>JARHVA010002993.1:1690000-2227500 GCA_037957365.1 Torreya grandis
AGCTCACTTTACATATGAGAGAGTACTTACGGGGCTTCACCTATATCAGCTCAGTTAAAGATCAAAATATGCACATATCAAGATCAGAGCGTGTTTTGGGAACTTCACTAGTATTATCTTACTTAAAAATAAGAACACACTCCAAGGCCTTAATAAATAACAGCTCAGTAGAAGATCAAAGCATGGTTTAGGGACTTCACCAAACCAAATGCCTCTTCCTATGCTAGGACTGGACTTAATTAAATGAGCTAAAGATTTTAGGATTTTAAAACAGAAATGTATCCAAGGGACAATGCATTTATCTGAGAGAAGTATAGAAACAATAGTTCAATCTATGAAAAATACATCAATAGCAATTACAGCAGATGCTTAAGTATCCATGCCTAAACCCAAAATATATATTGATCTTGTTCACAAAGTTGCTACCATTTGTGATGATTACTTTCACATTGTACACACCTAATTTTGGAACAAGTCATGTAACTGCAATGGTTTTGTCATGTTTTTGTCATTTGGTCCATTTGCTTACATCAAGCTCTTAGTGGTACACTTTTCCTTCACATTGAACCCTTCATAGTCGTGTTATCCTCATTTGCTCATGAAAATCTTTAGATCTGTCAATTTTCTGCCTCGTGATCCACTGAAGTGTCAAGCAGTTCATTTTGGTCTTTGCTTATGGGTTTTCTGTCTTGACCGTTTTCTGAACAAACTGAAAGTGGTCATGACCTTTGTCGTACTATACGAAAGTGATCAAGTTGTTTGTGGGGTCCTTTTTGCCATCATGCCATGTTTTCTCATGCCTTGGTTGTTGGATTTCAATCCTTTCCATGGTCAACCTACACACAAATATGTTCCAATTTGAATTCAATGATGCCTATATATACACGTACCCTAGATCATTGATCGTCAAGTATTTATAAGCAATCATAATCATATCAAATGTTATCATACCCTGCCCTTAATCTACTATGTCTACTGAAGGCTTATGTTCGCATACTTGTACAAAAAGCAGCATTGCATTAGTGAAAGAGCATATAGTTTAATTTATCAAGCATAGGGAGAGAGGGTGGAGACCTCTCTCACTCATTGGGATGGGTCACTCAAATGAATAGAACTACATGATCCCTAGTTCTCAGCATGATCTGTAGATCAACCTACACTAAAGGGGCCCAAGCCATTAATTCTATATATTTCCTTTTGTCTTGCATGTATTGCTAGGGATTGAGACCGGATTAGGATTAGATCAAAGGAAAGAAGAATATGACATCAACATGCATCATTCTGCTTATCAAAGAGAGGTTTTTGGACCCCTATTATTGATGAAGAGTTTCAGAAAGTTTAAAACCCTAGGGATATACATCGCCATTTTCAGAATAGATCAACCATTTTCCGAAAGATTGTCACTTTCAATCCATACTAAACTAGTATGATCGCTTTTGATTTGTACAGAACTTGATGAGGATGGAAAGCTCAAAGGAGCGATCAATCCTCTCAAATGATCAAGCAATGTCGTGGGCAGGGGTCTACACAACATGTATGATGGATTCTCCTTTCAGGGGTCTACACGGAGGATGTGCAACAAATTATCCCTATCAAATTTAACCACAAGCTTGAAAGCAGGATGAGATTACCAATGTTCCAACTAATTTGTATTCACAAATGTTGCTTTTAAAAAGACCTTTACAAGATAAGAACTAATCCTACAAACTAGGGATTCTATCTTATCCCATGGTTGGAAAAGACCAACGTAGAAGTATAGAGTGGAAATGCAGCCCCACAAAAACTCCATGAGGATCTTTCTACAAATAACCACTAAGTGTAAAAGTATTTATACATTTTTTTACACATGGGTAATATATATAAGGGTGAAATGCAAACTATGGCTAAAAGCCTATGCTAAGCACCCTAAATATCCATATCATCCAACCCTACAATAATATATTTGGCTTCCAAAGCAGCATGCAATATGTAAAAGACCAAGAGAGAAATGAGTATAGTAACGACAGGGAACAAGAATAATGTCACGGAAGAGTTGGCCTGTCGAAGTAGAGAGCTCCATCAGTTATGGTAATAATGAAGCGAAATATCTATCGCAAAGAGTCGTATAATCAAGAATGCCAATCAGAGGGTCTACACCAAGTGCGACAACAATCCTCTGCAACAATCAGAGGGTTTACACAAAGTGCGATAAATAATCCTCTACAAAACCCAAATGGTCTACACATTGTGCGACAAGCAATCCTCTGAGGAAAAAAACAAGACTTAATCAGCACAATGCGACATCTATGAATTGCAATTGTGTTTACCAAAGGAGTATGAAAATAGCACAGGCAGAAGCTACAATCAGTCAGTGAGTCGTGCTATACAAAGTACCAACAATATCATATGACAATAGCCATGCGAAAAATTGAATATGAACAGCAGTTGTGTATCACTGGGTGAAGTCGATCGTGTATGCAATGGAAAATGCAACAGATCTACAAATCACTACTAACTCGGAAAAAATAAATCCTACTTACACTTCCGATGAGGATACATTAGATAATCGGGGTCATGACTAATATGAATCCACTAGACCTAATTGAGAGATCTCTCACCACAATAATATCACTAAGGAGGGTTTCAAAGCCTCCAGTCAAGCAAAACAATGCAGTAACCCTAACTAGGTCCTATGTTTTCATATTCAATAAACTAATAACAAGTAAAGTAAAAGTCTAATCTAATGTTCACCAAAGCTTGTAGCACAAAGTGGGGGTTAATAAACATAAAAGTAAACATACATAGAAGACATATACTCATGTCAATATATACGGAATCTTAATGCATGGAAGAGAAATGTAAATGCATATCTATCTACTCTTACAAAGGAAGAACAAAGTTTAGGAATACTTATCTTTGAAGACGGATCCGTCGTGCCTCAATCTCTCCCTTGAGCAAGGTGTTTTGCAAGAGGTTGTTGTGGTATGTAAGGATGACAAGGATATATCAACTCTAGGTTACACAACCTATCAATGCATCCAAAAGGCTTCTCCACAAGACAAGATCCATTTATCCAAAGAAAGTATGAAACCCTAAGCTTGCTCCTCAAATAGAACGGTGGATAAGCAGATGCGCAATATATCATACTTCTTCTCTTCTCTTAGAAATGGCAAAATGAATGTGTTTATATAGGCGGATCTAACCCTAAACTTTTTTGAAAATTTAGGCCGACAAGGTCGACCTAGTATGGTTGACCTAGTATTGAAATTGGCAAAAACTAACTAGGTTATGAACTATGTCGGCCATGGGCCGACCTAGTTCCTAGTAAGCTTTGTAAATAACAATACAAGATCAATGTGGTCATCTATGTCTTGTAAACTACCAAAAAGGGGTTTAGGTTAAGGAAAGGGCTAATGAAAATGGTAAAAAGCTAGAGGGTGCAAAATAGGAGGCAAAGCTTAAGGGAATGGTTTTTTAGGAGACAAATGTGTAGATAGCAAGTGGTAAAAAGAGACAACAATCCTGCAAAGCACCAATGGTCTGCCCACCCCTTTTCCGATGCACCCCTTAGGGTGTGCACTCAGAGAGATTGAGACTCGACAGGTTCCTTCAAGATAGAAAGCATCAATAATTGATAAAGTTTGAGAATATTATGTGTATACATATGCCTCACTCGAAACACATCATGTGTCACGTAGGTGCAACACGGGATGGTGCTTCGAGAAAAAAACATAGCAACACATAACGATGAAGCTGAATAAAGTGCAATAAGGAGCAAATAAGATAAATGGACAGAATTGAAAAACACATACCTTTACTTACCTTAGTTTTGTAGATAAAAAAGATGTGAGAAATGTGAAGGTGTCCAATGTGAGGAACATTAGGTGAATCTGTAGAGATAAGTGAAAAAAAACAAAAAATCAAAAATTTTGCAACAAGTACATATAATAGTTGAAAAGATTCTATACAACATCAAGATTCCAGGAACATTTTACGGTTTGGAAAAAGAGTTAGTAGAGACAAAGATGAGTAAAATAAGAAATCTGATGGTAAATATTTGAAAAGTAGAAAACCATGCGACCAGTGGTGTTGTTGAGCGCATGGATATATGAAAGGTTCCCGATGTATCGGCCAGTTGGGTTGCCCCATGTGGTCGATGAGAGGTTACCTCAGGTTGCAAGATGGAGACAGAAATAGGGAGCACATGGCGTGCCCCACGTGCCAGCACTACAGACAGTCATACGAGAAAAGATCGTGTGGCAGCATTATGCACATATTGCTATGATTTGCCCAAATTGGGTGACCATGGTGCCAGGGCTGGCTCGAGAGCGGATCATAGGCCACTATACCTGGTGGGTAGAGATGCAACCAATGGCACGCTTGTTAGGACAATTTGGACTCCCACACCCAGCGGCTCCTATAGTAATGCCTACGTTTTGGGCACAGCATGCGAGAGAGCTGAGGGGGATAGGAGGAACACCAATCAAGAGATCAAAGATCAGAGCGCGACGTGTGAGACCATGGACTAGTCGAGCATGACAGCCGACGGCTGGAGGAGAGGGCATGGATGTGGATGCAAGGGTGCAGTAGGTACCACAACAAGCACTATAGCAAGAGGAGCAGTGACCACCTTGGGCACACCACCGACGGAGATATCAATGGTGGGATCGAGCACTGATGAGAGTGGTCACGCAGGATGCCCGACAGTCAGCCCAAGGTAGAGCTGGTGGATAGAGGCACCACTGAAGAGAGGCTCGAGACGTGCATGGGTGGTGACTCCAAGCTTTGCTTTGACAAGGAGGTGTCTCATAGACGAGGTACTCAAGGGGCTGGTTGATGGAGAGACCGTGCTTGATGGAAAAGCATACGGAAAGATGGTGGTTGGTGACACTGAGACAGGTAAGAAATGTTGGATTTGTTAGTCTTTGAGGTAGAATACTAGTTGTATATGATTGTAGATAGATAGATTTTGTGTGTATATGTGATATGATATCTATCTAGGTTTTGGTTTTTGTAGGCCCTGCAACAGAGGAGACCAGATGGAGGTCCTTAGTCATGGCAGCGCACCATGACATTTTGGATGGAGTGCTGGCACCATACGACCCCACCATGCTAGATGATTCTGTGGTACCATGTGTCCCAGCTCAAACGTGCTGGTTTAAACTGGTGGAGGAGGCCACAAGGAAGCTACAGACATGCGGAGATGGATTGCAACCACCGACAAGGGTGGGAGCAAGAGAGGCACGGGCCTGGGATGCCCTGGCTTAGGAGAGAGCCGCACACATGGCTCCCATTATCCAATTGGGACAGGTACAGGCCCACATGGCCAATCTACAAGAACAGGTAGCAGGGTTGAGATCTCAGACAGCCTCGTTACAACGTACTGTGCAGAGGGGACAATCTAAGGCATCTACGGTAGAATGTCTAGGCCACAAGATAGGCATCATAGAGCCCAGCCATAAAGCTAAAGCGATGTATTTTTATATTTTGTATAGAAACACATGATATATAGAGATAGATAATTTTGATACTTGGATATTGATCTCATAAGTTATATTTTAGTTGTAGTTGTTGATGCATGGATATATTTCTTTCTAGTATATGTATTTTGTTTTTGTTATATATGTTATGAAAAATACATGTGGGGTGTTTTCTTTTCTAGCATTATGGAGTACAAATGCATGGTTAAAAAAAAACATGCAAAAAAGATTTGGGAAAGTATAATTAATCAAAAACAAATGCACTACACACTATTTCACAATGAAAAATGTGTAATAACAAAAGATGACTAAGTATAATAAACCAAAATGTGGTAAACAAGACAACAAAATGTTTTTAAACTATGAAAAAGATTGGCACCAAATTAAAACAAATAAAATCACACTATATCACATTGGGAAGTACCAAAATAATGTAATAAAATGGAAAGCACGTGAAAGACCAATGGTAGAAAAAAAATCAATTAAGTCAATCAATCAGACTAAATCACATTGAGAAGTATAAAAAAGAGATAAAATTGGCAAAATGGTCTTAAATTAAAGACACTAATTCAAGCTGGAAAGTATGAAAAACTAAAGAAAAATGAATAGATTCTCACATGCAATTGAAAAATAAGAAGATAAAAGTGAAAGATTAATGAAGTAAGCATGAAACATACTAAATCAAGATAAGAAGCATGTCAATGACGTGTAACTCATAATCAATCACATCTTATCTTATACTTGACACATGTAGTTTTGTTCTAACTTGAGTATTGAAAAAATTTGTAAGGAAGGCTAGGTCCTATCCATGGTCTTGCATTGCAACTCACAAAAGGAACACCAATGAGGTGGAAACAATGTTAAAATATGATAAAATGGGATGTTTGGAATAGTAATATGAAAATTTGGTAATTTGTGAGGAAGGCCTGGTCTTTTCCAAGGTCTTACACTACAACTCACAAATGAAATCCCTAAGGGGAGTGATTAGTGAAAAAAAAATATTTCTCAAGGGAAAATATTAGGGTTGTCAAGAGTAAAAAAAAGAATGTAAGAAGTATAACATAGACGTCTTATGAGAAGACATTAGGAGACATGGAGCACACTAAGGACATGAAAAGACACTAAGTGACTAAGGACCATCAATATACAAAGGATCCCTGTTCATTATAGGCACAAAGATATGTAAGCAAATAAGTGTGGTACTAAGATCAACTCATGGTAGTTTTGAACAATTAAAACAGACCTACCTTCCCACAACGTGTTCCCCGTTCCTCAAGGCCCCTTACAAAGCCCGTTGTCTACTGCAAAGATTAAGTATTTGCGTGAGAAAGTAGGTAACACTAAAAAACATATATATATTCTCCTTTTCCAATCTATTGGCCTATCGTACCCCAACGGACCTCGACTCTATCATGAGGCCAACTGTGGAGTTTGATCTTCGATTAGAAAAAAGAGATGCTTAGAATCATATCTTTTAAATGATTTGACTTTTGAAAATTTTGAATGTTGTCTTTTAGATCATTGTCTTTTGTTAAATGATTTGGCTTTTGAATGTTTATGGATTTTAAGATTCCTTCTCCATACAGACTTGGAATGATCAATCATGAGAGATAAAGTGATACACACGAAAGAGCTTTAGGCTTAGGCTAAAGGAAGCTAAGTATCCAAAGATATGATTGACTAGAACACTTGGCTTAACTATGAACCAGCATGTTATCTTAAGTCTCAATTGGCGAAAAGAAATAAAGGAAGATCCAAAGGGAACCTAGTAAAAAGAGATTATAATGAAATGAATTGTTTGTTAACTGATCACATGGTAAATAAGGAATGACTAAAGGGAACAATGTTTGTATAACCAAGTCACAATAACAATTATCCATGTTGATAGAGATAAGATAGCAAACAATCATGAAAGAGAACAAGATAACCATAGAAAAGGAACTCATGAAGAAGTATATAATCATGAAAAAGAATCCATATGAGAACATAAGGAAAATAATGACATCATAAGCAACATATAATATGAGATAAAAGTCATCATGTAATATAAATAAGAATTTGACACATTGTCAAATGATATAAGATAGATAAATGTAAAGTTGGAGCATACGTCCAATCCAAATGAAGAAAGAAATGAAAGAACACCACGATTGTGTTCATAAATACTGATATATTTGTCCACACACATTATCCATAACATCTGATAAGTCTCTATGAAGTTGAACTCGGACTGCAGCCAAAGTCTCATCGCTCTTCAAGTAAAGTTGAGAAAATACTTCGTGTCGAATCTCTTTGACGGAAAATGTAGGAACGTTGGAAGGATCATGCTAATGAGGGCTATCGTGCAAGGAATGCCCAAGGGAAGGAATGGGAATGGACTCTGCGGGAAATGAAGAGGTCACCGGTGGAGAATGGGCCACAAGTGGAGTCACTACTAGAGAAGGATCTGCAGGTGAGGGAAGATCCACAGGGGAGGGAATCACAGGTGGAGAGGGGACCATAGGTGGTGAAGCCACGGGGGAAGAAGGGGGACCTTCTTACGAGGGCGACCTATGAGAGGAAGGGTAGTAGGCGCAAAAATGGTCATGAGGTGATCCTTGAGATGGTACTGAAGGATGTGGCAACAATCAGTGTGATGAGTACCACATTGGTGTCAGAGACAATAGACCTCTCCATATTTGGGAAGGTACTCAGGGAATATTTTTGGGGGAGGTATGGCCTTGTCTGTGGACTAAGGAGTGGTGGGACGCAAGGTATCTACATATTGTCACAGCTTACAACAATGCATGGATGAATGATCATCTGTGTCATGGAAGCAACAAATATGTTTGTTAATAGACTTGGCAGGTGTACTAACAGGAGTGGAAGCGGAAGCCGAGGAAGGCTAGTGTAATGAACAATCTCTAGTCCAATGACCGGCAACTTTGTGAATGTCACAATATGGTCGATCAGCCCATTTGGTAGGCAGAGCAAACTACAGTAAAAGGAGCAAACCATCACCAAGGGAAGGTGGCGCTGATGGAGAGACTGGGCAAGGCTCGACTGCAAGAGCAAGAGGATCTGAAACCGAAATACATTAAGTTAAAGCGGGAATGGGAATAGGATCTGAATTGGGCTCAACTGAGAGAGAGGCGGGATGCACAGAACGCTGAAGGACAGTCGCAAGCATCTCAAGGATAAGTCGGCTAGAAGGGTCTTGGTATCGAGCAAAGCGATAGGGACCAGTCATAGCACGATCCATAAGCATACTCCTATGAGGCTTTTCAAGAACTGGAGGTGTGCGCACCATCTCTACCCTGTGAACAAGAGGAAAAATGCTAAAATTAGGAATGATATAGGATGGAATGCAAGAAGAAATATGGAAAGACTAAAGCAAAGAGGAACGATAACGAATAATTTCAGCATCTCGGGCTTGAACAAGACCTCCTAAGAATGGATCATCTAAGGTATAGCCATCGTCATAGTCAAGTGTATGAAGATCAATGGCATAGGTGAGGATGACCTTGTCGTCCAATGTGGTGTGATAAATGGAATGCCGAGTCTTAGTTAGGACAACGGGTATATCATCACGAGGTGGTTGACGGGAACGAGGTTTCAGAGAAGGGAGACGCTGAGAAATGAGATGAGGTGAGAGATCCAAGATTTTAATATTGAGATTGATCTCGTCAGGCTCATCGTCATCTGAATCTAGGAGGTTAGATGAGATATTCCCGATGAGTTCGGGGTGACCATTGCAACCTCGAGTGGAGTTGACAAGAAAGTTAAACCGTTGAGATTCACGAAATTGAACGCTAGGCAAGGGTTCAAGGGTGAGAATCTTGAAGACACCATGGTCTTGGAATTGTTCAAAATTCCAAGGGTTAGTGTCACCTTGAATCCTATAGATTGCTCCATTGTGAGGAAATTTGACACATTGGCAAGCGGAAGAGACAACTGCTCTCATGCGATGAGTCCATGGCCTACCAAGCAAAATGTTATAGGATAGAGAAAAGTTGAAGATCACCTTCACGCGAACAGTGATAGGTGGGATGGTGATAGGGATCCATACACAACCTACGGGAGGCATTTGCCTTCGGTCATAGCCTGGACATGTGTTGCATGTGGACTTAAGATTACATTCAAGATAACCAAGGGTTTTGATAAAATCGAGAGAGGCAACACAAGTCCCTGAACCCTCGTCAATCAAGGCATGCTTGACTTGGATATCACCAATTTGGACACTAATAAAAAGAGGAGGATCATCCTCACGAAGCAGAATCTCATCGGGGATCATAAAAGCAATGGAGAATTTGAGAGAAAGAGAAGTGTCCATTGTTTCATCAATGTGTATGGACATCTCTTCACACTATTGTAAAATGCTATCTTATGATCTGGATAAGGTGGCTTCGCGTCTTGCCAGGGGAGCACGAGGGATGTTCATTTCGAACAAGAGTTGCATAAGACAATTATGGTGACGCGGAGAGGTCTGCATAAGTTCGAGAAATGGGATTTGAGATGGGAGATTAGTAAGCTTTGTGATAGGATCCCACTCATCACAACCCATAAGAGGATTGTTGGAAAGAGGTGCATCGTGTTGAAGGAGGTCCTCGAAAGGAAGAGTCAAAGTGCACGTGAATTTATGTTGATAAGATGTGGAAGGTTTAATTGGAGGATAAGTTTGTTGATTGTCTTGAGATGATGGGGTAGTTGATGCATGTTTGGTTTGAGATAGATTGGAAGAAGTGTTAGTAGATGTTTGGGTATCATTGGTGATGGGTAAAGAGGTTGGAGTGGTAGAAATGGTATGAGAAGTGTTATCCAAAGGAGGGGTTGGAATTGGTTCATCAAAAGATATAAGGTCTTCTTGCCCCAACTCTGTTAAGTGAGTTCGGGAAGAGTCTTGGATAACATGAAAAGTGTGAGACAATTGAGTGGGGATGGTATGAGGATCAATGAAGGCAACCACCCTTCGCATATTAGTCATATTGACCATATTCTCTTCAGGAGTTGGGTCAAGAAGACTATCAACATTATTGGAAGAAGGGGTAGGCTTACCTTAATTGTTTTGGTGATTCAGAATAGGATCTTTGTAGATGGCCAAATAAGCATTAACCTAGTTCAACGCTTGAGATTTATTTGTGTTTCATGGGCTTTGAAGGCAATGTCATAGGCTAGTTGATGTTTACGAATGATAGAATCATGGTCAAATTTGGGACCGAGAAGGAAATCCATAGCCAAATTACGAAGTTGCCTACAAGTCTTATGAGAATGACCCCAACTAACATGAAACCAACAAAATTTATTAGGATCGTACCAGGATTTCATGGGAGGAGTGGGATCAAGTTCTTACAAAAGAGGCCTTGGTAGACGCCTTCGTAATTCCACTAAGGATAAAGGTTTATGAACGTTGATGTTATTTGTTGAAGATAAATGAAGATTAGTAATGTCATTGGGAGGGGAGGCTTGTTCTGGAGCCTGGTTGGGAACAATAGCTTGAATGGTATGAATGGTATCATAAATTGGTGACACCATCATTTGTAGTATGACGATTCTTATTTTTTATTAACATGTGAGTACCCATAGAAGGTTGGGATGGCTCGAATTGACGCATGAGGAAATATTGATGCTTTGTTTGGTCAATGGCCTCTTCCAGAGTTCATGGTAAGAGAGTTTGGACCCGGTATTGCAGCTTGGGATAAAGAGCGTTGTTAAACAGATGAAAGAGGTGGTCATCTCCCATATTATGTTTACATTTGTTAGACAAGGTCTTCCACCGTTTGATGAAAGCTTGTGCAGTTTCGATCTCAAGTTGCTTACAATTGACAAAACGGGCCAAAATATTTTTAGAGAGATCAGTAGTTTGAAACTCTTGGACTAGAACATTGACTAAATCTTCCAAACTAATCATGGAATGAGATTTGAGTTGGTTGTACCAATCTAAAGCTCACCCGTGAGAGTTTCTGCTAATAGATTGGTAGCAGCAAAAGTATTTAACTTGACCCAATCTTTGTATAGATTTCCAAATGTTTTTAAATGGAGAGTAGAATCGGTTGACCTATTGTAAGTAATGGTAGGGGTGATGCCTCATATATCGATATTAGCAATTTGAGGTGTAAGAGGCTCATTTTGAAGGTGCTTCATTGTTTTGTGAACAAAAGGAGGTTGAGGGATAAGATTACCATGGGAATCCCAAAGAGGAAGTGGGGGAGCATTTTGGTTATGCATTCCCCATGGAACCTGTTGAGGGTGATTTTGAAGATGGATAAGATGATTTTGCATTTGCATCATTTGGTTGGCATTGATAGCTTGGAAAGCATTCATTTGATTAAGAGTTTGTAATAGAAGTTGATGGGTTTGAGTGGTATTATTGGCATTGTGTGAAGCATTGGAATTGGTAGTAGTGGCTCGGGTACCACTATGAGTGTTATTAGTAGCTTGAGAAGAATTGTTGGTGAGGCACTAGTAGCATGATTTGCTTGTGTGGCAAAAGATGTACTAGTAGAGGGATGAGAAGAAGCTGCATTAAAGGCATGATTACCATCGGTAGCAAATGATGCATAAGTAGATGAATTGAGAAGAGCAAGGCTTGGAAGAGGCCTAGTAGATGTAGACCCTGCCATGTTAGTAGAGATACTAGGCATGGAGGTGGAAGAAATCAAAGAGGAAGATGTCATGGTGTGAGAAGATGTCAACATAGAGGGAAGAGGTTGAGAAGCAAAGAAGCTAGTGTCCCCAAATCCGTGTGAGAATGTAGGAGAAGGTGAATGGGGCTCCTTGACTCGACCACTTACCATGAGATGGTAAATAGAGGAAGGATCTTTTCCTCGGTGTTGAGGAAACTCATTGATGAAAAAGAGCATTCTAGGGTAACTCTAATTCAGGGTGATCTTCAAATGAGAAGAGAGGGTTGCGAACTGAAGAGGAATGAGGAGGGGTCCCATAGTTTCTAGTGCGAGAGGCTACATGCACATTACTTTCGCCTAGGGTAAGAGCCACAAGTTGCTTATGGGAGAACCTATTGGGGTTGGTAAATCTCATCGTATCTATTGAATTCAACTCAGTATTGTCTTCAAACAAGAAGTTCATGATGAGGGAGAAAGATTAAGGAAGACGAAACTAATGCAAAAGCAAAGAGATAAGAAGGATACAGAGTCAACTAGGTCGACTTAGTACTGCAAACAGGGTAGAACTGAGCTTGATAAGGATACAGGGTAGACCAGGTCGACTTAGTACTGTAACCTAACTGACAGAAAAGAGCACAGAGTCGTACAGGTCGACTTTGTACTGCAGACAAGGTAGGAAACTGAGCTACAAAGGATACAGGGTCGACTAGATCGACTTAGCACTATAACCTAACTGTCAAAAAGGGATACAGAGTCGTACAGGTCAACTCTATATTGCAGATAGGGGAAAACAGTCTGTAAGAGACTGTGTCGAACAGAACGACAATGTGCTAAAATAGAAAAAAAAAGTGTAATATAATTGAAGCAAGAAATGGAAGCACACAAACAATTGGATCAATGTGTGATCAAATTGGGGCACACAGCACAAAACCTTGCACCAATGCTAGTCAATGCAAGTTTTTGCAATACAACACACAATGATCAGAGAACAAACAGTCAACTGAAAAGTAAATGCTAACTAAGTGGTCATCCTGTGTGTTATTAGATTATTGGAAAGTGTTGTTTTAAGTGTGATAGGGAAGTTGACTGAAAATAAGGAACTAGAAAGCAATTTATGGATAGTTTCAGGACGTTTAAGCTGAAAAGGATCTATGTTGATAAGGGTGTTGGCTTGGTATTAGGCCTACCCCCTCACTTCACAATCCCACAGTGATAAGGGTGTCGGGTGTTTTGCCAACATATACCATTAACCACGTGTGTATACTTCGTCACAAAACCAAGTTGGCTTCCCCTTTGGTGATGAAATCCAATTAGGTAGGCCTTGGAAAGATAAATGTTAAATGTGTTTTGAATATTGTGTGATTTGGTAGTATGTGCAAAAAGAGTAAAATAGTGTAACTAAATGGTAATTTTAAAAACCACCTAATTAGACTATGTGAGCTACTCTACACATGCAAACAGCTGAAAATGAAAGTGTGAATTAACTACTAGCAAATAGTTATTAATTTTCAAATTTAGAATAGCATAGAGTCTATATAAACGACACTATATGCAAACAATACATAACAAAATCAATTAGGTCGCTATTGTTCTGTGGAAGCAAGAGTCTTTAAAAACAAAGTCAACCAAGTTGACTCAGTCTTTTAGACAGAAGACAAGCTACAGAACTAAGTCGCCCTTTCCAACTTAGTTTGTTGATCTAGATACTGATTGAAAGATTAAGTCGGCCTATTCGACATTGTTAATCTAGATCTAAAGAAGAGTATTGTGTCAACCTGTCTGATAAAGTAACTTGTATCTGATGAAGACCTGCACAGAAAAAACAGAGTCGTTTTGATACGACTATGTTAAACCTGCGCACAAAAATGAGAACTATACCAGCTGAGTCAACATAGTATCGCAAATATAGAAAAATAATAAAATGATAAAAATGAAAGCGTGAAAGAAAACCTACAAGGGTTACATTCACGTCAGGGTCACTAGAATGTATGCAATGAGAAATGCAGTAGATCTACAAATCAATCCTAGCTCAAAAAAGATAAATCCTACTTACACTTCCGATTGAGAATACATTATTTAATCGAGGTCATGACCAACATAGATCCGCTAGACCTAATCGAGGGATCTCTTACCACAATAATATCACTAGGGAGGGTTCCAAAGCCTCCAGTCAATCAAAAATACGCAATAACCCTAACTAGGTCTTATGTTTTCATATTCACTAAACTAATAACAAGATAAGATAAGATAAATATATTAATGTCCGACAAATGATCACAAAAGTAGGTCAAAGGGACTGTAGAGTACAAAAGTTTCAAAGCAAAATGGGAAGACAAAACGGTTTCCCAAGGAGAAAGCAAAGTTGAAAAAAAAAATACAACAATGAGTAGTTGTAGCCAGAAAGGAAAGGCGAAGAACAACCCGCAGCCAACGACCTCAGCCAAATGGAGAGGTGGGAAAATGCAAGATGCGAGAAGAACCAGGGGAAGCGATGAGAGAGGTCCATCAAGGAGTGGACCCAACTCTCCTAGCATCCAAGGCCATCAAGAAGAAACTCAAAATAGATGGATAACCAGTGGAGGAGAAGGTAGAGTGTCTAATCTGTCTCGAGTGTTGTTCTCTGGAGAGAGTAACACGCCGCGATGAACTGGTGGATCTAGTCTGACTCCTGGAGCTAGAACTAGAATGGCTATGCCGATGAGATCCCAGGGGGTTGTGAAAGGTCCCCCGGATCCATACTGATTTGGTGTGTGAAGTCATGTGGTGTCGATTTGGCGCTTAGTGCCTCTTCCCAAAGGTAGCATAGTGAAGAAGGAAGTAATCCACTGGATAGACTGTGGTCTAGTGTGACCCGAATCATGTAGTCCCCAAGCCTAAGGGCCTCTTGCATGTATAGAGCCAGACATCTCTGGTACTCATATCTGAAGAAGACGGAGGGAGCCCGGGTCTCCCTGAAGAGGCAGTGAAACCTCCCTCTGATCTCGTAGTAGATGGGACAACAAAAGATGAAGTGCTCCTCTGACTCGATCAAGTAAAGGTCTAATCTAGTGCTCACCAAAGCTTGTAGCACAAAGTGGGAGCTAGTAAACATGCATAGAAGACATACGTCAATGTATACGAAATCCTAATGCATGGAAGAGAAGTGCAAATGCATATCTATCTACTCTTACAAAGGAGGAACAAAGTTAAGAATACTTATCTTTGAAGACGAACCCACCGAGCCTTAATCTCTACTTTGGCCAAGGTGCTTTGCAAGAGGTTGTTGTGGTATGTAAGGATGACAAGAATAAATCAGCTTTAGGCTACACAAACTATCAATGCATCCAAAAGACTTCTCCATAAGATAAGATCCATATTTCCAAAGAAAATATAAAACCCTAAGCTTGTTCCTCAAGTAGAATGCTAGATAAGCAGATACGCAATATATCTTACTTCTCTTAGAAATGGCGAAATGAATGTATTTATATAGGTGGATCTAACCCTAAACCTTTCCAAAAAATTAGGTCGACAAGGTCGAACCGGTCAACCTAGTATTGAAATTGGCAAAAACTAACTAGGTTATAAACTATGTCGGCCACGGGCCGACCTCAGTCTTAGTAAGCTTTGTAAATAACAATACAAGGTCGATATGGCCGACTATGTCATGTAAACTGCCAAAAAGGGGTTTAGGTTAAGGTAAGGGCTAATGAAGATGGTAAAAGGCTTGAGGGTGCAAAATAGGAGGCAAAACTTAGGGGAATGGTTTTTAGTAGACAAGTGTGTAGATAGCAACTGGTAAAAAGGGACAACAATCCTACAAAGCACCAATGGTCTGCCGACCCCTTTTCCGATGCACCCCTTATGGCGAGCACTCAGAGAGATTGAGACTCGATGGATTCCTGCAAGATAGAAAGCATCTGTAATTGATTAAGTTTGAAAATATTATGTGTATATAGATCGTAGCAACAAATATGGCTTGCAAACTGAGAAGAGCTAGTTGTGTCAGAACTAATGAAAGGAAAACAAAAAAAATGTCAATTTTGGCCCAAATGTGGAGGTCTATCACATTTCTAGGATGACTTACAAACAAAAATCCCCTATTTTACTTGTGTTTTTTCCTTCTTACTTCATTTTTTTAAAACATATAATAATTATAATTGTAATTTTTATTAAATAACTTTTTTTTAAAAATTTTAATACTTGTTAATATAATAATTAATTAGAATGAGAATAAAACTTTATAATCATGATAAACTGTCTGTGTGTGTGTGTGTGTGTGAAACTTTATAATAAAGTTTATAAAGATTACAAAAATCTTATTTAAAAATTATACATTAAATTTTAATAAAATTTAAAATTTAAACCTTTCTGTATAGGTTATACCCGTGTAAAGGGGATGTCGTCGACGGTGGAGACATCCATGTGGTTCTCAAACGGCAGCAATTATTGGTAGGAAGGTTTAAGACCATGAGTACAAAGAACACAAGGCAGACCTAGTCGACATTGTGACAGAAACCACACGGTGAGTACAGTGGATGGTGGAAACCATTGGTTGCACACAAAAGTGTGGTGGGTTTTGGTGGCTAGGGCCCAGAAGAAAGACAAACACGTGCAGCAATAGAAATCATGGTGCACGAAACTATCAGTACTCAGAATGAAGGCCTACACAATGTGAATGCATGCAGACACCAAGCACTCGCAAGTCTTGGTCATAAGGCTTTGTCGGCAGCTTGTCGGCAATCTTCGTACCAAACATGTTGGTCTATGCAGTGCACACGAGTTGCAGGGACCATAAGGCCTTGTGGTTGTTTATCGTGGACAAGGCAAAGAGGAGCTCTCAGTGGTAGGTTGCCCTATTTTTTAAAAAATAAATCCAGCTTGGACTTTGCACTGCAAAATCCAAAACCCAACATGCAACAATGTTCCACTAGTAATATACTTGGTAATTTCAATTGTCTATCTTGCACCTGGAGGCACCTTTTTGATGCACTACTAGTGTCTGATTTTCCTCAGGATGCTTCTAAAACAACATCCCTGATTGAGCCTCTTAGGACTAAAACAAGGGAGAAGCTTCAAAAGGGCCTTGGCAGTGCGCTATAATTATCAAAAATGAGAATACCCAAGCTCCTGAGGTCCCTTGAAGCAACATTGTTCTAATACCAATGATGAGAATGGAAAAAGCTAAAAGGAGCAATCAATCCTCTCAAATGATCAAGCAATAGAACGAACAAGCATCTACACAACACGTGCGACAAATTCTTCAATTAGGGTTTACATGGAGGAAGTGCAACAAATTCTCTCAATCAAATTAAACCTCGAGCTTGTAAGCGGAATGAGATTAGGAACATTCCAACTGATTTGTATTCACAAATGATGCCTTTAAATAGGCTTTAGAAAAGAATTAATCCTACAACTAGTCTTAAAAACTAGGGATTCTAGCTTATCCATTGGTTGCAAAATACCAACATAGGAATAGAGAGTGGAAGTGCATCTCTAAAGAATAGGTAATATCCTACAAAACCTCCATGAGGATCTATCAACAACTAACCACTGAGTGTAAAAGTATTTGTACACTTCTTACACATGGGTAATATACATAGAAGGGTAAAATGCAAACTATAGGTTAAAAGTTTATCCTAAGCACCCTAAATATCCATATCAAAACTGGTCACCATCTGAGATCATTGTCTGCTTTCTGGAGGCTCTTTTACAATGCTTCATATTCCCCTTTCTAGTGTTCACGGTCTTTGTCAAAACTCAGTTAAGTCAAATTCCAGGTGCACATCTCTCCATCTCTCTTTACACTTTCAATTATGAAGATACTTTCATTCAATCTCCAGCAATTTAGATCTTTATTTACTATTTTTTTTATTTAGATCCCCTTCCATTTTATGTGGTTGTTGTAGTGTTTTTAACACTTGTGCCATCTACATAAAACACACATATATACTGCTCACACCAACTAATCATGTCCATTGTGACAGTTTGAACGCCAGAAACCAAAAAAAGAGGAACATAAATAATAGCTATCACCCATAAAATGCATATTGCTTTATAATGAAAGGACATGTTCTAAAGATATACATTCTATTAATTGCTAAACTACTTCCCAGAATAATATAGGAAAAGAAAATAACTAAGATGATAAACAAGTCTTCTCACTAAATCCTTTTAAATGGCTTGTCTATTGCTCGACAAAGCCCTAAAAATTAAAACACTTGTGCTATTACATTTCTTGGAAAGGAAAAACTTAAAAACATGAAAAAGTGTATTATGATTCTTTTTCTATGAGACTAATAAGAAGATATATTTTGTGCCAATCTAAAGAGACTTCAAAGAAATTTTAGTTTTAAGTTTGGTTTCTTTGTGGTGTATCGACGTGTAAAATTATTCTAGATTCATCTGCGCAGAAAAGTTTTTGTCTAACGTTTTGGATCCCACTACAGGATTATTCTTCGAGGGAATAAGGAAAGAATCCAATGCTTCAAAGATGATGTTTTTCTTTTTTGTCACAAAAGATGTGGCAAATCAATGAGATAATGTTACATTTTCTTTTAACCATAAAATAAACGAATCTTATTTGACAAATCATCGTATAGGAAATAAGACGTCATATTCCCATATGTGAAGAGAGTATATCATTACTTACCTTTTATTTTACTTGCCAAGAAAAGTGGTACGGTGCCCCCGCCACTGCCAATACACAAAATGTGCATCTTTTGTGATCCACAGATAGCACGCCTCAAATCAAAATTTGTCGAAGCCAAAGTTGTCAAACCAGTTGATACCATACTCTTCACATCTGCCAGAAAAAAATAATATTGATGTAGTTGCACAAACTAGATAATGTTTCAAAATAAAAACATGAGAACATCAAATCCAAAAAACCATTGATACACACGAGCATATACCAGAAGTATATCAAAATTATGCACTCTTGCCAAAGATACGTTATCCAAAATAACACAGCAATTTATTTACTTGTAATTATGTTATCCAAAAGGAAACAATATTAGCAGTTTGAGGTGCATATGAGGTTCGTGTAAAATTTTAAAAGTAGAAAAGAATAAACAAAGTGTGAAATATAACAGAATGGAAACAACCTATTCATTAGAACGATCTCTTCAATAATGTATATAATCAGCTAGTCGCATTTGTAAAATCAGCCTAGAAGAATGCAACAATTCTGACTGAAAGTACAATGTGTCAGCTTGGTCCTCGTAGATCGAAATCGATTAATAATAGCAGGTGTGACTGTTATGGTTGAAGCTCCTTGACAAGATAATATTTAAGGAACGCCACTCAACATGATAGAAATATCTTGCAAAACCCAGTGGATCACTATACAACCCCACAATTGAATTAACGATCTTTTGAAAAGACTCGAGTATAGATGGAATTAAAAACAGATTCATAGAGTGAGAGTTATACCCTCAAAAAGTGTGTATCGAGAGCTATTCAAAGATAACATCATCATATTTTATTAAACCTCAATAAAACAATAGCAATTACAAAGATGTACTTGAGAGCAGCATTTATGACTCTAATCTGTCATATTTTCAAGAGAGCTGACTTGTACTAGGAATTAAGTATCTTTGTAACTACAAATACTAAACGTATCCATTTCATTTTCTTCATCCATTATTTGCATGTTCCTCTTCTAGAGAGTTGTTTTCATTTGAGAATCATTGCAGCCCAAACCTCTTCTAAAAGTCTGCACCTGACTAAGGATCACTAGAAAAGACTGAAACTTTAGTTTGGAAGGATCAAATCAGCAACCTTGTCTAGATCGCTTGGAATGAAAATTGCTCCTTGAAAAGTGCATGAGAAAAGAGGAGAACAAGCTGACCTGGACCTAGGACAATCTACACAAGTCAGGCATTCTAGAACAGCCAGAGGAGTTCACCTTAACCCTAAGGGCTATATATCAGCACTGGAGATCCAAGATCTCATCTTTACACAAGCTAATTGTCACATAACATTTAGCATATATTATGAATTGTTTATCTAGCCGAAGGTGTGTTTGAAATGGACAGAGATGTAATTTTTACCCAATTGAAGATGTGTTTGACCTAGATTGAGGTGTGCGTTGTTTACCCCAGTTAAAGGTATATTTATCGATATATTGTTTGCCTGGATCGAGGTTTATTCTTCACCTAGTTCAAGGTGTGTTTCACTTGAATCGAGGTGCAATGTTTACCTGGTTTGAGGTGTGCTTCCGAGATCAAGGTGTATTCTTTACCCAGTTTAAGTTGTATATTCTTTGCAAGGTGTATTTCACTCAAATCATAGTGTAATATATATCTGGTTTGGGGTATTTTATCAGACACAAGGTGTAATTATATGTCTCCTGAAAATCAGCAAGTAACCTCCTTCACCAAACTTCTTCATGTCACATCTGAACACACCTACAGGTCACCTTGAACCTCCTGCACATGACCCTAAACCTCCTTTTCTGTTTTCTTGGTTGTTTTTTTAGTCTCCAACAAGCACATAGAATCTGATGTAGACTGAAAAAGACTGGCATTTTCAACTATTATTACATCTTGACTGAAAGTGACCTTATTGCTAGAGATATTAATTAACCTATATGCCATGAATGCTCACTATAACAAACAAACATCATTTCTTCACAATTGGTGTCTAAATTCTTTTTTGATTCCGAAGCAAGACATAAGCAGTTGAACCAAAGATTCAAAGATCACTCACCTCGAATTTCCTTCATGTTCAAGCTTCTAAACGTGTCATGCCTCGGATTGCCTTTAAAGGACTCCCATTGGGCAGATAGACCATAGTATGGACTACTTCAGCTGAATATTAAACTCAGTCAATGCCTTGTAAATGTCCACCACCGCGACTTTAGGACCAATAAAACCATCACATCTCCCTTGGACTATTCTTCACAGTAAGAGTTTTTAATAACTAATGCTATAATAAGCAAAACATTAATCATCAAGAGTAGTATGACATGAATCATTACCATCATGAGAGGCATCATTATCTTAAAGGGTCCCCCCCTCTACTAAACGATCCTCAGTTTTTGTCACGTGGTGAAGCCATTTCTTGATTCTTAGATGCCATCTCAAGATAACACTAGCTTTGCAACAAAACCTTGGGAGATTTCAAGTGCTTTATATGGAATGTCCCCAAACCAGGACAAATCTGAAATTCTGATTTTATTACCAAACCCTAGAATCAACATAAATTTCTAATTTTTCCAGCCAAACCTTAGGCAATCAACATAAATTTTTAATTCCAGCCAAACCCTAGATATCAAAACCCTTGCCAAAATGTTGTAATATATCACTCCAAACCCTAGCATCAATTTGGAATTGGTACCAGCAAAATATAGGGCATAAAATGAAGCTACCAACCTTGAACCCAAGACGTCACCTTGTTGGAAATGCTCAGGAAATTACAACTAACCCTCAAGCCCCTTTTAGCCTGGAAACCCTCACAAAACACTAAAATAATTATGACAAACAACCACAAAAAATATATTAATTTTCCAGCAATTATTTGGGCACAAATTGACCATGTGACTCAGCCAAACAGGTCACCCTTATTGGAAAAATACAGCAATAAAAAATACCTGAATTTTAGCAAATGACTTCCACAAATAGTGCTGGAAATACAGAATTAAATATTGAGTAATTATTCAAATAATAAATTTCAGAATGTATACTAGGCTTCAAATAGCCCACCAAACCCTCACGGGGACCTTCAAGGCAAGTCATCCTAGTGAGAAAAAATCAAATAAATTCAAAACTCCAAAACGCGGCCCTTAATCAAGGGGTCTTCAACCTCTAATTGTAGCGCAGCCCTAGAGGATGGGATCTTCAACACAAAGCAATTCGCTGCCATAAACAGCCCTAAACCCTTCGTATGAACCCCCAAAGCAAGTTGCCATACTTCCCAAGGAATTTGCCACACTTCCCAAGGTGTACTTCTATATTTTCTAAATATTCAAGCTCAATCGCAGCATCTAAAATAATGCTGCACTAATCAAAAATTAGAAGGTTTCGTCCCTAATTCGTCTTTAGCCTTGAAGTTTTTTGTCTCCAAGATTTCAAGATTTGGGTTAAGCTTTTCGTGCTTAGTCCTCAAAATTCAATTATCATTTTATGCATAACATTTTCAAATGAATCACAATCCTCCTTGTATACCTTACTCCTCAAGTTGGGCTCTCCATTTGGAGGGAAAGTGCAAAATGTTATAAGGTTAATTTTCTTTTAAATCACTTAAGGGCTATATGAGCCCCATTAACTTTAAAAAAACTCCTCAACTTAAAATTAGAACAACTTAACCAAAAGGTACCTATTTAAAATTTGAAAAGAAGAGCTAGTGCTTCTTTTTTAGTCCCCTTTCCCTTAGCCTAAGGGAAACACCAAAGAATAAGGCTAAGGGTCATTTTCACTATTATGTCCAAAAGGGGGACATGACAATCCTCCCCACCCGAAATTATTTATCCTCAAGCAATAACATCCATGGAGCTGTCCCAACAATTTACTTCATAAAAAACCCTCTTGTAGCCTCTTCCCAAGGAAAGGAAGCCCTATTCTGAAGCTTTTTGTTGTTGTACCTGTAAGACGATCACTATCCACGTGTGCTAGAAGCGTTGGAACAGCAGTATTGTGCCATTCTTTTTCCCAAGTGGCTGTCATAGTTGTACCTTTCATGGCTAAACTTGGAACGGCTGCTAGTACCTTTAAAACTGCCCTTCATGATCATCAATTCACCCATTTTATGGGCTGGAAGCTTCCTCAACATGGCTACAACCCATTCCGTCATCCTCATATTCATGTGTCTACCATCTTGGAGAAAAATACCCCAACAACAATTCTGAACAAGGTACATGTGGGGCTGTGGTTGGAGTTTACAGCCCTGGATTTGCAAGAAAATTTGAAGCTACTTACTCCCCATTCATTCCTTAGGAGTTCCTTCATACACATCACTCTCAAAGAAAGTGTCATGAGCTTACAACTTACCTTAAAGGGACTGGAAGAGTTGTGAACAGCATTACCTAAAAATGTCTTATGGTTGCCCATCATGATCATTTTACCTTGCATGTGCACCTTGGAGTGTGTACTTCCTTGGCAAGTATCCCAATGCCCCTTAGGGCTCTCAGTGAGCCTTAAAGTTTCTTCATTATCCCAAAGGTGTGGCTCAACAACTTGCATGAAACCCATAACTTTGGACAATTTTGAAGACATACCCTATGTGTACATACCATGAAGAATTGAGCAACCTTGCCATGGTGCCCCCATGAATGTCTCTTGCCTCTCCTTTTGCACCTTTTTACAAACAAGCTTTCCGCCTTCAACATAGGTGCATAGAGATTTGAAGGTGTTCTTCCCTCCTAGTGCTGCCCTTTTTATGTCTCCCTTTCCTCATGGGTTGAAGTCCTTGGGTAGCCACCTTAGTGACCTTTGCATCTTTGTAGTTTCCGACTTGTTGCATGTTTTAACCAACTCAATAGAATGCTCAATTGACCTCCTTGCTGCCCTTGGAAGTGTTGTTCCTCTTCTACCAATTTCAACCTTTCCTCATAAGTGGAAGGCCGACTCTCCTTTGCAAACTCTAAACTTATAGAGAGCTGTAACTTACCCTTATTTTCAGAATTTCTTGTGCATATGATCGGCTGAGTTTGCCTATTTGTCCCTTCATTGATTCCAATATTTATTGCCCTATCATTTTCAGACTTTATGGTGCATGTACCCGGCTGAGTTGGCACACTTTTCAACAAATTTTTTGCACATACAACCAGCTGAGTTGGGATAAAAAAACTCAAAATTTTCTGAGTGTGTTGGGGCCCTATTTTTAACAAAGAATTCAGATTTCTTAAGGTTGTCCACAATTTTTGACTTTGCCCAATCCAAGACTTGTCTCCACTTGCCATCTCTCGAGTTGTCCATGTTTTTTAAACATGGAATTTGATGATTCTTAGGACACCTTGGTGGCTGTCTCCACTGAAAATTCACAGCTTTCTTTGCACTTCTTATTGCCATTGCAATCAGCTCCAGTTGTGATCCTACAAATAGAGCAAACATGTTAGTGAAAACAAAAGTGTTTAGCAACACTTTTCTGATCACCTCATCAAGCCTTATGATCATGTTATGAACTCCTCTTCAATGTTTTGTTTTTCCCTTACAACTCCTCACCTGGAATCCAAAAGATTTGCTTATGTCATCCTTATCATGGCTGTAGCATGTCATTTTCTTCTTCAAACTCATCCTTATAGTGGCTGGAAATCCACTTGCACATGCTTGGACCACCTCCACAATGTTGAGGGGTGGGAAGCACATCTTCCTAAGGCCAATATTCACCATAGTGATAGTAAACCTTAGAGGTAGCAAGCTGGAAACGTGAAAAACAGCCGTCTTCAAGTTACAAACAGCGCTTCCATTGGTCCTAAGATCATGATATCTATTGCTTACCACCATCTTCATGATTATCCAAACTCTATCTGTTGTCCAACAACATAAAATAGAGTGGAAGTGGGCTGTATATTAGCTGTAAGAGTCATTAATTTCTTGGTTTCCCCTTCCAAACAGCGATATGTGCATTGCACAAATTGTACTTTGTGACCCCACATAGCCAACCCTTACATACACAACATCAATCAAGGTGTTCTCCTTCATACCATGGTTGTTGAAGGATGTTTTTCCAGATGGAGTCTGATTTACAAGGGCTGAAAATGAGTCAATATCAGCTGTACATATCTCAACCTTGGACAAGAATTGTACATCCTTGCCTTGTATGCTTCCCTTAGTCAAAACCACTCTATGTAGCATTTGAAATTTAGTAAGTAAATCATGATGCTTACCAAGACCCTCTCTCCATTTGGTCCCTTTCATCTTATTTTCATGGTTAGCATGGCCCTCATGATGATCAAAATATTGTAGGAGCATAGTAGGGAGTGATACAACAAATTCTTGCCATGAAAATAATTAAATTGCTTACCTTTATATGTTGGTCTGAAAATTCCAGCAAGTGGAAGATCATCATCCGATGTTTGTGAGGCCCCTCCCTTATGTGCATACTTCCCAATCAAGACCTTCCCAGGATTCCTCTTCATCAAGCTTGAGAAAATCTGATTTTTCTTCAACTCGATCCATCCTTGGCAGCCCCACGATTTATCTTCCTTCGTTCACTACTATGGAAGGACTCATAACACTACTCTCAACATATGTTGGTTCAAAGTTTGCAATGTTTGCATGAGGGTTCATTAATTCTAAGGATGGAACATCATAAACCTTAGATGTTCGACATCCCTCATGTAAAGCTTGTTCTTTCTTTTCCTTGGAGAGTTCTGACTTTTATGATTCTCCTCCATTCTTCTCTTCCTCTTTTTGCTCTTTTTGTTGCTTTTGAACTTGGACAACAACTTCTTGTTGCCCCAAAATTTCTGAATTTTGTAGCTCAGAATTTTCATTATTTGGCAGCTCTTTATCTAGCTGAAACATCCCCTTTTTCTGCCCCAAATTTTCTGATTTGTGAAACTCAAAAAATTCAAAACTTGGTTGCCCCAAAGTGTTGTTCAAAGGGCTTCAAGGTTGAATATTCAAGCTCAATTGTAGCTTCTAAAATGATGTTGCCCTAATCATAAATTAGAGGGTTTTGTTCCTAGTTCCTCTTTAGCCTTGAAGATTTTCGTCTCCAAGTCTTGGGTTAAGCTTTTTGTGCTTGGTCATCAAAATTCAATTATCATATCATGCATAACTTTATTAAATGAATCACAATCCTCCTTATATGCCTTCTCAAATTGGCCACTCCATTTGCAGGGAAAGTGCAAAATGTTATAAGGTTAACGTTCTTTTAAAATCACTTAAGGGCTATGTGAGCCCCATTAACTCAAAAAGCCCCCTCCTCAACTTAAAATTAGAACAACTTAACCAAAAGGTACATTTTTATAATTTGAAGAGGAGTTAGTGCTTCCTTTTTAAGTCCCCTTTCCCTTAGCCTAAGGGAAACACCAAAGAATAAGGCTAAGGGTTCTTTTCACTCTATGTCCAAAAGGGGAACATGACATTGTATGCCATCAAAGACACAAAAAATAAACTCACAATCTTCAACTAATATTTTCAAGCATTCATTTTTCTTCCTTTTATTTGAAGGTTTCTTCTCTTTGCCATTTTTAATGCTCCACATGCACTTTGTTTCAAAATAGATTCATCATATCATCCTCCCAATCAATAATTTTTCCAATTGAGTATCATATCTTGCATGGTTGGGTCCTCCTCAAACCATAGCCCAATTTATTGAAAATCAAAAACAACTTCTTGATAGAGTATCTTATTACTCATGCTTACTAGGTTTGTCCTATGTGGGGATTTGTTTCACATTGCCTAGTTTAGCTTATATATTGTTTTGTCTTGCCTATATAAGCAAGTGTTTTTCTTTGTAATATACATGCTTTACATGCTTTTGTAATCTTTTACATATTCTTTGCATATCTCATTGTGGTTATAACAATTGATTTTGTTTTCAATTGGTTTCTTCTGAGTATATACTGAAGCTTCAATCGATGTGGTAATGAACCAATGGAGAGATCTTGACTGAAGAGTTTTAATAACTCTTTAATGGTATCAGAGCCATTGCACATCATGTCTAAGTTCTTTTTATAATTTGTCATCTTCAAAATCTGCGTTTGTATTTTGAAGATTTACATTTGCATGTGTTGGGATTATGGTAGTCAAGCTCAATTTTGCAGATCTAAGTGTCTCATTTGCAACTTTCTTCACCTATGATGTTTGGATACGAGTACGGGTATGACTTGGGTATGTGGGTACGCTATTTTTCTAGAACCTTGATTTGGATACGTTGTGGGTATGTCTGTATATATATATTTAAATATATATATATATATATATATATATATATAAAATGCATATTACTCATTTTTTTAGTAAAACACTTGAAAATATAATGTTTGTTCATTCATTGCTTCAAAATGTTTACTAAGTTCTTAGCAGCGTGGTCTTATGAGGGAGGGGGCTACTTTTATAAGTTCTTAGCAGCATTTTAGGCTAAGTCACAAGGTTCGAGTACAAAGTCGACGAAGTTAAAATTTGGTTCGAATTCGAGTTCGAATAAAAATTTTAAAAAAAAATCGCCATTAAATTAGAACGTTAGAAAAATATAAAAACATAAAATATTAAAAAAATATAATATTTTTTTTTAAATACAAAATTAAAAAAATTAATAAATCATATAAAAAAAAATTAAAATAATAAATATAAAACATGAAACAAAATTATAAATTATTTAAAAAATATAAAAACCTATTTTTAAAAAATTAAAAAATAAGTTAATAAATTATAAAAATAAATTAAATAAACTATAAAAATAAAACATAAAACAAAATTATAAATTATTAAAAAAAACCATATAATAACAAATAAAAAATTATAAAGAAAATTAAAAAACAAAACGTAAAATTAATAATAATAAATAAAACAAATCCTAAAATAAAAATAATATAAAATTTAAAAATCAATTTTATTTTTTCCAACAACTATTATTTTTTCCCACACTGTTCCGAACGCCTCCGGGACGTCCCCATGCCGGATGAGTCTCCAAACAGAAGATGTCGAGGGGGAGGACGTTTCCTGCAACACAGTTCTTCACAATTGTAATTGGGTTTTGCTAGATTCTCGTTGGCCAAGGCTCTCACTACCTAAACAGCTTTTTGATATGGTTTTCGGCTCATCCTATAACATTTGCTTCAAAATTGTTAATGCTTCTAAGAACAAGCAAGTTGAAGGTCTATTTTAAAGCCACATTCATGGTGGAGTGTTGACCAACATGTTGCATTCAAGGGAGGAAGATCTGAGGTCTTCCCACTTATTTCACGCTGACATTAAGGCACCACTGGTCAAAGGAGGCACTAGTGTGTGTTTGGTATATCTCAGCTAATGTCTTTCGAGGATTGACTTCAATCCTATCTTCACATTCATTTTTTGGATGTTTGGCTTTGAACTTGTCCCGTCCTAGCTTGAGCCCTATCACGCCTTGCAACTCGTTCCAAAGCTTCCTTCATTTTCCCAACGCTGCCCCATTCAACAACCACCTAATCCACTACCTTAAACGTCCCTTCTTGGTGTTCATAGCTGGCTACTGCATCTTCCCTTCACTGTCATCTGACTACGTAGCCACTAGCATCGATTTGTATTTTGATTATAAAATTGCATTGAAGACTACACAATTTTTGGCTTTGGATTTAGCAGAAATTTTTTTTGGAAATCTGGTGGCAACCATGCCAGAGGCAGTAGGAGGTCAACGTGGAGGTGGTTGGCAGCAATTGTTGCAGAGGGTGGAATGCAACTGGGCCATCGATCAGCAATGTTGAGAAGACTAGATGATACATAGCAAGCGCATAGAGGTTTTTTGACAGCCGCGGCCTCTAATTTGAAGAGATGTGTTGTAGCAATGGAAGTTTTGGATGCTTCTTCTCGACGGATCTACATTTGGATGTTTTAGATCTAAGTTTGGATGATAGTTCTCAGCTTTCCTTCAGTTGTGCATTGATTGCTCCATGACTTTCCTCACACGCTGCCTGTTGGTCGCCTTTTATTGGATGCCTACTACTGCTCGCCTGCTAGTTGTAAGAGCTCGTCGTGAATTTTTTGCATCCACGGCCTCCTCCTTGGCCTCCTTTTGAGCATGGTGACGCCTCTCCATCTCCATGATCTCCATTGAAGTTTGCCCTAATTTATTTTTTACAAAAAAGTTGGTTGTTTTTAATTAGTAATTTTTAAAATAGCTTTATTTTTTCTAATTAAAATCCCCTTAAAGAGGCTTTTTCTAGTAAGGTTCATGTAGGGTTTTTCTTATTTCTATTGACTTAAGGAGATTCCTGGTTCCATGTTGGTTCCAACGAGTGGTTGGAAGGTTAGGTCACCTTAGCTGCAGTGTTTCTTTTTTAACTTTTAGTGTAAATTTTTATTAAATAGGCATTATTGATGGGAACGTAATTGTTTAATAACTTTTGATCAATAGCTCGAAATCCAATGTTGTTTTTTGCAAAAGTTCATGTTTTTCAATTTTCCACGCATTGGGCCTATTTACATTGTAAAACACACTAAAATATAAAGCGTCGCATTTTGGGGGATCTCTTTGCATTGATTGTGCTGCATTGTGCTTATGGTTTGTGGTGACATTTTTGTGGTGATACATTTTGCTATGTTGTGAGCATTTATTGAGGGAATATTCATTGTTTTGCACATATCTTATCTCTTTTGTTTGTCACAAATCGAAGGGTGAGATCCGGTCTGGTAGGAGGTCAGACCCCCTCACAGACAACACAACCTTCCTTCTTGCTTTTTCTAGATTGCATTGTCATCATTTGTTGTACTCATGGACGCATTTTTTCGACTAAGTCCAACATCCTATTCTTGAGTGTTCATTGTCACTACTAGGGGGTTTTCATGTGCTATAAGCCCTACATTGTACTTTGCACACGCACTATCTCGGACACATTTTCGATTGAGTCCGACATCCTTTTGCATGAGCTTTGCACATCGTTGTTTTTTTGCTGCTAATTCTTTTCTGGTGTGTTTCATGCATTATGGCTCTTTTCGCCATTTGCCACACTCCTCTGTCAACCCACGACATGCATAGTACTTTGACACACTAATAGTTGTATCATGTCTCTTCGAGGCCCCTTTATTAGCACCTCACCTTCTTCTATGAAGACATCTTTTTTGCTCCCTTGTTTTTGGAGCACTTCTCTTGATGGCTCTTTTGACAGGTTGAGCTATTATGGTGAAGCCCAATGTCTTCCTTGTTTCCATCTGGTGTTTTTTGTGTACGGGTTATATTGTACTCACACTTATTTATAAAGTGCCATGGAGGCTTTGTTGATTCAGCCTTGTCTACCTTCATGTGTTTATGTGCTCTATTTTGGGCACCTTTTCACTTTTGCATTTACTTGTCTCTTCCATCACCACCATGGGCTAGCATCTTTGAAAGATTTACAGTATCTTCAACACCACTTATTCAATAGTTGGCAGTCTCCCACAGATTGACTGTAGCTATTTTGGTGAATCTCAATGTCATCTTGTCTTTTTCGATAATTTGACAGTCTCTTTTAGCGTATCATGGAGCTATTCTGGTGTATATAGTGTCAACTTGTTCGGTGTTCAAGTAGTCGATCCGGACCACTTGTGCAGACCTTTTCTCCACTCCACCTAGTCAGCAGTATGGACAGGTGTATATTTTTCTTCTTGGTGTTGAGCATTCCTTGCACATGCAGTACTTTTTTGTACTTTCATCACCACTGATAGTCTTCTTGATTGAAGCTATTCTGATGAAACCCAATGTCAGTTGTTTTTGTGATCGAGTAGTAGATTCGGACCACTCGTGCAGATTGAGTTCTTTTGTGACTTGAAAGTACTTGGAGTGCGGACTACTTCAACTTCATCTTGGCTCTCTCTTCTTTTCTCTCTTTTAGGTGGAGCTTTTCCTACGAGTTCTCTCTTTTTCTCCACTTCGTGAGGGATATTTGTATTTTTCACTTTTGAGTGTTTTATGGATTACTCCTGTGTACATGGGTATCTTATTCAAGTACTTTGTTTGTCAAAACCCATATGAGGATTGTTACTTGACTCCATGACTTTCTTGGTGATTTTTAAAGTGACACCAGTGTAGCAGCCCCACCAGTCTTTGTGATCACTTCTCACCATCGTGTTGGAGGGTGTTCAAACTATGCTTCCTCGAATTTATCATTCAAACTAGTACTTTGGAGTGCAATGTTCATATTCGGTGATCCTCGTATTCAACACCATTCCTACTTTCACTTGGCGGTTACAACGACTCGACATCCATGTAATCTGACATGATGGATTGGCGTCCATAGGGACACGTGACTTCACACTGCATTCTTTGTTGTTAGCCCCTAGCTTTACTTGAGGGGAGTGTTAGAGTATCTTATTACTCATGCTTGCTAGGTTTGTCCTATGTGGAGATTTGTCCCACATTGTCTAGTTTAGCTTGTATATTGTTTTGCCTTGCCTATATAAGCAAGTGCTCTTCTTTGTAATATACATGTTTTATATGCTTTTGTAATCTTTTACATATCCTTTGCATATCTCATTGTGTGTATAACAATTAATTTTGTTTTCAATTGGTTTCTTCTAAGTATATGCTGAAGCATTAATGGTTGTGGTAATGAGCCATTGGAGAGATCTTGGTTGAAGAGTTTTAATAACTCTTTCACTTCTATCAATATGTAGAGTTTGCCCATACCTTTCCAATGCTTCACGAGGTAAAATTTGGCATTTTCTAGCCCAAGTTATGGCTTGTGCAAGATGACTCACCAAAAATGCACAACTAGGACAAAACCAGTGTTTCAAGAATACCTCCAAAAGATCTCCAATCTTTTCCCAAACCTCAAAAGCATTCAAAACAGATACCAACAAGTAGATCTTTAAAAATAGGCTAGGTCAAAACAAGTGTTTGCTGAAAAATAATTTTGAATGCAAAATTTATGGCCTTCCGAAGTTTGATAGCCAAAAGTGTGATTTGTGGGCCCTAAGAGGGGTTATTTTTTATCTCATAACACCTTATAAACCAATTCCATATTCAGATAGCATTTTTCACATATATGCACAGTTTGTAATAGTTTCAATTAATTTTTCTTGAAAATTGTGAAAAGCCAAAAAAGATATGATTTTGACTACTGCCCTAAAAGTCAAACACCTTTGAACACAAATTTCCCAGGCCTAAACGGCTGAACCAGAAAAAATGCAAAATAATAACCTCCTACTTTGTTGCGAGGAATCCAAATCTCCAATCATATATGGGAAATCTTACAGGACGGACAAGATATTAGCGTTTTACAATGAAACCTTAATTTGGCAATATCTTGGGCTAGATAGTAGGAAGCTTCCATTTGCACCACATGGTCTTCAAAACTCCACGAAGCTACAGTGGTAGTAGATCTACAATATTTTAAAATCAACCAAAAAATTTTGGGGTTTTGTAGAAATCCTTAATCTGGCTCCAAAACACACATCGCAAGAAGTTAGATGTTGCAACTTGCACGACAAGTTGTTCACGTGTTCCTCTTCCCCCAAAATTAACAAATATGGCAAAAGTCTAACAGATTATGAATAGGAACGAAAATACCCCCTTAATCCATGCTCTTAGGTACACAACAAAACACTAAAGCTCCCCCACAACTTCGCTTCCACAACCCCTGCATGAGCTTGGACCAAAGCTTGGTGAGACAACCCCCAACTTTGATACCAAGTGAGAATAAGTTCCTATATTCCTCAAGATCGATTAACTCCAGAAAGCAATGTACTAAAGATCCAATAGTGAGAGAGAGAGAGTTCACACAAGATATGGATGGTACACACAACATACCAAATTATAAACCATAATATAGTAGATCAAGATTATCTAAATGAGGCACAACTCCCATCCATTTATACATGCCAATTCCCCTAGCCTTGAATGGTTATAACAAATGTTGGCTTCTTATCATACACAAAATTAGGCCTCGATGATTCTATCATACTAAGGTAAGCCCAAATCCCAAGGTACCTCAAACTTGTAACCAAATTGGGTTTGATAAGGAACAATCCCAAGCACACTGCAACTCAATGCCTCAAAGGTCTATATCAACCCTAACCCCAAGCATCCCAACATACATCCACAACATGTGACCCAAGGGGCCCGAAATGGCTAGTTTACATCAAACATGCAAATATACACTAACAAATGTTACATCCTTTAACAATCTCTTCGCACGGTGGTGCTATAATTTATTGCTCCCCAACTTGTCATTTTACCACAAAAATGCAATTTACTCACCCTAAACAAAGCTCTTCCCAATAACTCCATGCAAAATATGTACTTTTTTCTTCCAGCACTTATCCTTTTTACAGATTTTGTTGCTTTAAGTTTTTTGTATGTTGAGATTTTTGATGAAAAAGGAACACCAACAAATGTACCACAAATATACTTTGATGATGTGATGAGAAAACTTGATGCAATTTCAGTGCCCCATGTTCACGAAGTGAAAAAAATATGGAAAACTCTTCCACTTCTAGTCCCGCTACTGAAAGTTTTGAACAAAATGCAATTCCAAAGACTTTATTTTGCAAACTCAATTTTAAGAGGAAATAAGTTAAAGTTATTTTGTAGTCAAAGTGGCCGCTTCGAAAAGGCCATCTAAGTAAAACTAATCTCCAAAGACATGCAAAATAACTCTTTTCTAAGTTGCCCTTTATAATCATTGCTAAAGATTTTCAAACACAAACTTGTTGAGCATAAAAAATCCTAACATGTATTAGGAAAATTTCAACAAAACCAAAAAGTCTAACAAAGTCTCACATGTGTCAAAAAATGAGCAAACTCAACTGTTTTTTGTTGGGGGTAGTACAATAGTACAACAAGTCAATGCAAAGTCAGCAAATATGTATGAAACAAGTTGCATCCTCCTCCTTTGTATTAGTTTCATTCTCCACCAACAATCCATTTGTCAATTAGGAAAATGATTCAAGTCCATTTTATCATATGTAGTTGTAACTTATTGTTAGGATTCCGCTCTATTTGAGTTAAATCTATAATCCTAATGTTAGTCAAAGTGTGTGAATTATTCCTATATGAATATTTGATTCATATAATAAAAGAATATGTGAGATGTCACACCTCTTTTGTCCCTTTTGAAAGGAATCCTAGATTTACACTTCATTTGTAACTCTTATGACACTTGGCACACACTTCCCCCTCATCTCATGGGGATTAGGGACAATAGGCACACACTTATGAAGATTGGCCACGGTAATGATAGAGTTTCTTAGTAACTCCTTGGGCTTCTTCACTATATTTAAAGAGCTCTTTCCTTTCATCTATTCATTGAAGTTTATTCTTCTTTTCTATTCTATCTTGTTTATTCTACTCTCTTAATAAATATTGAAATTTTGAGAATAGTGTTCTTAAGCCATCCTTCTTTAAAACACGTGGGGTTTTCTTTCATTGAAATGGTTTCCTTACTTGTAAATTTGTGTCTTCACATCGTCATGGTTTAACTTATTTTGAGGTGATATTTTATCTTTTTTTTAATACATTTATTTATGTTTCAACTTCATTAGTAAAGATACTGCATTTTATCTTTGATGGTATTGGAACAAGTTATTACTCATGTTGAAATTTAAATATGTCGGTGCTTAGATGGAGCAAAATAAATCCTACCTTTGGTGCCACAATTTGTTTTGACATTTTCTTTTACAAAGACATACACCCTTACAAAAATTTGTCTTTAACCACTTTACTAATATTAATATTAGTTATTTTTGAAGTTTTTTATTTTCTTGCAAACTAATATTCTGCGAGATTTAGCACCCCTTCATGAAATTGGGTTGCTTACCTCACTCGCCCACTTGAAGTTTTTTTTTAAATAAAAAATATTTTCTTAAAAATTGTTTCTTAAAAGTTAAAATGTATTTTTGGAAAATATTTTTAAGAAATAGACATTATCAAAAAGAACAAAAGCATGAACTTTTTATTTTAAAAACGGTCTTCATACATCTTACTTTTTTTTTTAAAATACTTAGTTTTGTTTTATTGGGGTGTGGAACTAAATTCCAAGCCCTTTTAGTGTGGATCAAGGTTTGTTCATGCTGTAGATGTGAGGTGTTAAGGTAAAAATGGTTGTCGAATGTTATGACTAGTAGAGCAGACCTTTCAATGTGAAATATGATGGGTCGGTGCTCAGGCAAGAAAACATCTAAAAGCACATTGTCAGACTTATCAAAGCTTTGTGCAAACGAGAAAAAAAAACAGCTTTGAGAGAAGGGCTCTATCCAATCTCTTAAGAACCCAGTCATTTTTCGTGAAAGTTAGACCAAGTAAATCAAGGGGTGGGGGCAGAGGTTCTACAATGATGATTAGGGTCAAACAGCCCTAAATATTTTTGCTTATAGAACTAGGCCTCTCACTCACCAGCACACCACCACATGGATAGAGCCCCTTCTTTATCCTCTACAGACTGCACCATGTTGAAATCTCCACAAATTATCCAATTCGTGTCTAGGAGTTGCTCTGTTGGCCACCGCCAAAGAACCAATCGTTCCATAGCGTCATTGGAGGCATATAGATTAACTAACCCTAGGGACTGCCCATCAAAATCAAAAACTGTCCAAAATAGACGATTAGATGGGTCCATTCCCTGATTTGTTACAAACAAGGCAGAAAGTGGTGTTATCATAGTGATCACTCTACCACATCCCATTTCTTGGCCAAACATCACAACTAGCATTAGGCCAAATGGTATTAGCTTCCATTTGGAGAGAAAAACCAATAATCGTCACTTCTCGTAGACAGCAAATGTGCAGGTCTGAAAAGTTATGACAGCTGGCCTAGACCACGTACTTGTGGGTCAGGTCAGTAAAACCACAAGCATTCCATGAATGAACATTCATTAGAAACTATTAAGGTAAATAGTTTTTGCATCTTAGCCTTTAGGTGCCACAATGCAATTGTTTAAGAATTTTTGTTGGTAACATTTAGCAAGAAAGTCTGCAAGCACTATAGGCCACCACTCACTTTGCAAGAAATCCTCCTTGTTTCTACCAAGGGAAGGGCTCCGCAAGCATCAAGTTGCCTAACGGAGAGGGGAAAGAGGGGTTTCCCTAGGCTTTGGAACCAATATAGGGACCTTCTAAGTCAAGGATTCTTGTGATTGAAGAAATGAGAAACCGGGAGCTAAGGACTCGTGTGTTTTGAAATTCGTATTGGCTACCTACAGAGTACTTTCCACGACTGTATTAGGGTTTGCTTGTGGAGTCAAAGGGGCCTGTGTAGCTTGGGTTTGGATAACTGACTATAGGTTTTCCACAATAATGACCATGGTTAGCTTAGGGTTGGCAGTAGGTGCCCTATTGTTACAATTACATTGATTATCTTTCCAGCTATTATTGGCTCCTGCAAGGGGTCTATTTTGTTCGATTGTGGCTTCGCTGGTGGATTTGAGACAGCCATGAGCATGAAAATATTTAATCTTGTGGTCTGATGACTGACACCGGAAGGTGTTAGGAAGGTTAATATACATCACCCACTGGATGAAGCGTTGCCCTCCAGTTTGGATGTCGATGGTCTCTCTAAGATCTTGTGTGAGATTGATCTCCATGTAGACACGTCATTTTGGTCTAGCAATGTAGAATTTGTTGGTTTCAAAGCAAATGAGACAAAATAAGCGCTTAATCAACTGTTTTAGAAATGGCCAAAAGGGCATAGATAAGCTGGGAAACTCAACCCATACCAGGACCTTGAGCTTAGCATTCTCAAACACAATGAAGTTTCAAGTCCAAGGGGAGAAAACAAGCAACGGGCTTCTAACAATGCAAGGACTATGCTTGTGAATGAAGGCACAATGTTCAGAGTTTTCAAACCTAAAAAGGAAGAAACCCTTGGTCAAGTTTTGCACCCTAATAAGCTTGATGCCATGAGGCTTCCATTGTATTTGAACCCAACTTTTTAACATAGACTTGACGAGAATATGCCACACAAAATATCCAATACGGGTATGTGATTCAAGCCATTGGCAAGCTTTATCAAAATCAGGGAAATCACACAAAACATCAGGAGGATTTTTTTAAGAAGGGGGTACATTACCTCGTGGAAAACCTTAGGTACAAACTTGTGTGCTTTCTTCGGCACCATCGGTTCTTCCTCTAGAGCAAGTTGCATCCAACAATGCAAGTTCTTGTGGGGAGCTCATTATATAAGAGAAAAACCATCCAAAGGGCAGATTCCAAAGCTAGAGGAAATTAAATGCTATTCAAGACAAAGGAAAAATCCCATAGATCCGAATGGAACCATGGAGTGATAGCAGGGAAAAACCCTAGGACATGACCGACACGACAAGTACTCCAGAGCTATCCAACTACTTGGCACATTTTTGGGTCTTGTAATGTTTTTTCTTTATTGAGATTTGAAAAAATGTCATAAAAGCTTTTTTACATGTAATTTTTTTTAAAAATTATTACATGAATTGTTTTTAGTTGGTTTATGTTTTTTTGAAATTAAAATAATATTAAAAATAAATAAATTAAAAAAAGGAAAATGAAAAATATATAGAAAATAAAAAAATGTATTCCTAAAGTGCAACCTTAGGTGAGGGATATATAATGTTTTTCTCGAAAAAAAATTGTAAGCATGCACGCATGAAAGAGAGTAGTTTTTTCTTGCAAGCAGCCTAGCTCACCCCAAACTATCATCCAATGTGCCCCCGAGTTTCCCCTTTTCCTCTGGTGTCAGGGTTGACGCATAGGTTGTGCACTGTCTCCACCAGCATCCCCACACAGAACATACCTAGACTCATCATCTATCATTTCCTGTTCCACTCTGAGCCTGAGCTTGCACATCTTGACATGACTCCTCTGCTTAACAACTCTAACTCAGGCCATTCTTGTCTGCTTAAGATTTCAATTCCTAACGCAACCCATCCCATCATATCGATCTGAGCTTCTCGTCTAATATTCAATTCATACCAACTACGTCGTAGGCCAAACTCCCACCTGCATCCTCACCTTGTCAAACCTCCTACCTTTCCATCTCGACCTTCAACGAGCCTCCTCCTGATGTGCATAGTCAACCTCATGCTCCAGTGCACATACTCAGATTTCTAGGCTCACCCCTATCCAAACACCCAAGTATCACCTCATTAAGTGATCACTTGACCACTCGAGCTTCCAACCTCGTGCTTTCTCCAACGTCAATAGCACACTCCATCTCACTACCCTAGTTCTAGTCCTCCTCTAGCGGTTGCTTGTCCACAGGTCCGTTTTTTTGGACTTGCACCCTCGCTTTCCCAACCCTAGGTACCATGGGCACTCATATTCATCGTGGCCTCCTTGTTTCCAGCAATTTTGGAGACCCAATCTTTTCCATGGTTCTGATTGGACAGCTCGCATTGTTAAAGAAGAAATTTTCACTAACTTTCCCTTTTAACCTGGACAAAGAATGCATATATTTTTTCTGTTGAGCCTGACCCTCACCTATCCTTACCTTACATGACTTGTGCATACGCATATGCCTATTGCACACCCTTTTCTCTTATCTGCTTGCCTTCTAGGGGCCCAATCTTCCCGACTTGTTATCAGTCACCTACAACCATTCCTAATCTATGCCTAATCTATTTATTATACTAATTAAACTGTCTATTGATCATCAGATCACTATTTTTATCTTTCTGAACACCTTCGGCCATACCCGAACAACTCCGAATTTTTGAAACCATCCACCTCCATCGAACTTGTCACACTCCAAGCAATGGTCATTTTTCAAATTCAAATCATCTTTATGAGTCAGCCCGTACACCCCACATGTCAGTGGCATGTGATGTTACCCAAAGAGTCATCTATTTATACACAAAAGGTCAAGTCTTTTCTCAATCAAGCAAGTACTAAACAAGCATATTCTATCACTTGCACATTGAAAGGCACTACACTAAATCTCCCAAATCAGAAACCAATCCCAAGAGTAGGCCCTAGCCAAGTCTGAAACACCTAAGCCAAACTTGTTTCAAGTACGGTGACATCTCCCATACTTGGAGATGTTTGTCAGCCCATCCCCGCATCTCCAACACATTCCCAAACAAGAAAAACATGTCTCCAAACCCTAATCGTAGAGAAGGCCCTAAACTCATGAAATACATGCAAAAAAAACTTATAAAAATAACCAGAAAATTGCTTCTTTTACCACAGTCATTGGATTCATTGAAGAGCAAAAGTTTTTTGCAATCAAGCATAGGCACTTGCACTTGCAGTCTCGTTAGACATGCGCACTTGCCAAGCAGGAGGAACAGGTAGGCATCTACAAATTTGTACTTTAGTTTTATTTTTTTTTAAGTCTGCATTTTTTTGTTTTTTTTTAATGTTTGCATTGTCGAATGCGACAATGGCTAGCATTGTTGCGAACGACACTGCCCAGCATTGTCGCGAACGACACTGCCCAGCATTGTCGCGAACGACACTGCCCAGCATTGTCGCGAACGACACTGCCCAGCATTGTCGCGAATAGTAATGCCCTTCATTGTCATGAACGGCAGTGTTTGTTAGCTTAGGGCATTGTCGTTCACAATAATGCAAGGCTTTGTCGATTGCGACACTGTCTGAACAATGCCAGAGATTGCCGCATTCGGCAATGCTTTGTTTTTATTTATTTATTTTCTTACACAAGACAATAAACTTAGAACTATATAGTGTAGTCTATATTACATTTTAAAATTTAATATTTAAATGTTTAATAATTAGGTTTTTATTTTGAATATTTATTATTTAATAATGTCTATCTAAATGTTTAGTATTTTTTTTATTTTTAAATGTTTTAAAAGTTAAGTTTTTAATATTTATGCATTGTTTATTTTTTATATTTTATTATTTAATAAATTAATATTTATAATTTTATAATTAATAATTATTATTTAATGTTTTATTTTTAATTTTAAAGTGTTATTTTTTTAATTATTCTAAGTGATATTATTTTTATTTTATTTTGTTATTTTAATAATTTATTTAGTTTTAATTTACTTTTTTTAATTTAAAAATATTTTATTTTTATTTTTTAATAAATTTTAAATTATAATTACTAATTTTTATTTTATTTTTTTTCCAGAATGTCAGGGGGAACTAAAGAAGCTTTGTATCCATTGTGGAAGATTTGTGATCATTTCGCAAAGGGCAGGGGAATAACAAAGATCACTTGCAAGCTTTGTGGAAAGGCCTTTCAGGGCACTTACACGAGTGAGGACTCATTTTTTCGAACAAAGGGAAAGGGGGTTCACTCTTGTTCAAATGAGGAAGAGTGGTTGGAAGCAATGAGAGAACACGATAGAGCTGAAGGCAAATTGACTCCTTTAAGCTCTCATGCGTCAACCACATATTGAACTCAGAGTCACTGTCATGCCAACCACGAGAACAGAATCAGAGATAGATGTGTCTTCTGGGCATGCGATAAAGGATGTAAGGTTTTCTTGCAAGAGATCACACATTGGCAGTTCCAATCCCATTGGAAGCATGTTTGATGTGCATGGTCGAGATGGAGTGAATGCAATGATTGCACGCTTTTATGTGAATGGCATTCCATTCAATGTTGATCGATCACCTTATTATGAGGAGATGGTTCGTGCTATCAACACTAGGTCGGCAAGGTATAAGCCACTTGATTATGATAAGCTTCACATCTCTTATTGACAAAGAAAAAACAAACATAGAGCAACAAACTGCATCAGTCAAAAAGGTGTGGTCTACAGAGGGATGTAGCATTGTGATGGACGGCTAAACTAATATTAGAAACCGGCCTCTTCTAAACATTATGGTAACTTGCTCCAAAGGCCCTTATTTTTTTAAGGCTATCGAATGTTCTAGACAAGAGAAAAACGCAAAGTTCCTTGCAAAGCATTTATGTGATGCAATTGACGAGGTGGGGGCATTGCACGTTGTCCAAGTTATTACAGACACTACCCCGATTCGTAAATCAGCTGGCTTATTGGTGCAAAAAAAATACAAACATGTATTTTGGACACCATGTTGCGTGCATGCATTAAATAATGCACTCAAAGACATTGACAGGTTTCAGTGGGTTTCCGAGCTTATTGAAAAGAGCAAAAAAATACAAATGTTCATATGCAATCATCAACACACAAGCTATTTATAGAAGATTTGCCATCGTGAAACTTCTCAAAACCTGCAGATACATGGTTTGCTTCATTATTCATATTGTTTGACCGTCTTTATGCTATCAAAGAGGCTTTGTGTTCCACTGTAGTTAGGGATGCATGGGCAAGTTGGAGACAATCTACATCAAAGACTGCAATTGAGGTGAAGCAGATGGTCCTTGATGACCACTTTTGCGCTAATGTGAAATTCGTTATTGATTTCATTCAGCTCATTTGTGAGGTCATCCATTTTGTTGATTCAAACAAGTCATGTTTGAGGGAGGCTTATGAAGAAATTGATTCTATGTGTGAAAGAATCAAAAAAACCACAAACTTAAGGGATCCTTCTTTATATCCTTTGATTGAAGAAAAGATACATGGAAGATGGAACAAGTTTACCACACCTCTACATTGTGTTGCTTACACTTTGAATCCAAAGTGTTATGATACAGAGGCCACCAAGAAAAGGGCTCCATATGAAGACAGAGAAGTAATAAAAGAATTTTGGGTTGCAGTAAAAAAAATTTATGGTCGAGAAGAGGAAGCTTTTTGTATCACGACTTAGTGGAACATGTTTTCACGTGGCTATCGACAGTTTTCTACAATGGAGACTCTTTATGATATGTGCGCGAAGGACATAATAGAGTGGTAATAGAACCATGGCAATGAAGCCACTAAATTGCAATCATTTGCAATATGGATACTCTCACAAGTAACGAGTTCATCATCTTGTGAGAAGAATTGGAGTACTTACGGTTCCATTCATTCATTGGAGAGAAACCGATAAGGTCAAAGAAGGCAGAGAACCTGGTGTACATTCATAGCACACTTTGTCTTCCTTCTCGTGTAGACCCAGGGTACAAGGAATGTCCAACAAAATGGGACCACATTCCTCCTAATGGAGCAACAAACATATCCTTGGAGGAGGATGTGCTTGAGGCAAATGGCCTCGATGATTTGCCCCCTATTATATTAACTGCAGATGAACCACAGCTTGAGAGTGATGCCTATCTAGACAACATCTTGGAGGACCTAAGGGATATTATTGATGTGACAGTTGATCCTATTGTATCGGATTAGATATGATCTAGGTTCACAAGTGTTTTTTGTTTTTTGCATGCCTATTTGTGGGCATTTCATTGTATATGATGACCCTTAAGCTTAATATGATGAGATATTTGTTCACTCAAAATCTTTGGTTGGCTTGTATTATGTATAGTGTTAGTATTGGCATTGCAATAGCATAAATTTCTTTAAATTTTTCATAGTATGTATAATTATTAATATATTATATACAATATATGAATATTAAATAATAATTGTAAATATTTATTGTCGTCTCCCTATACCCGTCTCCTATTTTTTTAAATGGTGTATCGGTACCTGTACCCATCTCCTTGTACCCGTACTCGTCCCTGTCTCTTGGCAACTATAGTTTATAGGGACAAATCCGACAGAAGGCAAACACCTACATCTGATGCAAGTATCCATATCTTGACGAACTTGTCTAGGCAAGTCCAGATATCTAGTTTCCTAATCAACACAACTCTTGATCTATTTCCAGCCCTTTCTATCTACTGCACATAGTTTCAGACCAGAGCATATAAGTGACAAGCTAAGTACCCTAGTCCTCTTATTACTTTCCATAAATAATAAAGTGCAATAATCTAATTATGCTCCAATATAGCATTCAGATTTGTTATAATTTAGACATATCTTAAAGAATGTGAAATATTCAAAGTTTTATCTTGATTAGATACACTAATCCAAAATAAGGTAAAAACATATTGGTGAACCCATTTCTTAGAGTGACCACGTTCAACCTTAGGTTTTCCTTAGAGTTTCATCTTTTTTCTAGGGTTTGATATTTTAAAATTTAAATCTAATTTTCAAAACTGATTTTTTATTTTCCCTCATTCACATAAATCATTCATGGCTATAATGGATGTATATAGTTTTTGTTTTCTAACTCAAGCTATGATTGTAGTCATTACATGTTGCTTTCCTAAAATGCAAAGTATCTTTAACTATGTATTCCCATGGGTCAAATCTTTATGTTATAGTTATAAGACTAAAATTAATCATGAAATATATTTAGCCTATTCTATTATTGAAGTCCATGCTACCACCATCCCAAGTGACAAGCTGCATCCTTTTGATAGACTTTGTATGATTGTTGAATCCAAAAACTCCCACAAAGAAGAAACATATACTATGGAGGTTAAATATAATGACATAGATCAACAACTAATTGAATATTTGCATATAAATTCACATCTAAGTGATGCATTGTTATGTGTAACTAGAGATGAAATAAAAAATAAACAAATGCTAAAGTTGGTATATTTGAAAAACAACATGACCCCTACAATGATATACATCAATATTTTAGAGGTATTTACTCTACAATAGATGTTCAAACTACTACTACCACTGCTACTATCTTATGTCTACACCTATGGTTACAAAGGTGATACCCACCAAAGGTGTAAGGGCAACACAAGGTTTTCCTCAAATTTCACTACCTATTCCTACACAATAGGCTTATGCATGTCCTATGATTTCTACTCAATTGACACCATCATCCATGCCTACTACATAATCCTTGATGCATATCGTTATAGATCTACAGGCTAAGGTGTTGCAGTTAAAGCAAGGTGCTTATAAAGTGATTCATTTGACAAATTCTCATGTATTACTTCATAATCAATTAGCCCCATAGATTTCAGCTTATCCCTTGCCTATAGGTTTCTTAGCTCCTAACCTCACATAATATGATGGTTGGCGATTCAGAGCAACATCTAAGAGCCTTTCACACACCCTGTTTGGACTATATCTTTAATGACAAGTTGTTGACTAAGTTATTTCTACAAAGCCTTGAGGACTATGCTTTGCATTGGTTCTATGATATCTCATTTGGATCGGTTCATGCATTTAATCCTTTAGTGAATCAATTTCTAGCACATTCAATAATCAATATCAGTGAGAAATTGACTTATGCCCAAAGTGCAAAGCTTAAGCAAGGATCCAAAGAACTAATCAGTGAATATGTGCTTCGATACAAGACCAAGCTTTCTACGATGAAATATCCCATGGATAACAATGAGTTACAAGATATGTTCAAGCAAAATTTGCTTGCCCTATCCATGAGTCTATATGTTGAAGAGATTCAAATCATTTAATGAGTTATGCCATATAGTTAGTGATCAAGAAGTTAAGTTGATATCTATGAATAAGCTAAAATTTGTGGTTAATCCTCCAACTACTCAATTGCAAAGTTTCAAACCAAACCAAGTTAGAAGGCCAATATAAATGATACAGAGATTGAGGCAAAAGTAACAATTAATGCAGGATCAAAACCTACTAATCGGCTTGTCTTATCCGCTCCACAAAAGACACAATTTTCATAATTACCTGAACCTCCTCATAAGCTATTGTAGAAGTTACTTGAGTGCAACCTTATCTCTCTCCTTCCCCCAAAAGAGGTTGATATGAGTAGGCCTTCACTTAAGGGATATGATAGTAATGCAGGTTTTGATTACCATAACCGATCCAAATGAGATATCATAGAACCAATGCAAAGCATAGTCCTCAAGGCTTTGTAGAAATAACTTAGTCAACAACTTGTCATTAAAGATATAGTCCAAACAGGGTGTGTGAAAGACTCTTAGATGTTGCTCTGAATCGCCAACCATCATATTATGTGAGGTTAGGAGCTAAGAAACCTATTTTCCAACCTCTTTCCTAGCCATGCAACAATAGAAGCAAAGGCTAATCTTGAGGTGCATGACTTACAATGCACAACCTCCTCCACCGACATATGAGCATCGGATGGTATTATTAGTACACTTACAAGCACATTTGTACAACGACCTACGATTACATTTGGTGATATTAATACTGTGAAAAATGATTCTAATTACACATCAGTATATGTACGTAGACACTAAAATATGATTTTAAGAACTTGACAATGACAAGCTTGACATACATTTACCATGCATGACTTGCACGCACAAATATGGTCCTAACTCGCCATCTTACCATATTGTAATGCTTTCTATGGGTTCGACCCTTCCATTCTGTTCTTAAACACCTACAGGAACCTCACTATTTGTTTCAAACCTATATATTATCCTACATAGACATGCCCAAATGCTCAATTTAGTCCTCTTGTGCACGGGTCACTATCATCAGACTAGGTCAGTAGCAGCAATGGATACCAAGCTAAGTCTGACAGTACCAAACCTCTCCCAACAACGGACACTTTTCAGATGTAAGATGTTCGTATGGGTCGACCAATATGTTTTAAACAACGTAGCATGATAAATTACTGAATTGGACATATATATATATAGTCAAGCCCTCATTTAATAGGGAACTTGGCACTTATCTACTACACATCTATACACTATTACACTGAGCAAAACTATCATATTCTTCCCAGATTCAAAACCAATCACTAGGAGCAGTCACAAGCCAAGTCTAAAACATACCAAAGCCAAGTCAAAGCAAGCATTGTCAAGTATCAATGCCAAATCATTAGTTGCATTCATATAGCAAAGAAGCACAATAGCACAATCACACTGGGTGGGAGAAATTTCCCTCCTTGGAGTATTAGATACATAAGCAGCAGTTAATCAAACCGAGGTGATTAAGGTAAGCATAGTCCATTAAACTTTCTCGATTTTGCAAATTTCTAGCCCTCACAAGCACACCTAAGGTTTCAAGGTGAAGGCAGTTGATTTCTAGAGTTGTGTGCATCATCAAGGTTTGACATCGCACATACAGAGCTTTTAGAGATAGGCAAAGGTGACCATACGATCACAGACCCCTCTTCTGACACAAGTCACTACCAACCACTACAGGTCAATATCGACAATCGATACTGACCTCTATCTGATAGAACCGACCTTGCACAACAAAGATACAATGCTCAAACCTGACAAATCACAGGTCTACTTTGCACTGTTTTACAGTTGATACTGACCTATATCTGACAGAACCAACCTTGCGCAGACAAAGATACAATTCTTGAACCCGACAAATCACAAGTCTACTTCGATCTATATTTAAATATCAAAAATCAATTAGAATCAGACAGTCAATTAGCAAAAATAAGAGTTTATCCCTCTATTATGCCACTTGTCAAATCATTGCAATCTATTTCAAGCATTTACGCTCAGATTCATGCTTAAATGTTATATTTAGCAATCTAGATTCACGTAGTAGTTTATATCATATTACGGTTACTAAAACCAAATTAGGATAAAACATATTGGTGGACCCGTACATTGCTCAAACTGTGTCAAACCTTTGGTCTCCCTTAGGGTTTCATCCTTATAAGGTTTCATATTTCAGCCTTAGGGTTTTATTTTCAGACATTTTTTATTATTACCAAATAATACACATTCCCTGTAGCTATAATAAATAAATATTGTCTTTATTTATTAATGCATGTCATGAAGATAATATTTTCATATTGTTCCACTTGGCTATGTTACATTTTAATCAATCATATAATCAAATGAATCAAATCTAAGCACATTAATAAGGCTAAAATTAACAACCCCAAACCTTCCTCAAATATATTGTTGCAACAACGAATCCAAACTACCTCTTTTTACCACCAAACGACAAAGGGCATGCATGACCTCCTTCGTTCCTCCTACTACCTCTATGGATTATATAGTACATATTACACACCCTATCGATGGACTTATCATGAATATTGAGATTGATAATACTCACGAAACAACTATTACGGATCAATTTGATGCCATTGATGACCAAGAATTCACTGAATATCTTAACTTGAATCCACATCAACTTGATGCAATGTTATATATCGCAAGAGACAAACATAAAAGGTTGGTTCAAACTACTACATCTGGAAGACAATATGACCCCTTTCGTGATATCAACCCATCAATTTAAGCTAGTACCTCCACTTTAGGTGTTCAAACCTCTACTATTGGTACTATTCCTACATCAACACCTCCAGTGACATATGTAACATCCACCCAAGGTGCAGGGGAAACACAAAGCTTCCAACATATTTCCATACCATTCCTACATAGGTCACCTTCACCCTTCGTATGATGACTACGCATGTTACTGTTGTCAACCTGGAGTTGCACCCTGAATCGAAGACATGTTGAAATAGCTAATCCTCTCTCCAATTGAAACAATGGGATCTTATCACGAGGGTGGGTGCCTCAATGGTGAGAAGAACCTCCAGCGAAGGGTAGTTCTTGTAAGATGTATCAATGAGGACCTCAACTTCTACGCTACAAACTGCCTAGGGAAAAGGGAAGAAAGAACTTGCAAGAAAATCCTAGCTAAAGCGATAATACACCTAATTTGCTTGATCCACTCAAATCGAGCTTCTAAGAACACTGATTCAAACAAAAAAGAGGCAGAACTTCAACTCTAATTGATCAATACACAAATATTTCATGAAAAGGTTCTATCTAATGATCTAAGCTTGAGGAAAACGTAGAAATACATTAAAAAACCATTAACATCCATTGTAAACTCAGTAAAAGACATTCAAACACAAAACGTGACCTGCATAAATGACCAACTAGTAACTAAGTGTGAATCCAGATTTGATAAGGAAGAAAAAAATCTATCACTTAAGCAAATCTATAACAAAAGTACACTACACTAACTACTGAAAATTTAAAAAAAAACACCGTCATCTTCTTATTGATTCTGAAAAAGGTTACAGCACAATCTTTGGAAGAAGTTTTCTTGCCAAAAGAGGGATCATTTTTACAAGACTGAAAAGCCATTAATATAGAAAATTACAAAAAGCCAAGAGATTGGCATTTGAAAATAAAGAGAGAGTAAACTCAAACCAACTCAGCCATTACAAAAGTCTATTTTGTCTTGCATGAAAATTCCTTGCATTGAAAAGTGGACGATGGGCACAAACATTTGACTTTGCTTATGCATGATCGGCTGAGCCATGTCTAAAATTAGAGACTAACTCTTTGGCGTTTGAAAGTGGACGACTGGGTTTATTGAAACGCCCACCTCTCTTTGCATGGAAATCCACGCCCACCTCTAAATTTGGCTTCTTCATGAACTGCTGGAACATTTGAAAGTATGAGATGATAATAGCATGCATGAAATCCAACGCCAATGCCAATTTTAGAATGTTGACTTGATCCGTTGGAAGCCGAGTTGGAACGTTTGAAACGCTAAGTTGACCTTGGAGATAAACTTGACTTCAACAACCAGTCAATTGAAGCCTTGACTAGTCAACCGTAATTAGCTTTTGCTTGCATGGAATTTCACGTTGACTCCATCTTTTGTTTGTGCATGGGTTTCTCTCAGCCCAACTGTCTGTGATTTCTCTTGGCTAAATTTAGAATTCTTCTTCTTGACCTTTGTATGTATTTGTCTTTCCACAGCGTTTCCCTTCTTACTTATTCCTTTGGCCTAATGTTCATTCTCTTCGGGTCTTTATTATCTCAAACCTCTCCCTTTTGTTTTATTTCTTCGGATAATCCATTGGGCTATTTGCTAAGTCATTTTCCCATGGATTATGTTCATTCTTTTCGGACTTCGCTTTTGTCTCTATCTGCCCTCGAACTTTCCTTTCTTTGACCAAGCTTTCCGAAGGAATCCTTCGAACAATTTGTCCAAAGGATATCCATTTATTTCAGACATTTTGGCTTCCCCTTGGTTTTATCTCCTACAGACTTTATTCCCTGCGGGCTTTCTCTTGGGCTAGGTTTTCTTCGGATCTTTTGTTTTGCCCCTTAGTTCCCTTCGGGTTTTTTTTTTGTCTGCCAATTTTTTCGAAGGAATCCTTTGGACAAAAAGTCCAAAGGAATTCCTTCGGATTTTTTGTCTGAAGGATATCTTTCCTTCTTTCTTTGCCTTGTTTATATTTTATTCCCTCGGGTTTTTGTGTTCAACTTCCCGCGGACTTTTTCCCTTGGCCTAAAAAACAACCCTTCAAAAATCTTGTCATGGTCTTTTCCCGAAGGGCAAGCCCTTCGGGCTTTTGTAAAGCCCTTAAAGTCGTGAGATGAACGTTCGCGCTTCGGGTTTTTTTGCAAATGTCCCTTCCGATCCTGAAATGAGCCTTCCCGAAGGGTACCTACCCTTCGGGTTTTTTGTCAATGACCCTTCCGAAGGGTACCTACCCTTCGGGTTTTGTTAAACAGCCCCTTGGACTTTTCAAAGAGCCCCTTCTTGTCGTATTACCCTTAAGAAAAAGGCACCCGAGTTTTTTGAAGGACACCCGAGTTTTTTGGAGGGCACTCGAGCTATTTGGAAACATCATTTTCGAAAGGTACATTGCCCCTCGGATTTTTTAATTTGTCCTTTGAACATTTCTGAAAGAATTCCTTCGGGCTTTTTGTCCGAGTCTATTTGCTTGTTCTGCAATGTCTGCAACTTCGAACTCTTCACTGGCACCTACTTCAGATTCTTCACTAGTACCTACTTCGAATTCTTCACTACTTGTTACTTATAAAAAGAGATAAGTCATTCACTCCTGAGTAATTCGGGTTTTCCAACCCGGATTACTTCTGCTGAAAAAACTTTCATAAGCAAAGCACTTCTCAAACCCCGATTTGCACTGTCAAGAGTAATTCAGGTTTTCCAACCCGGATTACTTTTGCTGATAAAAATTTCATAAGCAAAGCACTTCTCAAAACCTGATTTGCACTATCAAGAGTAATTCGGGTTTTCCAACCCAGATTACTTTTGCTGATAAAACTTTCATAAGCAAAGCACTTCTCAAAACCCGATTTGCACTGTCAAGAGTAATTCGGGTTTTCCAACCCGGATTACTTCTACTGAGGGGTTTCAACTGCTGATTACTCATAAAGTGAAATAAATTGTCTCTTGTAAAACCCGAAGTCTTCTGCTGTGTGAAACCCGAAGTCTTGCTTGAATGCCCACCCTCACACTTAGGCAAAATTTTGGTATGTAGGCTAAAAAATGGCCAACAGTTACATCACCAACCTTGCCTACTGCACATTCCCTTGAGCAGACTGTTACAACTATGCATGTTAAGAAGTTGCAATTACAGCATGGTGCATCTAGAGCTTCATAATCTAGTATCCCTTGAGATAACAGCTTATCTTTTACCTGCAAGTTTTGTAGCTCCTAAGATTCCGCTATACAAAGGTAAAGGTGATCTAGAACAACACCTTCAATCATTCCACGTAGCATGCTTAGATTATGCATACAATGACAAATTATTAACCAAGCTATTCCCGAGAAGTCTCAAGTAATATGTTTTGCGATGGTTATATGACCTTCCTCTCCAATCAGTCAAAGCATTCAACCCTATTGCAAATCAGTTTCTAGCACATTTCGTTGTCAACATTGATGAGGAACTATCTTATGCGCAAATTTATAAACTTGAGCAATGGTCCAATGAGCCTATCAGTGCTTATGTACTTCGGTACAAGACTATGCTAGCTAAGATGACTAAAGTTATGGCTGACAATTAGTTACAAGACATATTCAAGCAAAGCTTGCTTGCACCACTCCATGAGCCAATCATCTTCAAGAGATTCAAATTCTTCAATGAGCTATGCCACATAGTAAGAGACTAAGAAGTCAAGCTTATAACTCTAAACAAACTTAAGTATAAACCTACAGCTACTTCAACAACAAAGTTTCAAATCAAACCAAGCTATATGGTCAAACCAACTGAGAATAAGAATGAGGTAAAGATGACAGTTAATGCGGTATCACAACCTACAAGTCGACAATCTTTTAATTAAATTATTCATAATATGTAGAAAATAGTTATGATAAGAAGCAGAAGAATTGTGTTAAGGTATTTAGAAAGTGACGTTTCAAGCCTCTGCGTTAAGGTATTGTGGATCTCTCCTCCTGATGATGAGCTTAGCAGAGGCTTGAAACGTTGATTTCTAAATACCTTAACGTAGTTCTTCTGATTCTTATCATAATCTTTTAATTGTTTTTTAGTAACATCTTTGTTAATTTCACTTTATAAGAATAGTTGGTGCTTCTGAATTTCATTTTTCTTCCATTATTTCTTTGTAGAAGCCCAAATTAAACTTCTTCTGAGAGCATCACAATTGATCTTTGTCCATAGAACCTTTGGGTGTTTTGTTTTAGTTTCTTACCTTTAGTGGTTACATTGTGTGCATTGGATCTCCATCTAAAAGAACTTCCTTTGATGTCCATGGTTTTTTTATGGCAGAGATTTCTAATTTATTTTCAAGTTGCTCTTAAAGCTTTTGTCTGCTTCCGCAGTACTTTGTTGCTTATCTTACAATTTGTTTTGCATATAAGTTCTTATTTGCCATCTCTACTACTGACATACTCTTTTCTCTATACAGTCTTAGTGCATATTCATTTTAGTTGGGCCCCTTTTGGTGTAGCTGCAGTTTTTAAAAGTATATTGTTTTACTATTTGTCTATGCCCTTGTGCACTTTTTTTGTTTCATTCTAAGCTTTTTCCTTAGTTTTAGGGCTTTCATTTTTGCTTATGCAGAGCATCTAATCTCTTTTATTTTCATGTCAAAAAAAGTTGAAGATCATTTTTTTTTAACAATAAAGTTTTCTTTGAAAACAAACTTGCGTACACTTTAATTTATTTCTACTCATTAAAGTGGGGTTTTTTTAAAGTTAAACCAAAAAAAAAAATTCACTGAATTTTCATTTTGCCATTAAAATTAGATTTACAATATAAGTTTTTGAGTTGGTGACACTTAGAGCACAACGCATGCACGAGTTTCTTAACAACCTGTTAGATCTAACTTCGAAAACCAAGGGAGTCTAAACCCTCCCTAGTGTGTGCTACTACACTGGTCGCATCCGCCCTACAATCGATCCTGATGACCACGAATTTCACTAACATGTGAGCAAGAGCAACCACTATAACTATTTTGCTATAGCAAGAACAAAATTATATTCAATTTGGTAGCCTTAAGGCCACTTAACATGCATTTGTGTCTAAACACCAACACAATAATAGTAGCAATAAAAATCATTCCAAGTCCAACAACAAAAATGACAATATATAAACAAATCAAACTCAAACCCCAAGTGCAAATTAATTTCTACTTATTGTCATAGAAACAATCATGATAACTTCATTGCTTTCGGAAATAAAGAGACATTAAAAATGGTAAGAAACATGCAAACACTAATGCCAGTCCTAGTAGCAAGACCCAAAAACAACACAAATCTAACACGAGGGCTGTTTTTCCTTGTGTTTTGCATTCATCTTTTAAAATTAAATGGATTGTTGATTTTGGTGCCACTCAGCATATAACATATAATGCTGATTTATTTACTTCATTAGAATCAGATCATTTTAATAATTAGAAGTGTCTTGTAAATCATGTTTCATGCAATGCATAAGCCATTGCTATTGTTAGTGTTCCTGATAATGAATTAATTGATGTTTTGTTTGTTCCTGATTTAAAATTAAACCTGTTTTATGTTCCTCAATTATGTAAATGGGATTACAAAGTATATTTTTTCAAAATATTTGCTATGTTACATCAGCCAAACAGAATTTTAAAATTGTTTTTTAGCATTTTTAAATAACAATGATTTGTCCAAATTTACATAATTTTCTTCCTCTAATTCTAGTAATGCTTTAGTTGCTTCAATTGATGATAGTTTATGCCATAAAATATTAGGCCATATCGATTACCAAAGCATTGCACTTATGCATAAATTAGGTATGGTGAACGAATTGCCTAAAATTGTTGATATTGATTATGTTTGCATTAGATGTATCACTAGTAAAATTCATGGAAAACCTTTTCTTAAAGGTAAATCTTGGTGTGCAAGTGAAAAAATGATTTCTTTTTCGTAGTGATCTTTTAGGTGCAATGCAAACTCCTATTTATGGTGCTAAATATGCTCTACCTTTTATAGATGAATGCACTAGAAAAGTTTGGATTTAGTTCTTGAAATCTAAAGATCAAGTTTTAGACACTATTATTGATTTTCATGCCTTTGTTGAAAAACAAATTTGTTTATTTTTTTGTGTAATTTGCGTAATGATAATGGTATTGAATATGTCAATTTTATTTTCTTACATATTGTAAGCTTCATAGTATTAAGCATGAAAAGATTGTTTCCTACAAACATGAGCAAAACGGTATTGCAGAACATAAACATGGGACTTGTTAAAATGGCTAGGTGTGTGTTGCATGTTAAAGAGAAGCATTATAAGTTTTATGTTGAAGAAATGCATTTTGTTGTTTGTCTTATTAATAGGATTCCCGCTAAAGTTGTCATAAACATTACTCCTGAAGAAGCTTGGAGCAGTAGAAAACCTAAATTAAAGCATTTGTGTCTTTGGTTCTGAACGATTTGTTTATATTCATCAAGAAAAACATAAGAAGTTAGATTCTAAATCAAACACACATAATTTTGTTGATTACGATGAACAATCTATGGCTTATAGAGTACTTTTCCCTCAAACTAATAAAACTAAGATTAAAAGAGATATTAGAATTGTTGAAAATGATGTGGTCGATTGTTCTACTACGTCAAATCCTATTGATATTGTTTTTGCTTCTAAAGACACCTAATTTTGGTACAATTTTATGCATATAGTTCATTGGTTCGAATTAGGGTCTTAGTGGCACTTTTTTGTGTGCTTTTTGTCCTCTTTCTTCATTGTGCAATGTTGTGGTCTTTTGATTCTTCTGTTTTATCAATTTGTTTTGTTTGTCTCGTGCCTACAGGTTGCTTCTATTTTTCATTCTTTGACTTTTGGATTTATTCCGCTAGGTTGGATTTGGTGACTCACTGAATTTGTCCCTAGCCTTTTTGTGGGCCCTTCTAGCCTTCTTCGCGTCCTTTTGATGTTTGGATGTGTATGTCAATTATTTGTCTTTTCTTTGGTCGGCTTGCGCGCCATTAGGCTCTTATTTCAACTAGGAGAAGTCTATAATACAGAGCCTCCTAGAGACATTTCAATGACAAGTGATAATGACATATATCAAGAGGAATCATCAAGCATTCAAGTCTGAGCACACTCTACACTGCTATATTTCTACATTTAAGGACTTGTGATAAGGTTTAGCTGCATTTTGTACCAAAATGAGGATAGGCAAATGTTCATGTAGTTGCACTTCACTTAGGGAAGAGGAGACGAAGTCCTCACTCGAAATTCCACTCACACAAGAATTAAATTGACTATGATTACAAGCATGCAGAATATGTAGCTACAACTCCTTGATAAGGTTGCCCAAATCAACTAGCCTTAAACTTTTTTATTCCTCTTGCAAGCATTTGTGGTGAATTAGGTCAAGACGACAAAGAGTAGGCAAATCAAAGAATTCTGCCCAAAATTTTCAGCAAAGCAATTGCACCATCCTGTATGGCATCTAAAAACGCATCTACACAAGAAAATTTAGAGTAAAAAATAGTGCTAGGCAAAGTGTCAAAGAATTTCAGAATTTAGCGATTATAATCCAAACACAAAAATCATTTAAAATGCCTTAAAAATTGTATGGATAGGAAAAAAATCAAATTTGTTCAAAAACCCTAAAAATCATGTGTTTTCGATGAACAGAGTAAATTAAAATTGTTCAAAAGCCCTATCTGCTATGCCACAACTGCCACTTATATCCTGCAGTCTGTTGTTTTGGTTCAATCCCTTCATCTACCATTTATATCATGTGATCTGTTGTTTTGGTGTAATCCTTTCAACTGTTGTTTACTCCATGTAAGGTTGCGATTGTTTTTTATTCCTTGTAAGGCTGCAATTGTTGTGATCACAAAAAAAATATCATCATAACTAAGAGCCTGGAACTGCAGTTTGCTAGAAGCGTGGATGTTATGTGTCGGAGTTGGACAGTGTGGTTTATGGTGTTGAGTCTTGACCATCACATTGTCATGGAAAGCGTCAACGGTCGCATCACTTTGTACGGTGCAAAGCATTGAAGCCGTAAGGTGTTTAGGCTTTAAGTTCAGAACTTTAGCCTGTCATTTTATTTTTTATCTTTTTACTTCATGTATTATGCATAACTTTAGCCTATCATTTTAATTTTAATTTTTTATTTTTTTAAGTTCATGTAAATTTTTTAACTTTAATTTAAAATCGTTGATACTTAGTTGTTATTTTATTTAAATAGGTTTAAAGTTTTTAATTAAATGGTATTATTGTTTATTAGACTATATTTTATTATGTTTAAGGTTTTTTATTTAATTTTTAAGAGGTTTTTATGAAGTTACAGATTTTTTCTATATATTTTTTACTATTTAGGTAATGTGTATTAATTATTAATATGAACATTTCAAATTTCCGTCCTTTATTTATTTTTATTTAAACCATTTTTTAAATTGTGATTTCACATGTTTTTAATGTTCATATCTTGATCAACCTATTATGATTTATATGTTTTTGCATCTTCTTACATAGTTTTTGAAGCCATTTAGTATTATTTATCTATTTTGACATTCTTGTACATTTATTTCTTATTTTGAAAATAAAAGTAATTAAAATGTAGATTTATATTTTTTGAACTTAATCACAAAATGTTTTTACCGAATTTTGTCAGCTTGCGAACTTGTTTCGAATTTTATCATTGTTGAACACGAATACGAACCTTGTGACTCAAGTGTTAGGAACATATTTAGCGACTCATAACGTATTCGGCGGCAATTTTGGGTACAAATTTGGTGACCAGCAGAATCTGTCCAGGACGAATTTGGCGAAGAGCTAAATCTGCCCTATCAGTTTTTAATAGTCAAAATTTACACAGATCATCTCAAACACTTGCACAATCCAGATCCAAACTCAGATTTGCAGGACATAGCCCATGTGTATCAGATTCCAGCCTTCTTTGTCATGTTATTGCTTTTGCTTGTCTTAGTCAAATTGTTTGTTTTATTGTTCCTGTTTTCAACACCTTATGATTCTAATTCTCTGTTTTAGACTATATTTAACTGAAAATATGAGTATCTCTTTTACCATTGTACATTAGTGTTATCCCACTAAAGTTCACATTTAGGTAAAACAACTTCTTTTCCTTTTGATTGAAGTGATGATCAAATAGATGTTGTGCATAGTAGTGTTAATACTCCTATAGTTAGATATTATTTTTTGTGAGATTTTTACTCATGTATGTTTTTAGTAATTACCCAAATGACCTCCATGAATAGTCATTACCTAAATGACATTTTCCCTCGTGTATTATTGGTAACAAATTAACAATAACAAGGCAAGGGGACCCACTTTAGCACGCAGCCACTATAAGCTTTAGTTAGCAGGGGGGTAGGGGAATGGTGATTGTAATTCACCACTTTGAGCTTCTCACTCTCTAGCCCCTTTCCCCATTGGCAAAGCTTTTGGTGAGTGTAGTGCATAACAAATCACCCTTGTCTCACAATTATTACCAATGTGGGATTAAACCAATTACAACCCACTCGTGTATTTTAATGAAAGTTGAAATCTTCCACGAGCAATTTTAATTAGATATTATTTTATTTTTTTATGGGATTTTTACTCGTATATGTTTTATCATTACCCAAATGACCTCTATGATTAGTCATTACCCAATAGACATTTTCCCTATTGTATTATTGGTAATAATCACAAGGCAAGGGGACCTTAGTACAAAGCCACTGTAAACATTTATTAGTAAGGGGGAGGAATGGTAAATGTTGGGCTTCTCACCCTCTAGCCTCTTTCCCCATTGGTAAAGATTTTGGTGAGTGGAGTGCCTAATAAATCACCCTTGTCTCACAATTATTACCAATGTGGGATTAACTCAATACAACCCAGTCATGTATTTTAATATTAAGTTGAAAGTTTCCGGGAGCAATTTTAATTATATATTATTTTATTTTTTGTGGGATTTTTACTCGTGTATGTTGTTAGTCATTACCAAATGACCTCCATGAATAGTCATTACCCAAATGACATTTCCCCTCATATTATTGGTAATAATCACAAGGCAAAGGGACCCACTTTAGCACACAGAGACCGTAACAACTTCTAGTCTTCCTCCACCTAAGCCTATGCCTAAGTCGGCAACAACAACTATAGAAGAATTTGGAGTTGAAATAGATGTTAATGATTCTCGTAGAACTAGGAAACAATTTTGTAACTATGTCTTAATGTCTAAACTTATCGATAACAATGATCCTCAAACACTTTATAATAAACTAAAGGTTACACTCATTGGGAAAATGCAATGAATCATGAATACAATTCCTTAATTTCTAATCAAACTTGGGACTTAGTCTCTCCTCCTAAAAGTCATCATTTAGTTAGCTATAAATAGTTGTTCAAAACTAAATTTACTTCTAATAATCAAGTAGACAAACCAGTCTCTCCTCCTAAAAGTCATAATTTGGTTAGTTGTAAATGGTTGTTTAAAACTAATTTACTTCTCATAATCAAGTGGACAAGTATAAAGTTAGATTAGTAGCTAGAGGTTTTTTTCAAGTTGAAGGAATTGATTATAATGAAACCTTTGCTTCTATAGCAAAGATGCCCAAAATTAAAATGTTTTGGCTCTAGGTGCTCATATGCATTGGCATATTTATCAAATGAATGTTAAGAGTATTTTTTAAAGGTGATTTGCATTAAAAAATTTATTTGTTGCAACCCCCTGGTTTAATTTAAGAAGGGAAATGAGCATCTTGCCTGCAAATTAAATAAAGTTATTTATGGTTTGAAGAAATGACCTAGAGAATGGTACACAAAAATCCATCAATTTGTTTATGATCAAGGTTTTATTCGCAATTGCAATGATCTTTATCTTTTAATCAAGAATACTAATGATGGCATATTTATCGTAGTCTTATATGTTGATGATTTGATAATTATTGGTGGTAATACTTCATTGGTTTCTTCTGCTAAGAATGCTTCAAAGAAAAACTTTGAAATGACAGATTTCGGTTTTTTGCATTATTTTTAAGGCATGCAAGTTTGGCAAGAAAATGATAGCATTTAAATTTCTCAATCCAAGTATGAATATGACTTGTTAGCTAAATTTAATATACTTGATTGCAAACTCACTGCTACACCTTGTGAACTTGGTGTCAAATTGCTTAATGGTTGAACCTGTTGATCCTAATTTATATAGACAATTAGTTGAAAGCTTGAATTATCTAACGCATGCTCCTGTGGTTTGGTTTCACATTTTATGTCTAAGACCCAAACAACTCACTTTAAAGCTACCAAAAGAATCCTTCGAGTCACCTTCTCGTCACCCCAACCCTCTCGTCTCCAATCACCTTCTCGTCACTATCTAAGCCCCAAACAAGTCACTTTAAAGCTACCAAAAGAATTCTTTGTTATATTAACGGCACCTTAACCCTTGGCATCGAGTATACCTTGAATCGCAACTTAACTTTGGCAAGATTTTGATTCCACTAGTGATCCAAATGATTGTAGATCCACATGTGATTATTGTTTTACATTAGGATCTAACACAGTTTCATATAATAGTAAGAAGGAACATAATGTAGCCTTATCTTCCATAGAAGCTGAATATAGAGGATGCAATCATCCTGCTAAGGAATCCCTTCCACTTAAAAGACTTCCTGCATATTTGGGGCATTTTTAAACTTCACCTACTCCAATATTTTGTGACAACCAAAGTGCCACTAGCAAAGAATCTAGTTATTCAAGCAAAGAATCTAGATTCAACATCACTTCCAATGAAAAACTCCTTGAAGACAATCAAATTCTTCTTTCTTTCTATCTTGCTCAATAGCAAGTGGCTGATATTTTCATTAAGTCATTAGATAAAGAAAAAAATGTACCTTTTTGTAATATGTTGGAATTAAATGTTGTTGGTAAAGAATAAAAGAAAGAATGAAAGAGAAATGGAAGGCACACTCACATACTCATGTGGTCATGTTTTATTAACTAAGAGTTAATTAATATCTTTAATACCTCCCCATCCCGCCCTTAATGACTAACCCGAAGACTAATCCAAGTTTGTCCTGAAATCTTACAAACAAAATGGAAACAAGGGCTTTAGTCATTAGATCTACGGGTTGCTCCTTAGATATCAGTCAGAAATTTGCAATCTTCTGATGTCAAAGTCAAGAGTTCCTTTGACATGTAACAAAACTCATTTTTTTGTTGTCCAATGTGTGGGCTTCTCTTGAGACAAAAATCCAAGATAGCTAACAACAAAACATAGATCCTAGCATGTGGGCGTAAGATATAACAAGCTACCCACCAATTGTCTATAGAGTGATTCATCGACTGGTAATGAATCATCATTGGCTAACAACTTCAGCCCGTTCTCCATAAGTGTAGAAGAGGGATTGCAATCCACCATCCCAAACTTTGTCAAAAGACTGGCATACTTGATCTGAGCTATGAAAATGATATGGTCATCTTGCCAAAATTCTACACATAAGCAATAGCGTAGGAGAATTAGATCAGTCATATCAAAAGCAGCACACAAATCTGATTTTACTTGTTGAATTGCAGTGGTCTCACTACCCGTGATGGCAAGATCGTCAGCATAGACAATAAGTATCATTATGTCATCACCATCACTTTTGACATAAAGATTAGGATTAAAAATACTCCTTTTGAACCGAAAATCTTGTAAATGCTAATCATTATTAATATACCAGGCTCGTCAAACCTACTTAAGTCCATACAAAGACTTGATCAACCTGCAAACTAGATGATCATGACCATGTACCCGAAAACCTTTAGGCTATACCAAGTTGTAATGCCCCCTTCTCATGCCTAGCCAGTTTGGTGACCGTTAGCCTATTCCCTGAGTTCCTTTAAGCTAATTGGTGTGGTAAGAGGACTCCAAAGATCTTGGAGAGCACCGGTTTTGTTTTTATTGTTTTCTATTTGCGGCTTTGAGCTCAATTGTCGTTATGGATCATAGTGATGCTTTCAAAAGCATTTTCGGATCCCTGGTTTGTGCTCCACACTTCTTGGAGAGCACATCTATTTTTAGTAAGTTATCGAGTTGGCACCTATCATCATCCCAATACTTCAATTACGTCTTGGCATGTTCAGTTTCAGTTTCCGATGCCTTGCCAGTGCTTTCTGCAACTCGGATGGAGTATTTAAATTATACACTTAAGTTTCTAATGTTTAATGTTTGATTATTCACTTAAATGTTAGAATTTATAAAGTTGTTTTATGACCCCTCCTTGAGTGGGCACCTCGGGAGTGAGAGGGAATATGTTATTAATATTATTTTAATTCTTCAAAAAGGGCATGGGGAATAAGGAGGTTATTTTATATTTTTAAATTATTCCCCCCCACCCCTCGAGGTTTATAAAAGGAGAATATGAGACTTATCTTCCCTCACACACTTTGGAGGATTTGGAAGGCAAGGAATGCGGTCATTTTCAAGGATTGCAAGATTTCCTATAAAAACTTATCAAAGATATCTCTATTGATGCAAAAGAAAATGTTCTTAAGTTTAAGCCTCCTCAAAAGTATATTTTCCCTAAAGATGAGGAGAAATTACTCTCTTGTTGGAACATCATTATCGGAGATCTTCGAATCAGAGCTCCCTCTATTGACAGATCTATTATTCAATGGATGCCTCCAACAAATTGGTACAAACTAAACTTTGATGGTGCCTCTAAAGGCAATCTAGGAGCAGCAGGAGGAGGTGGGGTCCTTAGGGATCACTTAGGCAATCTAATTGTTGCCTATGTGGGTCCTATGGGTATTCAATCCAACCACTATGCTGAAGCACTTGCTGCTCTCTGGGGCATCAGGTTGGCAAGAGACTGTCATATCAAAAATATTATCATTGAAGGGGATTCTTCGACAGTTATTCAGGAGAATATTAGCATTTGTGGGGTCTTTTCAATTCATACGATTTGTCATACATATAGAGAGGGTAACCATCTGGCAGACTCTTTTGCTAACATGGGGGTGTTAATAATCAGCTTCAATTTTGGTATGCTCATGATCAATTTCCTCATAACACTAACCAGTTAAGTTATTAAAGAAGGGGCAGTTAAGTTTAGTTGGAGTACGGATGACTTGATCTCTCATTTGAAGGATAACCATTCTTTAGATCACACTCGCTTTCATCAGGATTTTCTTTATTGACAGTTTTGGGTTGAGCAGAGGCGGTGTGGAGGTGATTTGTTAGCTGCTCTTTATGTGACCTTGACCCAAAATCCTGTTGTTATCGTCATGGGTGGATCTCCTTGTCGTGTTGAGCCAATCTGCGACCCGAATTGGCGGGCAAATGAAGACCTTTGGAAGATTTTAAATGTGGGAGGATTCTCCAATTTCATTCAAAAGATCAAGGAGCACGACAATCACATTTCGATCAAGTTTGCAAACAACTGGAAGAACAAGAAAGTCATTTATAGAGGTAAGAATCTCTCTATCACGGGAGAGCTCATTGCCTCTGTTATAGGTCTCAATAGGGATGGTCTGAAATTTTATAGAAACAAATTTGACAAGGCTGCGAAGGAGAAAAGGCTCTTGGAGGGTTCCTCAATTAACGCCTTGGAATTTGTTAAAGTTGGCATTGTTCGTTCCTCTCCCTGCTCCTTTTGATGAGGTGGCCTGCATGTTGGTTAGGTTTGTCACGTTGGAAGGTAGATACAAAACATTGTCGTTTCATCACCTTGTCCTCCTGAACCATTTCCACAAATGCCCTAGAGTTAGTTTTCCTTATTACATCTTGCAATCTTTGGAGGCTTCAATTCTTGATTTTCAGGCTCACAAGCATGCCCTGCCCCTTCATGAAGGGGTTATCTTTCTCTTGCATCACCATTGCAGCATTATCTCTGCTAACAGTTATGTTCCCCTTCCCCCGTCTTCGCCTCCTTCTCAGAGTAGGGTTAGGTCTAAGAACCCCAACCTTTATTCTTCGCCTCCTCCCTCTCCTACGAGGGTTCTAAGGAGTAGAAACAAAGATAAGGGTTCGGAGCCAAATTCTCACATGGGTAAAGAAATTGACATAGTTGAGAGTCTTCTTCACATGAGGCAGGATGATATGGACTTTGGTCCCCCCCCCCCGTCCCAAGGATCCTGGACACAATGGTCAAATTACACAGCTTGAGGAAGAAATCAATGATCTCAAGAAGGAGATCACTCAGATCAACAAATTTAATGGAAAGGGAAAGAAGAAAATGGACAACTCCTCCCTATTCGAGACCAAAATAGAAGACATTCTCAAGAGAATGAAATACATGGAGGACACCATGAACCAGATTAGGAGAAGGCAAATGGATCATTTAGCTATTCACCGGGCCTTTCTGGGGTTTATTGAGTTTCAAGTGAAACAAGTGTGCACCATCAGCACCTTACATCCGAGTTTGTGGAAGGGAGGCGACGAAAAGACTCTGACTCTGGCCACCATTGACAAGACAGACCCTTCTCAAATCACTGCACTCAATCTGTTTAACACTTTGGAGGCACTGAAGAATAATTTTAACTAGTTCACTAAGCGATTCGGCTCGTTCTAACTACCTATTTTGGCTGATCTATTGTTGCTCGGGCGCTGCTTTGGTTCTGTAGAGTTGTTGAATTGTTGCTTTGGTACCCTTCACTAGCAAGTTGTTCCCTGTTGCTGTTATCTTTTGTTTCTTCTGGTTTTTGGACTTTCTTGAAACAAGGGAGTTGTTCTCTTTTTTATTTATGTCCTAGATTGTACTCCTGCTTTATCTGGCTTTTGAGCCTTCTTGTGTCTTGAAGCTTCCTTTCTTTTCTGGGTCTTGAGCCTCTTGTTCTGGGTATGGTCCCTCCAAAACCATTTACCAATAATTATAAAAAAATGAGAATATGAGGATTAAAATCAAGATTATGTTCATTGTTATTTTATCTAGAGTTTTGGAGAGCCTGCGTTTTCATCCATTTTGCTTAAGGAGTAAAATCCCTTGAGATCCCTGATTTCAATGCAGAGAAGACTTTGGACCCTAGCTAGAAGGGTTATTTCGGTGAAGGATTTATCCTCAATCCCTAGTAGTTGCATTCACAAGTACCAAGGATTATTTTCAGCATACTGGTGATTATTCTTGTACTGGCCGTACGGATTGGAGAAAAATCACAAGTATTTTGTCATAGAGTGGGCCCCAAAGGTTGACGCCATAGCTGGAGGATTGGCGTGTTGATTTGGAGGCAGCGTGAGAGCCTTGGGTGCAGGTCGAGGGGTTTCCAAACCCATGTATTGTTGGCTGCCACAACACAAGTTGTTGTTGATGATTATGGAATGCACAACAATCTTTAGGAGTGCAAAGGTTATAAAGGGATTACAAAACAGCCTACATCGCTGCTGATATGAGTCTAAAAATAGCTTCCGCTGTTAATATATTAGGTTTGATCCAGAATACTGATCCATTTCCTTGTACCGCGGATTACTGCACTCAGAGATAGATTACCAGCAACAGCTATATCAGTTAAGAGGTCAGAAATTATTAATCTGAACACTATATATTGGAATGCTTGCTTCAACCGAGTGTATGCTAAATGTTTGTTAAGATGTCTTTGCCTTATTCCTTGTTTTTCAAACTGTTTATGAGAGTGTCAATGACATCTCCAACGCAATAGATTGATTGCTAACTGTTTGACAGAATGACACTACGTAACCCTTGAATGTTTTCATGATTATATTATGCATTTATGATTATAGTCATGGTTGTTCTAAACCTTGTATAATCATTGCATACAACTGTTTGACGAAATAATTTTATGTTAAAAATAAAAATCAGAATTTTGCAAGTTTGGAACAATATCTCCTGGTTGGAGATATTTCACAAGTAGACCTCCTAATCCAAATCTTCGTTTAGGAAGGCACTCTTTACATCCATTTGAAACACTTCCAAGCAAACTGAACTACTACGAAGAAAAGTAACCGAAATGTGACCATCTTCATTGTAGGAGCAAAAGTCTAAGCAAAATTCTCCTCACAATCTATTCCCTCCTATTGTGAAAACCCTTTCACAACAAGACAAGCCTTATACTTCTCCAAAGTACCATTAGCTTTGCATTTGACTTTGTACACCCATTTGCATCAAATGGTCCATTACTGTGAGGTACATCCATCAAACTCCCGAGTATGATTCTTCATCAAGGCATCATATTTAACTTGCATGGCAATCTCCCATTCAGGGTTGCGTTTTGCTTCAAAATATTGCCATGGTTCAAGTACCATAAAAACGTTCAAAGCTAGAGCAAAACAAACAAGTTTTGTTGAATTAACAACCTTGTTTTCAGTCCTCTAAGCCACTGTTTTTTATTTGAGGCATTTCATCCTCCCACACATACTCGAGAGTAGAATTACTCTCCACAACTAACGGTGCATTCAATAGAGGCATTTTAGCCTCCTACACACCCTAAGGCATTTCAGCGTTCTGCACATCCTAAGGCTTTTCAGCTTCCTATATATCCTGTATAGTGGAGTCTCCCTCCACAACTAATGCATGTAAGTTGATTGTGGCAAGGTCAACAAGCCTATACAAACCACCTTGCGCAATGCCTAAGGCAACTACCCTACCCTGTTTCACATTAGACACATCACACTTCTTCCCAAAGATATAAAAATGTTGCAATTTTCAATTAGCTAACTAGCAGGTGAAATTTTTGTTCATGCTAGGAACATACTTAACATCCCTTACTATGAGTTTTTCAACATTATTCAACACTATGCAAATATCTCCTATCCCCTCTACTGCATTTGACTGCCCATCAGCTAATGAAACTAAATCAAAAAAATTGTACTTGTAATAAATTTTACATAAAAGTCCTTACAACACGTGAAATGTCTGGATGCGCTAGAATCAAAGAACATGAAACTAGTAGCACCATCGTTCAAGTATGATGCCATGAGGGCATACTCTTCCTCAAAATCTAGTTCGTTTTCAATTGGTGCCACATTTGCCTGACCTCTTTGCTGAGAAAGATCATACTATCACTTCCGACAATCCTATTTGGCATGCCCGACCTTATGACAATAATAGCATTTTTTGTTTGTCTGCACTTTGTCCTTCACAAGCGACAGAAATGTCTACATATTGCTCAAAAAAATTGCATTTTTCTAGTCTACAACCTGGGCTTCCTTCTAGTCTAGTCTCACGGAAATAGTGCATGGGAAAAACGTGAGAATCACGACTGAACAGAATGTGTTATCTGTAAATCTCCGTCGTCAAGTTTGTTATCAATGTTCTCCTAGAAATCATGTTTCTTCGCATTGCTTTTGTTGGTATTCACGTCTTTTTCATTCTTCATCGTCATTATCCCTTTGTCGTGCCCTAGCACAATCATTTTAGTCTTCAAATCACGATTTGTCTCAAGTTTTGTTCTTTCTTTGTTTTGTGACTTGTTCTCCTTTTGCCCACGCCCTAGCACGATGTCTTGAACGTGCAACAACCCTGCACACACAACCACATTGCATCTATCTTCCCCTACCTTCATTTTGGAATACCTTTTCTTATCTTTTTGCTCGTACCTGACTAGAGCTTCCCTAAACACTTGCTCTGATACCAATGTTGGTAAGAATAAAAGAAGGAATGAAGAGAAATGGAAGGCACACCAACATACTCATGTCACTGTGCTTTATTAATCAAAAAGAAGCTACATATCAATTATAGAGGTTAATAATTGTTTGATACTAGTAACTAAGTGTTAACTAATATGTTTAACAAAGATAAGTTATCATCAAAGGGGAATGTTAAGTAATGAGACCTCCCTTCCTTGTTAAAGTTTGTTTGTAACCCCCAAATAAAGTTTAAGGGGGAGTGTTAGGACTACCTTTTTATTTAGGTTAACTTATAATCCTATTGTTAATCTAAGTGTATTTCTATTATTCTTAAATGATTTTTTTATCCATATAATAAAGGTATATGTGAGGTATTACACCTCTTTTGTCCCTTTTCAAGGGAATCCTAGAGGTATACTTCATATGTAAATCCTATGACACTTGGCACACACTTTCCCCTCCTCACCTCATGGGGATTAGGGACACCAGACACACACTTATGAAGGTTGGTCAAGGTAATGATGGAGCTCCTTAGTAACTCCTTTAGCTTTGTTACTCTATTTAAAGAGCTCTTATTTCTTCTACTCTCTTCAAAAGGATTGTAATTGTGAGAATAGTGCTTTTAATCCATCCTTCTCTAATACACGTGAGGTTTTCTTCCACAGTTTCCCCTCTTGCCAATTTGTGAGGTTTTCATCGTTTGGCTTATTTTGAAGTAATATTGTACCTTTTTTTTGCATACATTTATTTATGCTTCAACTTCATTAGCATAGATCTTGCATTTTATCTTTCACTTCTTCGTTGATGCAAAGGAAAACTTCTAAGACGACTTCTTTTGACTCTTGACTATTGACAACATCTTTTGATTCCTATGGCTTCTTGGAGCTGCATTTTATGTGCCTATAAAAGTCATGTGAGAGAAGTTATATACATGAGCGACCACTAGGGAAATAGGAATAATATATACGAGGAATCAAAATCAAAATCAGGGGTTATCAATACCAAAGAACAAGCACAAAGAAATAATGCATGTAGCGTAGACACAAAGATCATGATGATGATAGGTTCCCCCACCATAAACTAGTCAACTTCATCAAGATCAAAGTCCATTTGCAATCAAGAAAACAAACCAATGTGAGAAGGTGATGTACCCTGGCCCCACTACAAAGAAGGCACAAGCAAGAGCAGCTAGGCAAAAGGTTAGGGAAGCACAAAAAAAAACATAAATAAATTAAGTGGCTATAGCAAGGAAACCCAAATTATGTCACATAAAAGTGTTTGAAGGAAATGAAGGAGGTGAAGGAGCAAATGCCTCTGTCTGAATTTATTAAGAAAGTGCCACAAACAAAGATGACAGTGAAGATGACCACATTCATTGCAGAAATATTAGTTATGGAAAAGTGTTTGGGAGAGCAAATTTGCTTGATGATTAGAAATATTGAGTACATGAACTTGGGTTTTGACCCTTGTGCAACTATAGTTGCAAAATGTTTGGAAACTAGAGAGCTGTTAGCAATTGATAGGCCACAGAAATCATTCAAGCGTAGGATTAAAAAATAAAGAGGAAAGTTTACAATTGTGGAGAGTAACTCATTGTTTCCCATAGAGATGTGCAAGAGATTGGGAAAACCCACTATATGGCGAAACCCATTCCAACAAAGCATGGGAAATCAAAGATGGGTAGAGTCCAAGAGAATCTTCGTGGGCTAAGAGATTGTGGTTCAAAACCATAGGTTGTTAGGTGGTTTCATGTTGATGGTGAATCAAAACAATTGAACAAGCTTCCATAGCACTACTTCACAAACAATGGTTATGTAAGACAACAAATGATACAAAATTGGAGAAAGGACATGATAACTCAAGGAAGCTCTAAAACACCATTGGCAAGTGGGAAAGTACAAGGCATTCAAACAAATTTTGGCTATCTAAATGTCATCACAAAGGAACATGAGAGATCCAACTTTAACATCCAAGGTAAGAGCACGAATACCATCCAGCCTCAATTGATTGCATTGGTTATAATTTAACAATTAAGCACATAGAAACCAAACAAGTTCCTAACGAGGCAAGTGCAAATTGTCCACAATAATTAGGTAATTAGCAAATCCATGAAGATTGCCCAAGAACAAAACCACGCTAAGCACTTTCCAAATCCAATAGGAGTTGATGTTGAGACCAAAACTAAAGGCAGATTTGCTTCAAGCCATTCAAAGTTGTTGTTGGAGATTTATCTTGGAGCTTAACAAGGTCCGTGAAATAGAAGGCTTGAAGCAAAAGAGTGTGAAGGGGAGCCGATGAGTGACTCCAGCATGCTAGTTAAAATGGTTGCGCAAAGGAGCCCCATCTAATTAAAGCCTAAAATTTGAATTTTTAAGACAAGTGAAAGGAACAAGAACCAAAAGGAGAAGAGCAAGGCATTCTGATTCTCAAATGGGAAATCCTACTTAAGGGTCCAAGTGCTTAGAATAAGGACGTCATAATAGAATGTTGAAAAGGTGTAGAAACCATGAGAAGATCAAGAAGAAGATGTCTTGATAAGGTACTCGTCTTCTAGGGAGATGCTTAGGAGCTCAAAAGGAGAACATCCTATGGAAGGACATATGTGCTCAGAAAGATGATGTCTTGAATCTCTCGATGACTTGGGCAAGTTCTCTGAAGCAGGTCCCAATAAATTTCCCAAGTACTAAGGAATGAGGCATCAAATTGAGGTGTTCAACCATCATGAATGATACGGATTAGAACACACTGTTAGGGCAACCAATCATTAAGAAGCAAAACATCTTACTTGGGAGTCTAAGGAAGGGAAAATGGTTCATCCTGTTTAGATGTCCGATTGAGGGGGGGGATATGAGGTTTCGTGCGATTCTTCACTCCAAGGACAGACATTAATTAAGACATTTTAGGAGATTAAAAATTATTCCTAACAAACTTATTTGTTTTGGGCCATCCACTGGATATAAAATTCATTTTTGAGAAAGTGAAATAATTCCCAACACCATAAAAATAGGGGAAATAGCACGGATTAACAAAGCATCAAGAGCAACACTAACATCAGAGTTGCAAATGGCCAGCAAAAATTTTAAGTCATAGTGCAGCACTTGAGGAAGATGCTAATGTCTAGTGAGAAAGGAAGATGGTAGCCCTTGTGAAAGAGGCTTCACATTTTTTAATTAGTCAATCTGGAGTTTTAAACTAAATAACAATAAAGTATCTTTACATTAAGTTAGGATTATGAAGGCCTAGTAGGATATCCTAAATTTAGTGTTGAGGACATCAATGCGTGATTATGTCTTAATACAATGAATTCAAAATGGAATAAAGTCTCAATGTAATCATGTACAAAGCATTATGTAACACGGGATAGGATGTAATAAACAATGTAATTACAATGATGAGGATTTGTTGAGCTCTGCTCCCAACTTTCATGTCCTATCGGTTCTATGTACGAGACCTCGAAGTCTATAAGAAAGCCCCCCACATAAATTTTATCATCATGGTAACAGATTGTATTGTAGCATATCACATAAAGACCACACAAGACTCATCCCACGACAGGCCTCACCCTCACTTCGGTGTGTACTTCCATTGCTTCTAATAGTAAAAAATTATCATTAAATATGACATTACCTCATGCGATTGTGCTCTTCATGTTATGTGCTTGTATCTTTCACATGTAGCTGTACTTATATACGTGAATCAGTCTCTGTGATTACTGTTCTCTCTACACTACCAATATGCACTAAACCTGATAACATAGCTTCCATCAATGATGTTAGGACGAAAACTGCAAGCAGTAAATGAGAACCGCTGCATATCTGCTCAAAAAAAATATCTACAAGCCCAAAGAGAAATTATTTGAGGATTATGAACTTTAAGTTGTCAGAATTGCAGCATACAAAATGCTAGGAACAAATAAGAACTCACTGCAACTACTAGAGAAACAAGACAACAACGTAATGTTAGAACTTAGGACCCTACCTTAAAATAAACCTTAGTATTTACTACCACCTGATTATGATTTACTATATTATTCTTTTACACTAATCCTTGTAATTAGTAACTTAGTGGTGATGGATGGTATATAGGTTGTGGTGGCTGTCCACCCGCCTTGTAATGTATATACGTATTCTCATTGTATTTAAGTATATACCACATGGAGACCAATTACTGAGCTTTCACAATTGTCTCATTTATTATATTTTTTGTCTAGTATGTATGTTTAAAATGAATACATAACCAGTCTACTAAAGACAGCTCATTGTGACACACCAATCAGATAAGCAGAAAAACTAACCAGGCACTGTAAATACAATCTAGAATTCTTTACGCTTTATGCAGTTTATTGACCTGAAGATATTCTGTGTGTTTAGTCACCTAACAGTTCCGTTACATTAGGCAGAACATTCTAAATGCATGAAATATTTCACAGAATTCGAACTGTGCATACACAAAAAATCTCGATGTTTAAGATTAAATGTTAAAAGTTCAATGAGCATGCAGAAAGTATTTAAGGAAATGTAAAAGATTAAATCAATTGCACATTTTATGTACTAGAAGCATTAAATTGGTTCCTAAAAAACTTGCTAACATTACAAGAATTTATGATAATGTTTCAGGTCAGCAGAACTTCCTAAAACTGTCAACAAGCCCAAGCAGACGAATGTACAGAACTTAAAAGGAAGTAAAACTCACATGGAAAAGCCAAACAATGTGGCTGTTGCATTAAAAACACGTGATTTGGGTCGGAGTCAATGTAAACAAACATTACTTTTGCAACACTTTCACGAGTCATATTATTAAATCGAAGGACACGCCATTGGTAGCCTAAAATCCTTATCCGTTCATGGGTTTCACAAACCCCATGCAACCTTTCGTACTTTTTCTGAAGCTTCATTTCCAGGAGAGCCCAGTGTTCTGCCGTCTAATGCAAAACATTAATTGGTATGAATATATTGACTGCCATAAAAGAAATCTATAAGTTAACTATTCGACCAATTTTATTGCATCAACTACTACTGCAAGTGTAAGCAGATAAGACATTTCTAAATAACTGCTTCAAAATGAAGCCTTCTCTTGAACCCACTACAACACCTTGTAAGTGTCCATGTGTGTGTGCGCATGCTTGTACGTGTGCGTGTGCGCGTGTTGAATTAGAAGACAATTCCGTAATTTTTGACCCACAAACTAAAGGTGCTTGTACATGATAAATAAGAAATGTAGAGACTGCCCTATTACTATTAACATGAATCTTCACATATGACACACCACAAAAAAATTGTTGTCCCTGTGATAACAATGGGAGTTTCCTACGACTTTAATATGTTTATTTCTTTAAATTTTTAGAAGACCTGCCATCCGGTGGCTCTTGTTTTATATATGCTGGATCAATAAGATAAAATTAAAGCATCAATCAACAGAATGCATGTATTTCAACAGTGCCAAAGATCATTGTTTCTCTACAAATTTATAGCAATATGATATGTAGAATAAACAGCCAAAAGCTACAAAAAGGCCTAGAAAATCTAATGTGTCATAGAAAGGAGAATGAAGAGAAAAACATTAAGAAAAAACAAGCAATAAAAGTAACAACGGAATTACAAAAGTTCAATGAATGAGACTGTTTTGGCTGTTGGTCGGCACTATTTTAATTTCATTTTCATTAAATTATATGGAGTTTCAAGTCATGTGAACATGTTTCATTGTCCACTATTTATAATAAATAGATGTTGCTATGGATGGATCCAGTATATAGTCCTCACAAACTAGAAAACAACATTGGATGCGACAGAACATTTTGAGAGTGACAAACTTATTGATCTCAGTCCCTAATAGCTAATTGTGTACTATAGTTTGTAGCATCCCTGACTTATGCAAATTAGCTTATATCATTTAGAGTGTTATTGACTTGGTTATCATATGTTTTCTATAAAAAACTACACTACCAAAAGAATACCAATTGCTGAACTATAAATATATACTATAAACATAGTGCATGCACGAGCTAGGATGACCAATAACTATCCTCCTCCTCTCTATAAACTAGGATACAAACAAAGGTCATAACAATAAACACTGTGTATACTTGGACAGTACAGCAACAGTGCTTGAGGTGGCCATCGATCTAACAGAGGGCAATCCACACTCAATGTCAAGGGTATAGGATTCCAAAGCCTATACTTAAGATAAAAGTATGGTTCTAACTAGATCCCAAGATAAATCAAATGATATATCAATGGTAACAAAGAGATGTATCAAGAATACAATAAAGATGCCACATGCAAAGGACTAATGAACAAGGGTACCCTGGATCGAAGATTGTTGTAAATACTAAACTAAGTAAGAAATAAGTGGTCCAATGGTCAATCAATGGGCGGTCTATGCAATTTAAGATGATAAATGGCAAGCTTAAGAACCCTATCGCTACACCAGGTGATTTGGTATAAGAAGAAACATAGGCAAGGACAAACAACATCCATCTACTTTAACAATAAGCAAAGAAGATCTATCTAAAAGTACATAAATGCGAGAGAATAAAGATAGAGATACTTACCTTTGGGATGACTTGTCAGCACGTCAATCTTCCCCTTGGCTCTAGTGGCACTTTGCAAGAGATGTTATAAGATGAAGACCTCAAATGGAAAGATCAAGACCTAGAGATCCTCTATTGGCCCACGGATTCAAGGCTCATCCACTGGAGGTAGTTCAATCCAAATGCCTTCGGCTTCATAGGGTTTCTTTATTCCTCACAATACCCTGGTGCACAACATTCGCTTAAAGGTATTGCTTGGAACCAGAAGAAGCATAATGAAGTGAGTATGGATGCTGCAAATTTTTGGTATTATAAGAACATAAAATTCAATGTGGCGGGAAGCCCATATTGGGAGACATTGGCAACTACATGAATTGTTGCCAATAAAGGGTTCAAAGCACCTATTTCTCGTGATTTGAGTGGACCTTTGTTGGAGGATTCATAAAAAATACGTAGGTGTTAGTAGACAATCAAAAAAAAATGGCACAAAAATAGTTAGCAGTATTTTTTTCTAATGGGTGGACATATGGAAACACTCGCACTTTGATAAACTTTCTGGTGGCTTCAAGTGGGCAATTGGTGTTCTTGAAGTCCATTAATGCCTCATGCCAAGTGAAAAATGCATAGACTCTGTATGATATGTTGGAGGAGGTGGTCATTGAAACGGGTATAAAAAATGTCGTTGAAGTTGTGACTGCCAATGCAGCAACATACATAGCAACAAGGAGGCTTCTTGGGGAAAGGCAGCCTACCTTTTTTTGGAGCCCCTACACAGCCCACTGCATTGATATCCTACTTGAAGACATAGGGAAAATTTGACAGAGGAAAAATGTGGTTGATGAAGCCAAAAATAATACCAAATACACCTACAATCACCTCTGGGTGCTTAGAATGATGAGAGAGCATACCAACAGAAAAGAGCTTGTGCGATCGAGTCCCACAATTTGCTACAAACTTCATCACATTGCAAAGCAATGCAGTGTCTCTAACATCTCCCAAGCAAATGTTTTTGAGCACTCAAAAATTGAAGTATCCATATGTAGGAAATCTGAAGGGGAAGAAAACTATTTTTTGATGATGTGTTTGCAAAGAGCACAGATGAGATCCTTAATGTAACTTTAAACAGTAGGATTACGAACTTACAAAGTACTGAAATTCATTACTATGTAAGTTTGTAAAACTTATACATTTTCAATTCATAAAAGTTAATTTTTTATTTATCAATTTTTATTTTCATTTTCCTGGTTCAAATTTATTTTAATTTCAATTTTAAAATTTCATACCATTTTGTTTTAGGTGATGGAGCCATTCATCAGGGTTATATACTTGGTGGATGGCAAAAAAAATCCAATGGGTTATTTGTATAAGGTCGTGGACAAGGCCAAGGAGGCTATAGAGCATTATTAAGAGACAAATAAAAGAAAAAATGAACCCATTTGGTGAATAACTGCTTAGAGATGGAACTAGTAGCTCCACCAACACACATGCAACAGCGTACCACTTGAACCCAAATTTTTATTCTCGTATTCATAAAGAGGATGATGCCCAACGAAGCCCTTAAAGACAAAATTCTTCATGAGTTGAAGATTTACAAGGTCACACAAGGGAGACTCTTTTCTTCAGCTCTATGTATTCAAAAGAGAACAACCCAACAGCCAAGTAAAAACAGCTCAAGTCCTTTAATTGTAGTCTCACAGATACTATACTTATTTAATAAATGCAATCCTACCTAACTTACAAAGTTATAAATACCCTATTTGCAGAATTGCGGTGAGAAGATTATGGTGCAAAAACACCAAATCTTCAAAGGCTAGTCATCTATAATTTGTGCCAACCATGTAGTTCTTTTCGGTGTGAACACAATTGGCAAATGTTTGAGGCCATTCACATGAAGAATTGCAAGTAGTTGACAATACAACACCTCAATGACTTTTTTTTTGTGCAATAGAATCTTCGTCTTCGCATCAAACAAGTGGAGGGGAAGGAGAATCATGAAGCAATTGATTTGGATGCCATCAATCCATACTCAGATTGAATTGTTGTGAACGTGGAGCCCATGTTTACAGAAGAGATCATAGATTTTGATAGGGAAGCAGCCAAGGGAGCAGCAGCAACAGAGGCGCAAGCAGAAGCATCGGGAGGGGTTGATTAGGATGATGACATGTTGAAGGTTGATATTGTTCCTAAGGATCAATGTCTTCCTTCCACTTTCAGGGCCAACCAATGACTATGAGGAGCTATGGGGGGTAATGAGATTTGTAATATTTTATGGATTTGTAATTTTCAGTGTAGCGTGAAAACTCATCTCCTACCACCAGGGACCCATCTCGAAGACTGGTACTCCTCTCGGAACTTGCATTTCAAAGTTTGTTTTTTCAATATATGTTGTACTCTTGACCCTAGATATAATAAGATATCAAAAACATATTTCAATATAATTACTCGTCGTTTGCCAATATGTAATTTCTTTAGTTTAAAAAGTTATTAATGTTTTTCTTAGGCTGTGATTTTTTTTTCTCTAAATTATATATTTATATATATCTTTTTGCCATCTCCAAGTCCTCATCTCCTAGTTTTTCTAAAAAATGGCATACCCGTTATAACCGCTCCCATCTTCTCATACCCATATCAATCTCCTAGAAACTATGGTTATTTTATATGATGATGATTAATCATCATATGATATTATGGTGCATTGATGAGCATTGACTCTTTTTTGGTCTAAAACCTAATAGAAAAAATCCGTTTGCATTCTATGCATTCACTTTTTAAAAGTATTTTACATGTTTTTTAATTGATCAATTGCAAGATTGAATGGGCCCACACCCATATAGGACAGAATCAGAATCTCCTAGTCCCCGAACTGTCAATCATCCAATACCAATCTTAGGTGCCCCTTGTTGTAGGTCACCTAACCGCTGGTGGGATTTGAACCTAGGCTGCTCCGGTACAAATGTATCAACTTAACCATTACACTACAGCCAGGGGAACAACAGTATTTTACATGTTATTTAGCTTTATTTTATGTATTTATATTGTTTTTAACTTTCCAAATTTTTGCCAAGTTTTACTAGGTCCGAGTTTTTGAACTATGGTATAGTCCATATGTTGTAATAGTCTCAATCTTCACAAGTAGTTTGCTACAAGCATATAATCTTTCATATTAAACATAGGCTTGTTGTATATTATTATAATGCTCTTGCAATGACATTGCAATGGTGTAAAGTTCACATAGTGGCCTTAAAATTCTTGGTCTTTAGCAAAGGTCATGCCAACCATTTACTATTTTCCAATGAGGAGATCATTTTGTGCCATTTCCAAATGATATCAATCTCATCGACATTCAAATGGCCCTTAAGTTCAAAGTATATTCTTCTAAAAACAATATTTAAACAAAAGCTGCCGATGTATACTCCTACCTGAGTGCATAAACATTCAAAATACTTTTAAAAATGTACACAACATTTGTGAATAGATTTATAAAATGCTATTGATTGAACTGATTTTATTCATCTTGTAACTTTCAAAGTATGCTTTTGTTGTTTCTCACCTCCCATTTTTTGGATTATTAGATGGCTTTTTGTTTCCATAACTTGGTTTACCTCCATTATACCTTGTCATATCACAGCCGCATTATTGTGATACCTGCCTTATGTCTGCGTGAATATGATCAAACCTATCTTACAATAGTCACATTATCATGGTATCTGCCTACACAGCCACATAAGTGTGAGCCGCCTTAGCATAGGCATGTATGTTGGAGCCACGGGCTGCTTTAAAGCATCGAGGGGATTTGATCCAGGGCCGCACTCTTATAGGGTGTACCCTCAATTCTGTTAGATCACAACCCTTAGGACTTTCTCCTCCCACTTAAATAAATAAAATGAAATGTAATTATTTACATAGAAATAATATGCTCATATAAAAATATGTCCATCAAGGCATGGTCTAACAGCAAGTTGGGGTACTTATCAACATCATAGCTGAGGTTCAAACCTGACAAGCAAGTTCCATGTGAAAATGGAATTACATACATTCCAATTTCCAAAAGGGATCTCCATACTTGAAAAAAGAAACATCCTATCGAATGCAAATGCCCTAAAATAGTAAATATTTAGTCAAGGAATACATAAATATATGTATCCTACACTAAGGCCTACCAAGACATGTTTCACAAAAGCTCTAATAATGTCTTTATTTGGTAGGTTTCAGTCTGTTGTATAGCTGCAAGATTGAGAATCACTAGTCTCTAAAGACTTCAAAATATTGTGTATTCTTTTGTTGGAAATTACCCTTTGTTGGCATAGAGGGCTCTGCTTCCACAACAATTTGCTTCATCATAACATAAAAAGATAGGAATTAGTTTATTTAAAGAAAAAGAATACAATTAAAACATAAAGCTACTCAGTTGAGTTAAGATTCTAAAGTCCTGAAGGCCCTCACCTATTGATTGGGAGAGAACTTCACCCAAAAGCCCTCACTTGGAAGCAGGATGAGATTAAAGCATAAAGCTTTTCTATGAAAATTAAAAAGACAATAAATGACACAAGGGCATCCAGGTCAACAAGCAATCTTGCATCAACCAAAAATACTAGGGGTTGTGTTCATGTGGACTAGTCAATCCTTTCGTTATTTTACATTGTAGAAGTTTATCTAAGGGAAGCATCAGCAATCCAACACTTCAAGGCAATCAAGTATATCAAAGAGGTTCAGTTTCAGGCAGCAACATGGTTCCAAGTAGGTAGATTGAGTTTCTAAATCATCGGTATAATCAAGGAAGTGGTTGCATTTGTTGAAGGCCTAAAAGTGATAGGTTTTGTGGCAGATGCAAAAAGGACCTAAAGAACACCTCCAAACCCAAATGTGATTGCAGATTTGGATTCTCCTCAAAAAGTTATGCACTTTTAAAAAAAACAGCATCTCATTTTGAGTTCATATACAAAAGATATGGCCTTTGGAAGTTGGCAGATTTTGCACTGTGACGAAACCATCAGGGCAATTTTGCAAAGGTTAAACAGCGATTACACAACCACCGCTTTGCATCAAGCAGAAATTTCACCCGTGAGGAATGCAAACACAAAGTAAGGGCCCAGAATGATGAATTGTCAGTGGCTAATCATTTTCAAGATGCTTGGGAGTTCAAAGAGGCACTCCAGGAGTCGGACGAAGTCAAAGAAAGATCTGAAATGGTCAGGGGAGTAGCTTCAAGGCAGAAGGGAGGGATAGAACTAGGGAGTAAGTTCTCCAAGGAGAGAAGTGAGTGTGGGACAGTGAACCAGTCTAGGAGAGACTGTGTGTGGGTGAATCTTCTTCATATAATGTTTCAATAAGCCTATAGGCAAGTGAGTGAGAGTGTGTGTTTGTGTAATATTTGTAACACTATCATATGAATGTCATAAAGAGTGTGTTTTGACTCGAGTTCCATGTATGGGTATGGTAATCTGAGTAAATGTGACCATTGGTGAGTGTAAGTCTAGGCTACATGTTCTAAGTTTGTCCTTCATTGGAACCCTTAACCACATTTGCATCAATTGATATCAAAGCAAGGTTATTCCTTGTTGGGTTGAGTATGTGAGGCTCTAGTTGGTTTGTTGCAAGTGTGAGAGAAGTAATGCAATTGCAAAGAGCTATGTGAGTAGTAGAAATGGCACATAGAGGACTACCCCCTGGAAAAGAAGGGAGAACACCAAGAGAAACAAACATGGCAGAGATGATGATAAAAATCAATGTGAGATTGGCTGCAATGGAGAGTGCACAACATAGAGGAACTATTGGTGTTGCAGATGTGAGTGAAGATGAAGAAGGAGAAGCCCCTAAAGTTCAATTTGAAGATTTAGTAGATGAACCAGAGGAGAGATTGTTGAAAGTCATTGCCAAGATGGGAGGAAAGCCAAGGTTGGATACCCCTAGCTAATCCAGGAATTTATGTCTTGAAGATCTAGTTGATTGGCTCGTGGGGATGGAGAAGTACTTTAACTATGAGTCAATGAATGACCCCAAGAGCACAAAGTTTGCTTTCACAAAGTTAAAAAGGTGTGCATCCTTATGGTGGGATCATGTGTGGTTGGAAAGGAAGAGAAGAGGCAAGGACAAAATCAAGACTTGGGAAGAATGGTTGCAAAGTTGAAAGGTAGGCTTTTACCTTTTGATTATAGGCTAAGTTTGTTTAGGAAGTTGCAGAATTTAAAGCAAAGGGATATGAATGTAGTAGAGTACACAGAGGAGGTATACAAGCTTACAATCCTGGCAAGCCATGTTGAAGATGATCAAAAGAAGATAGCAAGGCATGTAAATGGCTTGAGGCTGAGCATACAAGATGAGCTTGGGATGGTTAAGTTGCAGTCCGTAGAGGACGGATATCAATGTGCATTGAAGATGGAAGAGAGGATGTCAAGAAGGAAACTAAAAATGACAAAATCTAGGAGTAGCATGATGGAGGATGGAGATACGCAAGGAGAGGACAACTCTTCTCTATATAGAGAAAATGATGAGGAAAATGAGGAGTTTGAAAACTCGTGAGAAAGTGAATGTGTCGAAGCTCAAGATGATGAATGGACATTTCAAGGAAATTGTTATGAATGTGGAGTATATGGGCATAAAGCATTTGAGTGTCCTTAAAGAAAGGATGAAACAAGTAAAGAGAGTGAAGGCCAAAGAACAGCAGGGCTGTCATGTTACCAATCAGCAATGAATGAGTGGGAAGAAGATGAGTGAGAAGAGGATGAGCAAGGGACTTCAAAAGGTTCAGTTGCAGCCAAGAACCAAGGATTGAATTTAATGGTGAAGAGAAAGAGCTTGAAGAAACCAAGGAAGAAAGAGAAGCCATGGCAAAAAAGTCATATTTTCAGAACTATTTGCAAAACAAGAGGCAAGTGCGGTAATGTTATAGTTGATAATGGGAGTATAGATAATCCAGTATCCTTTAAAGCCATAGAAAATCTGAAATTAAAGTGTTCACCACACTCCAAGCCATATAAGGTGTCTTGGTTGTTGGAAGGGCCTGAAATTACAGTATGGGAACAATGTGAAGTGGATGTGAAAATAGGTAGATGTCATGAGAGAGTTTTTTGTGATGTTTTCCCTATCGATGTATATGCCACATTGTGTTGAGGAGACCATGGCAATTTGACAATAAGGCCAAGTTTGAAGTATCCCGTTTAGGATAAAATACTACAATCTGGAAAAACCTTATTATTTACTGCAACTTATTCAAATCTGAAATTTCACAAATAACTGAAAACCCACTTTGAATGAATAAACAATCCTTCAAATTAATTCCTTTATTCAGTATTTGAAAGGAGAATACAAAACAAGTGAAAAGATTGAATTTTGTCTGATAACAACTACAAACCCTAGCCTGGAAGTCTATGGATTGACTGGCTGAGTGGGTACAGCAGGTTCAATTGTATGGTAGCCCTCTAGAAGTGGTATGGCTGGCCCTGGAGGTGGTACGACTGCTGTTGGAGATGCTTTCCCTGTTGTTATTTTCCACAAGTACTGCTATTATTTGTTCAAACCCTTGCTAAAAACCCTAATTTCTGATCTTATATGAATAACCAGCTGTGTAAATCAATTGTAACCCCTGTATGGAGCTACCACAATGGACTGGAGGGGTTTCGTCCTCTGATCCGGCTACAATGAAGGTTTTTGTCCTCAAATAGAAGGGAGAATTCTAAATTCTGCCGTGAATTGTCGAAAATGAATAATCAAAATATAATGAAAACCACTACCCTATTGTCTTTTTATAGAATTAACTTTTACCCATCTACCCTAACCCTTAAGTAATTATAATTACTTTTAATTTAATATTTACCTTTTTTCTCCTTATTATAATTACTTTTATTTTTCCGTCTTGGCCTTTTAATTAATTAACTTTGGCCCTAGTCAATTAATAATAAAGACTAAGTGTCCCCTTTTAAGTTGTACTTATAAAGTGACGTTGGGGGAACCACTTAAAACATTATTATTAAAGAATTTTTTTCTTTATTTGGAAAAAGGGACATGACAGTTCGCCCTTCCCAAAGATTGATTGCCCTCAAGCAATCCCTGAACCATCCCAACAAATACCAGGATCCCAAACCAATATTTTTGCTACTTTCACTCCTTCTTGAGAGGTAATTAGCTTCTGTTGCACTTATTTGATATAATGAAGAATTGAAAGCTTTGTACGCCATGACGCTTCTCCAACAATCCCTATGAGTGAACCCATAATAGTTGAATCATAAATCAGTTGTGATATAGAGAGAGTACTACCCAATGTGACACCTTCCATTTTGTTCGTTGTGATTGTCGTAGGGGCTCCATTGGCCATACCACGAAGCACAACTTCTTTCCCATCCGATTTAAAATTCAGCCCCACGATTTGAAAATTTATTGTGAATTCTCCAATGGAAGTAACCACTACACCTCTAAAACCATTTCTATCTCTCATACGCCAACCACTTAGAAGTCATCACATACCCTGTGATTGCCAAGTGTAATTTTCGACTGTTGAATCATTTTGGTGCAAAGAATAGTAGAACCATCATCTTCAATCACATTAAAGCCCTAAAAAACTTCTGATTTCAACCTTCTTTGGGCTACCAAACCCTCATCAATGAAATTGTGGGTTGCCCCACTATCAAACAAAACTATGAGTTTATGTCCCTATATAATTCCATGAATTCGAATAGGGTAATACCTAGGTGCACTCGAAAGGGCACAGCACAAGGGTCTTCTGAAATAAATGTGGCAAGGGTGCCTCTTGCAGTCTTCTCTTCCACTAGCTCTTCCATTCCCACTTTGGCTTCTTCTTCTCCCGTCTCATTATCTAATACTATCTCTGTGTAATGCATATGCCCTTTTGGAAGACATTTATGGCTTGGTTCCCATGGATCTCTACAAGTGAAGCATAACTTCTTCCTTCTGAGTTGTCTTTATTTCCATCTCTTTAATTGCTCTTGGCAGCGTTTTTTGTTGAAGAACCCCTTGCTGAAATGGCTTCCTTTGTTGTTCAACAATTGATGTCCCTTGCTGCCCATAAGTTACTGATTTTGGCTGCCCACCAGTTGTTGTCATTTGTCGTCCTATGGGTAGAAATTTTCCTGTTGGGGCTGATGTTCCCAGATTTAAAGCTCTCTTTATTGCTTCCTGCAGTGACAAAGGGTCAAAAGCTTTCACTAAACCTCTAAGAGGTTCAACCAACCCCTCAACAAACAAGACTACCAACCTTCTCTTTATCACATCTGGTACCATCACTACCAATCTCTAAAAATCAGCAATATAGTTGTCCACATTACCCTCTTATTTGAGTTGAGCTAACTGTTGACAATTTTTCCCCAAAGAAAATAACGGATTTATTCAAGCAGTTGAAGGGGCAAATTCTAGAGAGAACAGATGTTTTGTGGTTTTACAAGGGGGGGCAAACATTATTCCGAAGGAATGGTTCATCAAAAGGGTTGTACTTCGGAAAAGAGCCTTCGGAAAAGCACTAAGGAAAGTCCGCAAGGCAAAAAACAAAGGAATACTTCAGAGAGTTTATAAGGGAACACCCGCAGCCAAACAGGGAGAATCCAAAAGTCCAACCAAGTCAAAAAAGGAAAAGCCAGTACCCTTAGGAAGGGTCATTTTCAACATTCCCGAAGGGCACCTACCCTTCGGGAGGGTACAAGAACGAATTCAAAGCCTTAGCAAAAAGCCCGGGTGCCCTACAATTTTTCCGAAGGGCACAGAGGGAGAGCTAAATGCCCTAGTGGAGGGCACATTTGAAACGCCGAAGGCCACATTTCGGAGGAAAAGACGGAAAGAAAACCTTCGGACTTTTTGTCCAAAGGAATTCCTTCGGACAAAAAGTCAGAAGGAATTCGGAAGACTGCAAAGAAAGAAAGCCGACGATAAAAAATCCAAGGGGCTTCGGAGAAGTTGAATTCGGCAAACAGCAAAGAACAAAGTATTCCTTCGGGCTTTTTGTCCGAAGGAATTCCTTCGGACAAAAAGTCCGAAGAAATTCTAAGGAATGGCCGCGGAGAAGTCCATTTCATAAAAATCCCGAAGGGCCAGAAGGACCACTATGACTAAACCCGAAGGGCAATTTTCCGCAGGCAATGAGAAAAAGGAAAGGCAAAGGACATAATTTCTTCGGACTTTTGTCCAAAGGAATTCCTTCAGACAAAAAGTCCGAAGAAATTCGGAAAGGCTACGAGCAAGAAAGTCCGAAGAAAAACAAAAAAAAAACGATGGCAAAGCAAAGGGAAAACCTTCTTCGGACAAAAAGTCCGAAGGAATTCGAGGAAATGACCAAAGGAGAAAACCCGACTACGAAAAGGAGCCCGAGCAAAGGGAAAAAATACTTCGGAGAATAAAGCCAGGAAGTCAATAGAAGAATCCGAAGGAAATTGCAAACAAAACAACGCCAGAAATAGACAGGAACAGGCAGACCAGAATAGGGCAAAATACATGCAAGCAAGGGCTATTTTCGAACACCGGTCAAAGCTTCAGTTGACTGGTTATTAAAGACATGCTCATCTGCGGGTCAACTCCACGCATCCGAGAGTCAACCGAAGTTCCAAATTCGGATGTTGAGTTGACTGTTCCAGATTTAGGGTTGACTAATTGTTAAAACGCCGCATCCACTAGGAGCTTTCCATGCGAAGGAGAATGATCTCTTCGACCAACTCAGCTGCCAAACAGTCAACTCAATTGATCTCTTCGTCCAACTCAACCTTTCAAACGTTCCAATTCGGCATCAAGCAGCGCATATAGAGTTCTAAAATTAACATTTGGCATGGATTTCCATGCAAAGAGAGGTGGGCAGTTCATACCAAAGACAAGTTCACTTCTTCAAGCGCAAGAAGCTTCATGCAAAGACAAAAGAAAACATATTTTATTGAAAGGCCAAGTAAGCCTTCAGTTAGCCGAAGTGAATCCTTCTCTTCAAATTTTCAATGCCAATCTTTGGCCTCTTGTAATTCTCTATATAATGGCTTTCAGCCTTAATTAAAAAAATGAATCCAATCTCTCTTGGTTAGACCAGACTCTGCCATTAGTGAGTTGTGTAACCTCTTCGATCAATAGGACTGTACTTTCAAATTTCGAGTGTTGGCATAGTGTATATTTCATTCAGCAATTTGCATAAGTGGTAGATTTCTCTCCCTTCCCAAATTCTGGTTCATACCTAGTTGCTAGATTATCCTTGTGCAGGTCATGTTAAAGTGTTTTTTATGTCTTTTGTTGAAGCTGTAAGTGGATGTTAGGTGGCTGCAAAGTGTCTTGTATCGGACCTCTCTCCATCGTTTTCCCTCAAGTTTTGGCCATTGGATCGAACCTCTTCATGAAATATTTATGCATAAGTGGTTGATTGAAATCTAAGGTCTTCCTTTCCCCTTTGTTCATTCAGTGTTCAAGGTTCCAAGTTGAGTGGATTAAAATTCTGGTGTATCACCCCCTTCAGGTAGGATTTCCCCTTTAAGTTTTCCTTCTCCCTTTTCCACGGTAGTCCGCAGCGTAGAGTAGAGATCCTAATTGATACATCATACAGGACCCAGCCTTCTCTGGAGGTTATTCTCACCGTTGAGACACCCACCCTCGTGAGAAGATCCCATTGTTTCAGCCGGATAGAGGACTGGCCATTTCGTGCACGTCTTCGAATCAGGGCGCAGGTCCAGGTTGACAACACTAACTCTTGGAAGTGAACTTCTGGATCTTTTCTGTCAAACCTTTAGGTTAGCTTTTGACTAAATTCATCAATCGTGGTAATGGAACCATGCCCTTTGGTGACCATGCCATGGTGCCACCACTCATGGGCCACTCCCTCCAAGTGGAGTGTAGCAAACTTAATTGCCTCATCCTCAAACATGGGAATCAACGAGAAATATGTATCTAACTTTTGTAACCATGATCTCATTGTAGATTTACTTGACCCATCAAATGTAGGAAGAGTAATCTTGTCCAACCTCTGTTGTATGTCTCTTCGTGGCTGATCCGGTTGGTTTATTCTACCTCTCCTAACATTGTTCTTCTTTTCTATTTCACAAAATTCCCTAAAAGAAAGCTTGTTGCACTTCATAGCTAAGCCCCTCATATTCTGCAAGATATATTGAATATTCATTACCTACATGCCGTTATAAAGGATCTATTTCTTCAGGTGGTTCTTCCTCCTTCTGTAGGAGTTTGGCACGGAAGGTTTTTGGCGGTGGGGATACCGAAACCCTAACCTCTTTTGAAGTGTTTGCTTCTTCTAATTTTTCCTTTCCTTTACCCACCCTGATTTGTTGTATGGCTTGTGCTATACCTACCATGGATTCTTTGAGGGTCATCTGGATTGTTCTTTCAATGTCCTTTTGCCCACAGTCGGTTATTTTACGTAGGTAACTCATCTCATCTATAGGGGCTACTCTCTCCCCTCTCTCACCCATTTTATTACTATTGTCCTCAAGTGTTTGACCCTTCCTCTTCTAATAATACTTCAGCTTTTTTTGTTCTTCTTGCATGTGATCAAGATTTAATTTTTCCCACCTATGCTAGCAGAATCAGTGCTTTAATACCACTATAGTATCATGTTTAGGATTAAATAAAGAATTCTAGAAAAACCTTATTATTTACTGCAAACTCATTCAAATTTGAAATTTCACAAATAACTGAAAACCCACTTTGAATGAATAAACAATCAATCAAATCAATTCTTTTATTCAATATTTGAAAGGAGAATACAAGACAAGTGAAAAGGCTGAATTTTGTCTGATAACAACTACAAACCCTAGCTCAAAAATCTAACTAGTTGAGTGGGTACAATAGGTTCAATTGTATGGTAGCCCTCCAAAAGTGGTACAGCTGCCCCTAGAGGTGGTACGGCTGTTGTTGGAGATGTTATGCCTGTTATTTTCCACAAGTACTACTATTATTTGTTCAAACCCTTGCTAAAAACCCTGATTTCTGATTTTATATGAATAACTAGTTGTGTAAATCAATTGTAACCCATGTATGGAGCTACCACAATGGATTGGAGGGGTTTCATCCTCTGATCTGGCTGTAATGAAGGTTTTCATCCTCAAGCAAAAGTGGGGAGAATTATGGATTCTATCGTCAATTGTCAAAAGCGAATAATCAAAATATAATGAAAACCACTACCCCTAATGTCCTTTTCTAGAATTCACTTTTATCAATCCACCCTAACCCTAAAGTAATTATAATTACTTTTAATTTAATATTCACTTCTTTCCTCATAATAATTATTATTTTTCTTTTTCAATCTTGGCCTTTTAATTAATTAACTTTGGCCCCACTCAATTAATAATAATGACTAAGTGTGTTCCCTCATGACCTTTTAATTAATTAACTTGGGCCCCACTCAATTAATAATAATGACTAAGTGTCCCACTTTAAATTGTAATTATAAAGTGACGTTGGGGGAATCACTTAAAACATTATTATTATAGTATTCTCTTATTTATTTGAAAAAGGGGACATGACAGAGTATGATGGAAGGAACAATGTAGTTTTAGTTGAGAAGAATGGAGAAAGGGGGAACCTACTTCCATTGAAGGAAGATAGTGAAGTCAAAAAGCATCAAAGTCATTTGGTCTTGCTAAATACAAGAAAAGAAGCTCTTGCAAAGATGAAAAAGAATGGGAAATTGTAGGTAATGATGCAGCCAAGTTTGTGGATGACGAGGCAAGAGAGATTGAGGACATGTCTCTACAAGCATTAAGGACACATGAAGAAGAAGAGATGGTAGAAGGCAAAGTTCATAAAATGTTGATAGCGGTTGATCCAAAGAGCATTTGGACAAGGGAAGATGAAGAGTGTCACCCATGTGACATAGAGGGGAAGAATGAGATGGGGCAGTTAAAGGTGTTAACAGTCCAAGCATGTGTAGAGGAGGATGAGATTGCAGCAAGTGATGAAGAAGTTGAAGAGAGGATAGAAGGATTAGTTGGGACAACATTCCACAGGGAGATGGATGATCTTTTTGAAGACATCTTAAAGACTGAAATAGGCAAGGAAGATGATGTTGCAGCAGAGGTAGTGGAGTTGTTTGATATTGCAATGAGGGCAGCAAGAGAAGAGGACATGAAGACTACCTTAGAGATAGCATTAGAGGCTATGGGTGATCCTTTTGATGCCCAAAGGTGTGTTGGGTTCTTTGGCAAGCAAGCTATGAAAGAAGTAGAGGATGAGGTGTACTCATTGAAAGGAGTATGTGATAATAGTGTTGAAGACACTTGGTGGAGGTGGACAGATGGTGGTGAGTCAAATCCCACAAGACGATGGACGAAGAGAGAGAGATCTGATTGGAGGAGGCAGAGAGTATGCTCAAGCAAGCGGCAAGGGAAAGAGAAGAGAGATCAAAGCTAGGCAGAGGAGGATGGTTTAGGGTACCGTAGGTGGCTGGAAAAGAAGGAAGAAGCAAAGAGATAAACTTCAGAGGTACCTAACAAGGTAGAGGGGGAAACTGTGGTCATGTCAATTTGCCAAAAAAATGGTTCTACCATTCACCCTACCTTTGTGAGTTGGAACTCACAAATTTTCAACCTTGAGTGTCTGTTGCAGGAGCTTCCAGGCCAACAAACAATCTTGCATCAACCAAAAATAGTAGGGCTTGTGTTCGTGTGAACTAGTCGGTCCTTTCATCATTTTGGCATGATAGAAGTTGATCCAAGGGAAGCACTCCAACACTTCAAGGTAATCAAGTATATTAGAGAGGCCCTATTTCAAGCTGAAAAAGGGATCCAAGTGAGTTGATTGAGTTTCTCCGCCATCATTAGAATCCTAAAAGTGATAGGTTTTGGGGCAGAGGCGAAAAGGATGTGAAGAACATATCCAAACCAGAATGTTATTGTAGGTTTGGACTCTCCTCAAACTGTTATGCACTTTCAAAAAAATGGCATCTCATTTCGATCTTGTATGCAAAATATAAGGGCTCCAGAATTTGGTAGGTTTTGCATTGTGACGAAACTGTCAAGGTGGTTTTGCAAGTGTTAAGTGGTGGTTACATAATTGCCAGTCTGCATTAAGGGGCAGTTTCACAATAGTCGTTATGCATTAAGTTGCGGTTTCACCCGCGAGGAATGCAAAAAGAGAGCAATGGCCCAGAATGATGAATTGTTAGTTGCTAAGCATTTTCAAGTTGCTTGAGAGTTTGAAGAGGCACTCCAGAAGTCAAAGGAATTCAGAGAAAGATCCAAAATAGTCAGGGGAGTGGCTTCAAAGGAGAGAGGGAGAGAACTAAGGAGTTAGTTCTCCAAGGAGAGAAGTATAATGTCCCCAAATGGGACGATTCAACCAAACAAGGGTTTCCCCTTAAATCCATAATTTTTTGAATTCTGAAATTAGTAAAATCAGCAAACCCTAGCTGTTGTAATTGCACCTCCAAGCTGAAAATTAACTCCAATTCACCTTGAAATAAATAACAAATAAATACCTTGTGAATTTGGCCACCAATGGCTCTTACCGCAATGAAGAAAGAAACTGAAATGAATGTTTCAATCCTCCAAACCCTAACGCCACACTCGCTAAATTGATGTCCTTTCCCACTCTAATCCCTGCTCAAGCTTTCACAAATTGCAGACAAAATCATGCAAAAATCACAGCAGTCATATCATCCATGAATCATCAATGGTTTGGGTTCCAAAGTGATCAAACCCTAGTCCAATCCAATCGCCAATATTCAAAAAATTACAGCAATAATTAAATCAGAATTTGTGCCTTGAATTGACCCTCAAAATGACGTTAAACCCTGAAAATAATATGCCAAAATATCCACAAATAATTATGATATTATTTGTCCCACGTTTAGGGCCTATCTTGATCCTCGCAAATATTATTTCCTACAAACAACTGAAACTTCAAAAATTCATAATTCCCTCAATATTTGGAATTGTGATGCAAATAAGAGCTCAAACTGATCACAAAATTAATGACTATCAAATAAAAATAATTTCAAAATTTTCCTTCCATGGAAAGGTCATCAAAACTTGCTCTAAAATTCTAGAAACCCTAGTTTTCAGAACTTACCAATTCAAACATCAAACCCTCAATCCCAATCAAGTCATCACACTCTAGGGCATGTAACAAATCCATCTTAGCAATAGGTGGCATCAAAAGACACATTATGTAGAATAATCAACTCCAAATTTGCAAACACTTATTGGGCATACATCCCAATATTTTTTGCATGTTAGCAATTTTCGTTGATGTCTGTAATATTGTCATTGATGTCAAAGGCAGCTTGTGCTATCAGACATTAATGTCAAAAGTTGAATTGCACAAACTTAAAATGCAAATCAGACTTATGAAGAGCTTCTACTTATAAAATAAGTAAAGCAGTCTTGAGAACCCGAATGGGTCTTGTAGAGCAAATCGAGATTTCAAAACAATTTTACTTCTCTCAACTTTATAAGTTAAGTTGTCCCGAGAACCCGAATGGGCCTAGCAGTGTTAATCAGGTTTATGAAATGACTTTACTTGTCTCATTTTTATAAGTCAAGTTGTCTCAAGAACCCGAAAGGGTCTAGAAGAGTTGATCGGGGTTTCGGAAGCACTTTACTTCTTTCATGTTTATAAGATAAGCAATGTGGATAACCCGAATGGGTCAAGGAAGAGTTAATCGAGATTTCGCAGTGACTTTGCTTCTCTCATGTTTATGAGTTAAGCAATGTGAAAAACCCAAATGGGTCTAGGTGAGTTGATCGATGTTTTGCAACAACTTTACTTAGTTCATTTTAATAAGTTAAGCAAAGTTGAAAATCCGAATGGGTCTGGAAGAGTTGATCAGGTTCTAAGATGACTTTACTTCATCCAAGTCTATAAGTCATGCTGAATGAAGAACCCGAAATGGTCTCAAAGAATTCTTGCGAAAGAATTCTTTCGGAAAAATTGGCAAAGACAATTCTTTTGAAAAAATTGGCAAGGACAAATCTTTCGGACAAAAAGCCCACGAAAATTGTTCTGAAGGGCATGTAGATGCCTACAAGAAAGCCAAAGGGTAAGTGGACCTTTCGGAAAAGCCGAAGGGTACATTCAAGAAAGTCCGAAGGGTATGTGGAACCTTTCAGAAAAGCCGAAGAGCACTTCTCAAAAAGTCCGAAGGGCAAGTGGATCGTTCAAGAAAGCCAAAGGGCACTTCTCAAGAAGTCCAAAGGGTAAGTGGACTGCTTCAAAAAGTCCGAAGGGTATGAGGACCATTCAAGCTTCCGAAGGGGCTGTTACAAAAAAGCCGAAGGGTATGTGGACCTTTACAAAAAAGCCGAAGGGTACATTTGCAAAGCTCCGAAGGGTATATGTCCTAAACAAAAGTGCCGAAAGGGGACCCAGACAAAAAGTCCAAAATTGTTCCGAAGGGGACCCGAATAAAAAGTCCACTAAAATTGTCCCGAATGGGACATGTTAAAGTTCGAGCAAGTTTGAAGAGATCGACAAAGGGGAAGCATCTCAAAGACGTCGAAAGAAGCGAGATGAAGTCAACATGTCGAAGGTTAATGATCTAGTCAACTTAAAGAGCAAGCATCTTTGATGATCCAACAACACACGCAAGTCAAGATTAAGAAGATCCAACGGAGCTAGTGAATCCAAAGCCTTAAAGGTGCTCGAAGGTTAATGCACAATGGCAAAGTTAAAGATTGAGCATATTCGAATAAATCGAAAGGAGCAAAAGCGATCTTGATATATAGATAGTAGCGAGATGCAAAGAGGAGCTCGATGGTTAGACTTGGCGCGAAGAAAGAAATCAAAGGCCCGCATTTAATATATTCTCAACAAACAATTGAAGGAACAGACCAAACTTGTAAATGATTGCACAGAGCTTGAGATTGATCGATCCAACCGATCAATCATCGATCAAAGAGGTTGTGCATTTAAGAGATAAATCCAGCAGCTGCCAAACATAGTAAAGAGACCAAAACATTACAACATGATGCATGAACCAAGACACGAAAAGAAAATAGCGCAGTTATGACCAGAATCCAGCAATCTTCAAAGATAGAAAAGAGATCTAAGCATTGAAGTGTAATGTATGAATCAAGACACGGGGATTCACATATGTCAAAATCGCATTGAATGTGAACAAATGCAGGAGCCAATCAAGAGGAGCTGAAGTGTGAACACATTGCATAAATGAAACCCTAAAATTCAATGTATAAACGCATCTTATTCATTTGTGAGGTTGCTATTGTTGTGCAATCGAGAGTGCTGTAGAGCAACTCGAAGAGTGTCACTTTGAAATGTATGCAGACACAAAGTGAAAGACAGAGCAACAAATAGTGAGGCAGAGCGGAAGAAAAAGCACACAGAGAATGTGCAGAGATTGAACAAAGAGCGAACAATTACAGATTAGACTTGTAACAAAAAAACTAATCTGGATTCATTTGTGAATCCATCTTGTATACTAAAATTGTAGCTTCATAGTACTGATTGGTTGGTGCCATCAAAAAATTGAGTTGGTGCTCAGTTAAGGGACTGGTGTCTCCTTAGGGAGTGGGTGCTTCCATAGAGTGGGTGCTCTTGAATGTAACCAGTGAGGTTAGTTAGTGAAGCATTTAACAGTGAGGTTGGATTAGAACAGTAGATTCTAATAGCCATTTTCACCGTGGATTTTCCCTTTGGATTTTTTACGTAAAAATTCTGAGTAATGTGTTTTGTGTGTATGTGAAATATTTGCAATTCTTCTTTGACTTGCATATGAATTTGTAGTTCCTCTAAAAGGTCTAAAAGAACTAGTTTTCGCTGATCTACAGATTCACCCCCCCTCTCAATAGATAGTTATGTTCAACATTTCAAGCATGAAGAAATAATATCAATTTTCATAATGTTTTCAATTGAGATCTTCACCTTGTATTTGTACCTTCCAAAGAGGGGGAAACCACCTTGGGGAGGTAAAATACCTTATAACCCTCTCTTGCCAACTTTAAGGATGTCTTTTTCTTTTGTTTGCTTAGCTCTCAAGCCGACACTCCTCTTTTTCGAATATAATATTAATTAATTGCCTTAATAATAAATAGTAATTAGAATTACTTTTAGATAATAAATTAATAATTATTTCAATTAAATACCTTTAGTAGTAAAAACCACTTTTATAAAATATTATATTAATCAACTAATAATTGTCTTATATGAGCAAATGATTAAAATCACTATTTGGCAATTAATAATTAACTGGTAAAATAAAACCCCAAAAAGAATCCTTTAGTCTATGGGGAAGTAGACTAAAGATCTCGAAATGGGGACATTCCAAGAAGTGAGCGTGGGAGGGTGAACAAATCCAAGAAAGACTATGTATGGGTCAATCTTCTTCATGTAATGTTTTAATAAGCCTACAATGCAAGCGAGTGTGAGAGGGTGAACCAATCCAAGAGATATTATGTATGGGTGAATCTTCTTCATGTAATGTTTTAATAAGCTTATTAGGAATGTGAGTGAGTGTGTGTGTTAGTGCAATCTTTGTAACATTGTCATATGAATGACATACAGACTGTTTTGAGTTCCATGTTTAAGTATGGTGTTTGAGTAAGTGGGTCAATTGGTGAGTGCAAGTCTAGGCTATATGGTCTAAGGTTGTCCTTCAATGGACCCCATAATCGTGACTACATCAATATAGCAGAAGTCTATTCTACTGACAGAATAAATCAAATAAGACATGAAAAGTCTTTAAATTGTTTTAGAAAAATAAACCAAAGAGATTGCTTTAGAAGGATATATTTGGAGAGGTTTCCTTGTCTATAAGTATGACAGCAATTATTGCAATAAGGGGATGATTCTTTGTTTAAATTGTGTGATATATTTGAATCAACGCTTCAATACATTGAAGATTTGATTGTTTTTACAACGGGGGGTGGTTCCCCTGAGAGCTTTGGCTGTTTTTTGTTATGGTGGAAACAAAACAGAGTATTTTTTACTTTTTATAGTAGAAAGTTCTCAAATAAATAAATTTTTCTTTCAAAACTCATAGATTATGTTAGCAAATTTTGGTTTTCTGGATTTGGAACATTCTTTAGTATCAAAGCATTTAGGCTCACTTCAGTGGTATTAGAGAAATTCACTTCATTTTAATTGGAACTTCCTGTACATAGTTGAGGTAGCCTGCTTCATGAAAGTATGGAGCAGAAAGTTTGCAGCAATGAACTTACATGAACGAAAAACAAAAATAAATGTGAAATTCATATACAAAAAGAAACAATAAAAGATAAACAGATTTCCCATGTGGTAAATACAGTAATAGAGTGACATCCATTAACAGGGAGCAATGCTCCAATGAAAGACAAAAAGCTTCAATTTCATATTAATAGATACGTGTGTATATAAAATATTTTTAGCCAACTCAAAAGGAATACCTTGATGACATCAATTTACACCCCAAAGAAGAAGACTAACATTACAGCGAGATATGACGTTGTGGATTTGTCAGAGAGAGAGATGGATCCTTGTGAAACATTTTTACCAGACAAGGGGGATAAATTCCAGGGGTAAAATGGATTGTTGCGACCACTTTATCCATTTTGCTTGCATTGAGGAGTGAGATGACGTGGAGGTCCCTAGTCTTCAGTCTTTTCTGCTAGGTAGGACCTTGTGAGTGGGCCTGATTATTAAGACTGGAGGAGGGTAGGGAATGCGTGCCCTGGAAGCGAGTAGTATACCATTTCTAACTTGATTTAACATAGCCGCCTTGTTATGGCCACATTAATAAGCTAAGATTATAAGCCATCCTGAGTATCGATGAGGAAATTTGAACTGAGTCGCATTCTAAAGGATGCAACTAAACCTAAAATATTGCGTTTCTTTAGTGTGCCAAAAAAAAATGTAATAAATAATGGATAAAGTGGCTATACACTCACTGGAATAGAAGCAGAATGAGCAGTAACAGAGACAACGCCATTGCCTTTGAGTGAATGCCTTTGGAATACAGTTTGGCCCTCATCCCTGCCGAAGCCTCCATCCTGGGAGCCCCACCATTCTCCGGAATAAATCCAGTCGGCCTCATCTCGGAAAATGTTCGCCCCTCTATTGCCCAACGACGACAATGCTCTCCGACTCCCAATTCTCGCCACCACTGAATTCATGTCAATACGGGAAAAAGGCAAACGCAGGGCCGTTGTGTACGTTACCTACGATGAATGCGCGGGATTTACCCTTCATTATTTTTTAACATTCCTGACATTAAATGGGTTTTATGGGGAAACTCATGCAATTCAGATATAATTTTGTTAAAAAATTATAGTTGATACAAACCTTTACTCCTTTCAATTTGTAGATTCTACCTAATTAAACATCCGCGAAAGAGAAGTAATAAATTAGAAAAATATTGAAATTTATATAATAAATAATTAAAGGTATGATTTAAAATAAAATAAAAATAAAAAATAATTGTTAACATTTTAGTTGTGGAAAGAAAATTTGAATTATCAAAAATTTTGTTTATTTGTATAGATATGATTAAATGGACATATAAATTTAAAATAAAAATATCAAATTTTGTTTGGTTGTATTTGTTTAAGAGTTCATAAATAAGTAATGTTTGTAGATGTTATCATAAATATATATTATTATACAATTTGTATGTTAGAGAAAAATGAGTTTTCTATTTTATTTGAGTTATATAATTTTTGAAAAAAAAAATTATCAAAATAATTTTTGAAGTGTTAAAGTGTATGAATTGAATTTAGACGTACAAAGAAAGTAAGCTAATCTTAATTTAAGCTAAAATTCAAATTATGGTAGAGCAACAAACAAATAAAATAACAATCATAAATTTTACGCTTTGAATGCACAAGCTTTCTCCATTGCAATATACATTTGATTTGGGCTTTAAAATATGTGGTGCTCACTCCTTCAATACAAAAGAGAATGGGCAGCGTTTTGATGTAAAATGAAGTCTTTGATTTACTTTGATTCGCTTGTGTGTAGAGCTTTGGTTTACTGGTTGTGATTGCAATTCTTTGATATGGTGATTGAAAATGGAGATTTGCACGTTTATTTATAGATATTTGGAGAAAGATCCAACGGTGGAGGATCATTTGGACTTTTTCAATGATCAACAATGATTAATGAGTCCTCACCCATGAAGATTTAGACCATTTCAAAATGGTTCGAAAAAGTATGAGGTTCGCTAGCTGACTCAGCAAGACTAAGTCAATTTGTTTGACAATTCAAATGATGAGTCATAAGAGGTTGAGAATTTTGTGGATTTGATTGGGATGAGGGAAAAAAAGGTGGAAAATATTTGGATGAGATGTAAAATCCCAATTTTATTATTTAAAATAAAGATTTAAGAGTGCATAATTGATTTATTTAATATCTTGAATTATTCGATTATTTGAATTTGGGAAAAAAATATGATTTATTAATTTTAAAAAAATTATTAAATAGATTTAGGTACGTTTTGACACAAAATAAAATTTAGGTGTCTACATTTGTCCATCTTTGAAACAATGTTGCGAAGCAATACTATTTCGAAGAATAATAAAAGAAGTAGAGTGTTAATGATAGAAAAAGAAAAAATTACCCAAAATGAATGAAAATGAGTGTGATGATGTCCCCTTGAGGGTTTGTGCGATAATACAAACAAACGCTCAAAATTGATGAAAAGATAAAATGGTTAAAATGATGTGGATAAATAATAAATCAATTTATGTCAAGATTGATATCAAATTTGTAAGATGTTGGTTGCATAAAAAAGTTGCCCCTAGTTAATTAAAACTTAGAATATGGATTGAAAAATAATAGTTTAACCATTCAAAGATTACACACTTACTATTGTTGCTAATGATGCAGGGATCAATTGAGTGGGTGTGGGAACTATATATCCCAATAATAATAAACGGTGGATCTATAAATAGAAAAAAAGGTATTGAATTTGCAAATGATTTTGTGGATTTTACATTGAGAGATTGTTGCAAGATTTTGAAAACAATTTCAAAATGAATTGATTTAATGTTTCTGAAATTTTGAAAAAATGGATGAAGAATGATATGAATGAGGGATGAAAATGAGAAAACTATCATCAATAATATAAATACTTTGTCTCAATACTAATGTTTGCAAAATTGTAGAGGGTATGTATAAAACTATTTACCTCTAGCTATTAAATGCTAAAGAAGATATTAGAAAATGTACATTTTCCACCTTATAGACTACGTGGTTGGATTGTGCTCAGACTCAGAGGTCTCACGAGCAGATGTGGGAATGATATATTCCAATGATGGTAAGCCATAAGCCAGAAAATAAAAAATATAGATTATCTAATTTGTGATAAAGATTTACAAAATTGATATTTACAAGCATTGATGAGGAGATATAACACTTTGATTAAATGAAATTAAAAAATATAGATGAAATGGCTTAGATGGATGATGGTGTTTGAATTGACCCTAGAAACCCCATGTCTGTAAGTGTTGCCTACATAATCTACTATGGACAAAGTCTGAGTGGGGATATCAGGCTGGATGCAGTTCTCTCAATATAGGAAGAGAAGTGATGAAGTAATGTAAGATTGACCCATGGATGTTATTAACATACTTAAGTTAATGATTGCATATTATGATTAAATGATGGATGGATTTTTCACCAAGTAATGATATATGCTAGGAGAGGATTGGGAATTGATTTATCCCAAGAGAAGCTGCATGCTTTGAGGTGATCCATAAATCAAGTTTAATAGAAAAGGATGTGGGAATGATATATCTCATTATAAAGCTATGAGCTTAGATAGGTTGACTAATTGATTAACTAAAAAAGTGATGGGTTGATAGAGAAAGGATGGATATTGTGATTTTGTCGGTCCTAATCGATAAGTGTGATAGATTGAACGAAAAAAATAGAAAATGATTGTGGATGATTGATATGCAAGCAATGACAAGGAAATGAAGTGATTACATAGATTAATGATGATGGATCAAATAATTTGACAACATGGATGAGATAAGGATGGATGGAAGAGAGAGATGACACACATATACTTCATCTGAGAATGTGAGATGGTTTGATAGCTATCTTATATTTATTTTGTTCCTGCATTGTATTTCCAACAATAATTCCAACTAAGAGTTGAGCAACCTGAGTTTTAATATTGTGCATGACAATATGCACCAATGGTATAGAAAAACCATGATGACTATCATGTGATATGCGTAAGAACTAGATTCACAAGGATAAAACTTAGTGCATCATGATATGGAAGATCATAATAACACCATTAGTAATGCACATAATGATATAGACACAAGAAATAATAATAAATATAAGATAAAAAAAGATGTTTACAACAATAAAAATGATGTAAGTAAAACAAATACAAAAGTAAACAAACACTACAAAAGCAAGTAAACACCCGTGATATAAAAGAAAACAAATGTTTATACAAACAGGTAAGCAAATGACTAAAACAAGTAAACAAATAACTTTTTTAGATGTCCTTAGCTAGAGTAGAATCCTTTGACATATACAATTTTTGATAATGTTGAACTGTTCGATGAGTAATTCATATAGGGGATGACTAGTGTACATAATTAAGAACAAAGGAATTTTTTATTGTTGTTTAGATTTTGTTTTTGTATTTTATTCGATTTTTTAGTGTTTTATATTTTGCTGGAGTTTGTAATATTTTTGGATTTTTTTGGATTTATAGGTGCATATACAAGGAATACCAACAAAGGAAAAACCATATTTTAGCATCGAAGAGTGAGTGGTAGGGGATTGAAGGAATACATTATATATAGATTATGGATGAATAGGAATGGATTGGAATTAAGATGATAACTCTAGGGAACACATGATGTAAGAACTAAGTGTCAAGTCATTAAAATAATATTGTGAGGATACACCAAGATGTTTCTAAGAACATGTCTCAAGATGTTTATACTTCCTTATCAAGGTCAAAATGGGAAGAACGATGGTTTTATGATGGCAAGGATTAGATGGATTTCAATGCATTTGGGGTTGAATGGATAAGGATGTGTTTGGATAGATAAAGGTATTCAAGGATGGTGTATGATGGTTGAGGATGAGCTTAAGATGTATCTAAATAGGAATAAGATGGGTAAACATGATTTAAGATAACTAGGATAAGTAAGGATGGTTTAGGGTAAACATATGATGTTAAAGGATCGGTTTTAAAATGTTGTAGAATGGATAAGGATGGAAGGATGATTTAGAATGCATAGAATTGAAATGGAATGAGCTTGCTCCCAAGTGCAGGGTACTTATAAATAATTGATTATTTTATGTATGACATTAAAAATTGGTTTTTATCATGGTACTTGCCTAATGCATCATATAAATGGTTTTCACATTTGGATTAATTTTTTTCCTTTCTTTTGTATGATTTTTTTTAATTTTTTTTTGTTTTTTAATTTTTGGCATCTCAATTATAAAAGGTTTTGAGATGCATGATGTTGACCCCTATTGATTATTTAGGTATACGCTCCAAAGATGTCTTCAGTAACTTCATTGATTTCTCGGTTCATTTTTTTCAAATTTACTAAGATACTATTATAGCCCTTACAATAGAGGGTGTTATCATACAGGGTAAAGCAAAAAGTATGTTGGATGAAGGATGTGTGTTGAGTGCATGAAGGATTTGGAGGGATGGAATTATATTGGGGATAAGTATATGTGTCATGATGTAAACAATAAACATGACCAATAAGCTTATGTTCAATAAGACTGGGAGTAACTACAAGTTGGATGATTTGAGAATTTAATGTTGCATCAATGATATCTTCAATTTATGATAGGGATCGATCATGTAACTGTGCGAATGTAGAGGATATATTTATTTCTCATCCGTTGGTGCCATAGAAAGTTTTTCACCAAAGGATGCTTATCGATTATTTTGATTGGGATTTAGATTTGGATTATTCAATAGCACCTCAAAGAGGTTTTCACTAAAGGACACATATTTTTTATCTTCTCTATTTCAATTTGGATTTTGATTGAAATTTGTATTTTGATCATCTGATTGTGTCTCAAAAATATTTTCACTGTGAGATGTCAATTTGATATTAAGACTGTAGGATTCATTTTGATTGAGGTACACTTATTCCTCAAAATATTCAGATGTTTCTTGATGCTCTTCTAGTAGGAGACCAACTATGAAGTATGTAATTATTTTAATATCATGGAAGGAAGTTAATTGTAAGTAAGATCGTTGGTCCCAATCAAAAGGTGTAGGATACGAGCTCGCAAGATGGAAGGTAGGATTGGTGTTGTTGATGAAAGGACCTCATAGAGACTGTGAATGGATATTATTTTGATTATGGATGAAATTCCCTTAGAAACCACAAAATTATCACTAACATAGTTACATTGAATTTAAAATGGTCCATACCCGATGCTATGGGGTCTAGCATTTACTTCAAAATGGACAAGTTCAATAATTCCTTGCCCATGGGTTGTTTTATCTATAAGTACCTCTATCACTTGGGGTGCATGTTATGGGATGATGGGAGATTCAATAGGTGATAAGGCTTTAGATGCTTTGATAATGGGTGATAGGCTATGTTGGTTGAAGGAGGTTTTGTCCAAGATAGGATCTTAGAAAAAAATGGGATCTTGATCAAAGATAGGTTTTTGATCAAATATTGGTTCTTCAATAAAGATGGGCTCTTCATCAAAAATTGATGGTAAACCATGGTTGTCAAAGGCAGGTTGATCGACTATGGATTGGCTAAAAATGGTTGTGTCAAAAATGGGATATTGAGAAATGGATGGAAGGTGATGACCTTGACTTGGAAGTGGTGTGGCTTGATTAGGCTCAAGAAAGACATGTTGGCATATCCCCAAGCTATGATTCTCAGATGTGTGTATAATTGGCTCTACCTTGATGTATCCTTTGTTAATCAAATATTGGATATAATGTTTTAGTTTTGTATAATGGTTTATAGAATGACCTTCAATTTTGTGATAGTCACAATATTTGTTAGGTATATACCACTTAGATTTTGGAACATTTGACTTAAAGTATTTGGTGTTTGGAAATATGACTAAGTTTATAGCGACCAATTTTTGAAAGAATGCATCATAAGGTTCCCTTAAAGGAGTGTTTTTTTCCTTAATATGCATGGTAATGTTTTTAATAGGTTGAGAGTTTTGTAACTTTAGGGGTGGAATGATATTAGATGATGGTGGTGCTAGAATTGGATTCCCTTTGTTAGTGTGATAGGGGATGTTAAAATCAAGGCTATAACTAGTGGAGGGGATACTTGGATGATTTTGTAAAATATGTTTACTAGTGGTAAGGTGATGTTGATGTGGAATGTTTTAGGATTCTCTAGTAATGAAGTGGGCTAGAGAGGTAGCTTGATCTTGGAAGGATGGATTTATAAGATCTGTGTTGAAGGTGCAAGTATTCATATTTGGTGGATTTGTGAAATTTGATGGACTTGAATATGTAGGGTTTGTGAACAAATGTGAATTTGATGTAATTTGGTTCAAGTTTGGGAATGGGTTGGATGTAGAACCAAATGGTTGATTTTGATGAATTTAGAAAGGTTGGTTTTTAAGGATGTAGGAGCTGAAGGGTTGATTTTGATGGAAGATACTTGGATTTGATTGAATTTGGGTTTGATTTATGAATGAATTTTGGTTCAAATACAGATTTGAAAGTGGTGGTGAAGGTGAATCAAAATTTGTATTTACATTGATGCTAAGGTTAAAACTAGATGGATTTGTGAATGCATTTTGATCTCTGATTGGTAACTTTTGATTTATGGATAGGGTGGCACTTGTAAAAAAAATTTTACTATCAAAGCTAAAAAATTGATTCAATGTTGTCCCTAAAGTAAAATATGGATTTTGATCTATAGGTAAACATGAATAAGCATTCAAGTTTGAAATTGATTGGTTGTGGTTTGGATTGAATTGGTTGGTTGGGAAACTTGAATGACTATTTAAGTTTGGATTTGATTGATTGATGGATGAGGATGAATACATATTCAAACTCAGATTTGGATTTGTTAGACGATTGATTGGTGATTTTGCAATGACATTAAAACTTTGATTTAGATTTTTTGGATAATTGTTTTGATGTTGATTCAAATATGTGTTTGAATCAAAATTGGTTAGATATAATCCTAGGTGAAGACAAGGATTATTTAGATTTGGATCTGTGACAGAATTGATTAAGGGATTGTTAAACATAAACATGTATCTTGTAATGAGTGACATTTACTAAAGGAAAAACTTGACTCCATAATGAAAAAGACTTGAAATTAGACCCTGGTAAAGCAAAATACCAAAGTGACTAAGAGTTTGATTGTCAACTAAATGCTTTTGAATTTTTAGATAAATTTGGATTTAAGATGTTCAGTACCTTTAAGATGCAAAAGGACTTTGTTTTCAATCAAGATTAATGTAACACATGGTAAACACAAGGAAACAACAAATAAATTTATATTGTAAACAGTCAAGAAATTGCACAAAAGTAAAAAAAAATTAGGATGAAGGGTTGTGAACAACTATTGGGCATTTCATTGTCACTTACTCATCTGTTATCTTAGTTACGGCCTAATATTTCAAAGAACTAACCATGGAGGATCATATCATTCCCATGGCCCACTGAGTCCAATTTTAAAGATGTGTAAAAAGTTATTTTTTGGTACTAACTGCTAACCGATGCACCAAAGTCGAATGGCAAAAAGGGTTATCCTAGACTTAAGGTTTAAACAAGCTTATCTAAGGGGAGAAAACCATGGAAGAAATCGATAAAGTGAATGCAAACTATTAGGTCTTGTTTCAAAGTGCCCAACACAACCATAAGGGTCTCAATGTATTGATAATCAATGATATCAGATTTTGAGTCAGCTATTAAAACCATGAGTATTGGAGCATGAAAGCCCCTCACATCACAGTGTGCTTAAAACACACAATCACGTAGGTAATTAAAATAGATAAATCTCAATTTATATACCTATTGGTAAATGAGGTTTGACCTACTACGTGGTGGTGAAATCCATGCTCAATAGAGCCCCTAAGAAAAAAGTAAATATCTATTTTTGATTTTTGAGTTTCATCACTAATGTAATGCCAAAGAAAGAGCATACGCGAATATTACTTAGGTAACACAGATAATTGTGAAAATATTTTTGATTTTCGAGCATCATTACCAATGTAATGTCAAGAAAAGAGTATACATATTTTTTACAACTACAAACAAAAATACTAAAACAAAAAGTGATGTAATTACTAATAATTTTTAAAATGAAAATGAAAAATGTTCGTAATAAGAAAAAATAGCTTTTATTGATTCTTTTTGTTGATCCTCTTTAGCAAGAGTTCTGCAAACAAGTTATAATGTTTACTTTGACTATAAATGTGGTAACTTGTAATAGAACAAGTAAAAAACCATGAAAAATAAGTGAAAAACACCTCTTTATTATGAAAATGTTGTTACATAGACAGATTAGAAAAGCAAAATTAAAATAAAATCAATATAGGAAAAACACAAAAAGTATAAAATAAAAAATAAAAAGACCCATGCTTATTAGATGATTTTTTGATACCAATAGCAATGATTTTACTACCAATAGTGACAAATTTGTTGTAGAAAGAGATGAATTCGCTGGAGGTAATAATGATTTCACTGCAAAAAAATGAAAATTCACTACAAACAATGACAAATTCACTATAGAAAGAGATAAATTCATTGTACAAAAAGGTGATTTTATTATTTTTTGAATAAAACATTGTAGACGGTGATGAAATCATTGTTTCCTATTAAAAAATGTTGTTAACCCTGTAGATAGAATAAAAAACATAGAAAAATGCAAGTAAATAAGACAATTTTGTTATTATGGTCTACAATTTCACTATTTTTGCCTCTGAATTCATTGTTACACAGAAGAGTGCACACAACCAAACAAAAAACAAATAATTTCACCCTTTAGCTCATACCAACACTAAAAATCAAGATTAAATGCAAATTGCAAACATCAACAATAAAAATCAAAAGAGAAATGCTATCTAAGTGCAAAGATGATCAAATGATAAAAAAGATGTGGAAAACTAAATTTAGGCGTGCAAAGAAATTAAGCTAATCCTAATCTTAACAAAAATTAAAACTATGGTAGAGCAATAAACAAAGAAAACAAGAATCATAAATTTTACACTTTGAATGCACTAGCTTTCTCCATTATGATATACATTTGATTTGTTCTTTAAAATATGTGATGCTCACTCCTCAAATACAAAAGAGAACGCCCAACATTTTGGTGCAAAAAAAAGTCTTTAATTTACTTTGATTTGTTTTGATTCGCTTATGTGTAAGGCTTGAGTTTTCTGATTATGATTGTAATCCTTTGATGTGAAGCTTGAAAATGGAGATTTGCAAGTTTGTTTATAGATGTTTAGAGAAGGATCCAATGGTGGAGGATCATTTGGATTTTTTCAATGATCCAAATGATCAACGGTGTCTAATGAGTCCTCACCCATGAGGATGAAGACCATTTAAAAATGATTGAGAAAAATATGGGGTTGGTTAGCTGATTCAATAAGACTAAGTCAATTTGTTTGACAACTTTGGGGATGAGTCATAAGAGATTGAGAATTTTGTGGATTTGGTTGGGATGAGGGATAAAAAGGTGGGAGATAGTTGGATGAGGTGTAAAATCTAGATTTTATTATTTAAAATAAGGATTTAAGGGTACGTAATTGACTTATTCAATTATTTAAATTTGGGAGGAAATATGATTTATTAATTTAGGAAGAATTATTAAATAGATTTAGGTGCATTTCGATACTAAATTAAATTTAGGTGTCTACACTAAGTACCAATTTCTCTATGTTGTTTATATGAATTTTTTGTTTGCTAAATATCTTAGATCTATAAAATATTGAGTGAAAAATTGGTCATTAATTGAGTTACCACATTAGGGCCACAAATTATGCATGCAGGGTATCATGTCGAAATAAACACAAACAAATACTTCTAGGCATATTTCATATTAGCTTCTAAACACACACGAGGTTGGAGATGAGGAATCATATCCAAACACACATAGGCTGGATATGAGGAATCATCATCCCAAAACACTTTGTATTTCATATAGGCATCTCCCCTTAAGAAAGATCATGTCTTGAAGAGTAGAACTCCTTCGAACAATTTAGTGTCTTCAAGTGCAAAGAACATGAAAAAAATCAAAGCTTATTGGCTCTACAATATCTATCATCTCCATTTTAATCCATGTTGAATTCTCACTAGGGTGGCTTTACCATCCCTTTGTTTCATCAATCATTTTCTATAATTTAGATTGTGTTAGTATATATAATGACCCATTCACTTTTCTATCATCTAAGATGCATTTGTTGCATTGTTTAATTTGATTTATTATGGATGAACACATAATTATGTGCAAACATAATTTATAACTTATTTTAACAATTATTATAAATAAGAATCTTATTTTTAGAGAATATCCTCAAATTAAGGTTTTTTATTTAAATATTTCAATAAAGATAAAGTTTTTCTCTTCACCTCCACTTCCACTTCCACCTCCACCTCCACCTCTTTAATTTTATATATAAAAATAAGAGGGTGTGGCTAAATGTGGATTAAAAAATAACTATTTTTTATCATAGTGTATTTCTTCAAAGTTAATCAAAAGTGATACACCTTTCTACCAGGTTATCTACATTTCTTGATTGTGATTTATTTGAATTTATTTTAGCTTTACATGTAACTATAGGTGTTTGTATTAAGGTTTAGTATCACAAACCCTAGACCCAATCCACAAATTTTACATGGTATCAAATTTTATTTGAGGCATCACTTTGGTTGCATGTGTGGTTTTTTATCTCAAAATTACATTTTATTCACTTTTTTGGAGCTTTTGCCTCGAAGATGCTTCTTTAATTTATAGATTTTGGAGCCCTATGAATAATTCTTAACCTCTTAAATTCATCCAAAACATTCAAAAAATATAATTTTAACTTTTATTTCTCCAAAATCAGAGTCATAATGCTTACTTTAATGATATTTTTTCATTAAAAGAATGAAATATATAAACAATAAAAAAATAATACATGTCCAATAAAAAGGTGAGCAGGGTATGAAATCACACCCTATAATCACTTGAAAAAAACAAACTAGGACTAAACCTATGAGAGTATCCTAGAAATAGTGCTAGGCCCATAAAGCTGTCAATACGTAATGCATGACATCAATGACAACCCATAAATAGCATGATACAAATATTAGGCCACAAGCACAACCAACATTATATAAGAAGGAAAAGGAGGTAGTGGGGATTCTATATTATCTCCATAACTACCTCCATGGAGGTGTGAATCATTAGGTATTGGTTTCCAACCGTCTTGTTCATTAGTTTCTCAAGCATCTTCTTCAGTTTATTAATAAGGGGTGAAACAACGAGAGTCAATTTGGGCATTTTCACCTATTCATCCCATCCAAAAGGTACAAAACCAAAGGATCTATATATAGCCTATGGCAAGGGCCACCCTTCAAAGCCCCTCAATGGTGAGAATTAGTAATGAAGAGGAGGAAATGCGGAGAATGTAAATAGACTTTGCGACTGAAATATCCTAAAATAGGATAAAACCCTGAACTTTGATTTCTTTGACCAAACCCTAGCTGCAATATATATATGTATGTATATATGTATGTGTGTGTGTATATATATATGTGTGTGTGTGTGTGTGTGTATATATATATATATATATTAGGGTTTGAGGTTGAAAGGCTCTTTTATGCCCTATTCATCATTGAAATAATTATTGAATTATTGTTAGGATTTAACTAATTAATTATAGAAGTGTGTGAGGGTCTAATAATGCAAACCCTAATGATTAGACCCTCACACACTTCTATAATTAATTAGTTAAATCCTAACAATAATTCAATAATTATTTCAATGATGAATAGGGCATAAAAGAGCCTTTCAACCTCAAACCCTAGATGCCACAAGGGATAAAAAATATAGAATTAAATGGGTGCTTTTCCACCCTAAAATCGCCTTATATTATGATTGAATAATTACTAGAAAATTATCAAATATTTAGCTGATGTAAATACCTTTTTCCAGTATATTTTGAAACAATAATTATTGGGAAAATTTTAATAAAATAATAGAAATATTATGCAATGTTTAGATCTATAAATTAGGCTAATTAAACCCTATAAAATGATGCATACAATCCCCAATAGGGTCACCCAACTACAAAATAATAAATAATTATTTGCTTCTCCACATAACCCTAGGACAAGGGGTTTTCAATAAGTAAACTCTAATGCAACCCTAATTAAAGGGGTCTTCAACAAGTGAACTAATTTATTTCCCATAAATAGCCCTAAAACCCTTGGTGTGAACCCCCAAATCAAGTCACCACACCCCATAAGTTATTCACCATGCTTCCCAAGGTGTAATTTTTAATTTTCTAAATATTCAAGCTCAATTATAGCCTCTAAAATGGTGTTTCCCTAATTATAAATTAGAGGGTTTCATCCCTAATTCCTCTTTAGCCTTGAAGGTTTTCATCTCCAAGTATTGGGTTAAGCTTTTCATGCTTAGACCTCAAAATTCAAAAATCATAATTGTATAACCTCTCCAAATGATCCTCCAATCTCTTTTGTATTGATTCCCCCAAGGGGCATATTCCATTTTGGAGGGAAAACCTTTTTCAAATATTAAAATAGCAATCCTTATAACCACCACTTAATCTCTTGGGTGTTCGTGACCCTCAAGAGACCAAAACTTAAGTGAAAATTAAAACAATAAAGTACCTATTTACAAATAAACCTTAGAAACCCCAAACATTTCTCTTTTCTTTCTCCTTTCCCTAGCCCCTTGGAAACAAATCGATGCTAAGGGTTTTAGTTCAATCTATGTTTAAAAGAGAGACATGAAAACCATCCCCACCCAAAATTGTTTGTCCTCAAACAATAATAACATCCACAGAGCTATCCCAATAATTGCCTTCATGTACAATCTGCTTGTAGATGTTTCCCATGGAAGAGAATCATCATTCAGTACCCCTTTGTTGTTCTACTTAAAAAAAAATTGGATGCTCGTATGTGCTAGAAACAATGCTACAACATAAGGTAATCCTTCTTCCTCCAAATCAAAGGTGGCCATAGTTGTACTTATCATTATTTGATAGGCACAAACCCTTAACACTCTCCCAATTAGACATCAAACTCAAACCCCTTTCAAATAAGTGGATGCCCAAATCACATTATGTATGCAATGGGAAATGCATCATATCTACAAATCAATCATATATTGAAGAAGATAAATCCTACTTACACTTCCAATTTGGGATACACTAGATAATCAGGGTCATGACTAATATGGATCCACTAAACCTAGACAAGGGATCTCTAACCACAATAATATCTCTAGGGAGTGTTCCAAAGCCTATAATCAATCAAAACTATGTAATAACCCTAACTAGGTCTTATGTTTTCATATTCACTAAACTAATAATAAGTAAAGTAAATCGAATATAGTGCTCACCGAATCTTGTCGCATAAAGTGAGGGTAATAAATAATAAAAAGTAAAACATGCATAAAAGACATATACTCACGTCAATGCACATGGAATCCTAAGCATGGAAGAGAAGTGAAAATGCACATCTATCTACTCTTACAAAGGAGGAACAAAGTTAAGAATACTTACCTTTGAAGATGAACCCATCAAACCTCAATCTTTCCCTTGGCTAAGGTGCTTTGTAAGAGGTTATTATGGTATGTAAAGATGACAAGGATAAATCAGCTCTAGGCTACACAACCTATTAATGCATTCAGAAGACTTCTCCCCAAGATAAGATTCATTCTTCAAAGAAAGTATGAAACCCTAAGTTTGATCATCAAGAAGAATGGTGGATAAGGAGATCTGTAATATATCTTATTTCTTCTCTTATTTTAGAAATGGCAAAATGATTATGTTTATATAGGTGGATCTAACCCTAAACCCTTCTGAAATTTTCAATCGATAAGGTTGACTCGATCAACCTAGTATTGAAATTGACAAAAAACTAACTAGATAATGAACTATGTCAGCCATGACTGACTTAGTTCTTAGTAAGCTTTTATAAATAACAATGCAGGGTCGATGTGGCTAACATAGTCATGTAAACTACCAAAAGGGGTTTTAGGTTAGGGAAAGGGATAATAAAGATGGTAAATGACTAGAGGAGGGTGGAATATAGGAGGTAAAGCTTAGAGGGATGGTTTGTAGGAGACAAGTATGTAGATAACAAGTGGCAAAGGGGATAATAATCTTACAAAGTACCAATGGTCTACCCACCCCTTTATTGATGCACCCCTTAAGGCGTATACTCAAAGAGATTGAGACTCGACAGGTTCTTTAAAGATAAAGAACATCAGTAATTGATAAATTTTGAAAATATTATGCATATACATATGCCCCACTCAAAGCTCATCATGTGTCACATAGGTGCAACACCAGATGGTGCTTCAAGAAAGGAATGTGATGACATATAATGTTGATGCTAAATAAAGTGTAGTAAGGAGCAATTAAGATAAATGAAAGGATATACTTGAAAAAAACATACCTTTACTTACCTGAATACTATAGATAAAGATGGAGATGTATTAAATGTGAAGGTGTCAAATGTGAGGAACATTAAGTGAACCTATAGAGACTAGTGAAAAGAGTGAAAAATCAAAAAAATTGCAACATAGGCATATAATAGTTAGAAAGATTATCTATGACATCAAAATTTTAGAATATTTTATGGTTTGGAAAAAGAGTTATTAGAGATAATGATACGATCAAAATAAAAAATATGATAGTAAATATTTGAAGGGTAAATAAATATGAATAGTAAATATAAATAGGGCGAAAAAAAGAATTTATTTGTTATTATTTACTATTTTGAGAAAAATAGAGCTTTGAGAGACCTAATGAGAGCCTAGAGAGCCAAGATGGTGTGGAGACAACAACTAAGATGCATAGTGGCCACAATGAGTATAACATAGGTAAGTAACTAAAAATTTAAAATTTTTGAGTATTTTTATTTTAAAATGAGTAATTTATAAAAAATGATAACTAGGTAAAATCTAGATATTGGAATGAACCCTAGGTATTTTTTAGGGACACGAGGGCTTGAATGAGGTATTGGGTAGGAAGGAGTTAGAATAATAAATGCCCAAGGCATTTACAATAATTAGTCAAAAAGTCATCACTATAAAATAACAAGGTCGACCAGGTTGATGTAATGGGTAGGAGATAAGGAAAACTAGTGGGTCAACTTATTAGTAAGTGGCTGACTTAGTTAAGTGAAAAACTAAGAGGGTCGACTTAGTAGTAAGTGGGCTGCTTAGTTAGTTAAGGGAAAAACTAAGAGCACTGACTTAGTAGTAAGTGACTAACTTAGTTAAGGGAAAAACTAAGAGGGCCAACTTAGTAGTAAGTGCTAACTTTGCTAGTTAGGGACTGAAAAGGGATGACATAATATGAATGGGATGACTTAGTTATTTAAGTAAGTGGTCAACTCAGTACTACAAAGGCTAGAAGGGGTTGATATAGTACTGTTAAGCCTCATAGTGGCTAACTTAGTACTGAAAAGGCTGATGCAATTTGAAATAGGTTAATTTGGTATAAAATGAATAAATTAGATCAACCCAGGTTATTTTTGTGAATTTTATAAGAATGTATTTTGATTGTAAAATAACATGGAGGTCTAAGACATCCCTTTTTATTTGATATTTTATAGAGGCACTTGATATATTGGTGACTGATTGATGCCTCATGTTTACCTAATTTGTTAGAGTGTCTAATGGATGTGGACAGAGCTAGATTAGTTACATTGGGTATGGGAGGCATCATGGAGATGAGACAAATCCCACTGAGTGTTGATCTCATTGTCATGTTCCTCAGAGCATGGGAATGATTGATCAATACTTTTTGATGGGTGGTGGATGGGGATACCATAGAGGTGGGTATCACATTAGAGGACATCCATGCATTAATTGGACTACCTATAAGGGTACATCGATGATCATAGGGACACTATATTATCTAGAGAAGTGAACATAATCTCAGTGGGTGACGTGCTCAGATAGGATCTACTTTGGGCTGAGGGTGAGTTTGTTTGATGTATATATTGCATAGATTTTTGATATCTAAAAGGCTATGATAAGACTTGTGATAACATGAGTGTTATGTCATAAGTTGGATGGTAAGGTGTCATTGTATGTGATAACCTTATGTCAGTCTATTTTAGATTAGGGGTGATTTATGATTTTGGATGTTGTATAAAGGGTAGAAGACCATGGGACTAGTGGTACTTCTAAGCACCTAGATATATGGTAGGTTCCTGATGTATCATCCAATTGGGTTGTCTCGTGTGATCAATGATAGGTTACCTCAAGTTATGAGATGGAGACAAAACTAGGTAGTGTGAGTCATGCCCCACATAGATATATAAAAAAATAGTTTAGGAATAGGGGCCCTACCATAGATATATGGGGGTAACCATTCTAAAGGCCCTACCTCAATCTCAAAATTTCCCTACCCTATATAAGGAAATGAAATCTTTCCCTACCTAATTCATCTATGCTAAGGAGTAAGAAAATAACATCCTTCCTTTTTGATATCTACCTTTTCTTCACTTGATAGATTTTCTCATCCCTAATCACTCCCTCTAATACCTTTATAGTGGGTGTAGTGGATTTCTACTTGTGCCCAATCATCCCTAGTTGCTCCTTTATCTATATAGGTAAGAATAACCCCTCTTCTTTTAATATATGGATCATTAAATGCCCCTCATTTAGAGCATGTGTTTCAGTGCCCATTTAATAGGAAGGAATGGAAGAATCAATCTTACACATATGGTGTGGAGAAGGTCACATAGATAATAAATATTCACCCTCATATATAGATACAATAAAATAATTTTTAATTATCACTCATCATATTTAATCACTCCCTTATTGACCCTCATTGTCCCTAATCACCCCCTCATCAACCCTCATTATCCATAATCACTCTCTCATCAACCCTTATTATCCCTAATCACTCTCTAATAGACCCTCATCATCCATAATCATTCCCTCATCATCCATCATCATTCGTAATGACTCCCTCATTAACCCTCATTGTCCCTAATCATGTCTAATCAATCTTTCATTATCCTTTCTTATCCCTAATCAATCCATCCAATACCTTTATGATGGTTGTAGTTTATTTCTACTTATACCCAATCATCCCTAGTCACTCCTTTCTATAAATAGGTTATAATTCCCCCTCTCTTTTCAATATATGCCTTGGGTATTAAATTAGGTATCAAATATTAAAGATATGGTCAAGTAAGATATAGATGGTAAGGACTTGATATGGGTATTCAAGTTCAAGATATGGCTTCTATATTTTATTGGGTAGGGAATACTCAAGTAGGTATGTAAATAATTATAGGTAGGTAGGTCATACTTAAGTAAAATATCATAGGTAAGGCATACTCAAGTGGGTAGGGAAAGAAGGGTAGGTAAGTAGGGCATAGTCAAGATCAAGATATGGCTCAAATATTTAGGTAGGTCATACTTAAGATCAATATATGGCTCAGGTATTCAATCAAGTAGGGCATAATTAAGTAGGTAAAGTAGGTAGGGAATATTGAATGGTATAGATATATTACATACATAACATGGTTCAAAACGTCATTTCTTATTCTATCTATTGGGAATCAAGCTTCCTTTTCTAACAATATAAGTTACATAGGTAGGGAAAGAATATATGAAAGCTATAGATTAGGAATCAAGATTACCTTGATAGCTAAGAATATATCATATAAATTTAAAGTAGGTAAGACAAGAATAAAACTATACATCAAGAAGGAATCTTCCCTTGCCTTATCGAGTAGGGCATAGCTAAGTAAATAGGGTAAGAATAAAACTATCCATCAAAAAGTAAACTTCCCTTGATATATATGCCTTAATATAGAATCAAATAAAAGATAGATATAATTAAGGCACACTTACCTTAATATTTATGCCTTTCTCCCTTACTATCCATCAAGAAGACAATCTTACCTTGATATGCTATCAGGGGAAACAAAACTAGATATCAAACATGCAAGCTTCTCTTGACTTACTCCTTGGTATATATTAAGTAAACAAGGAAGTTTATATTTAATTAATGGGTAGGGAAAGTTTTATATTAGGGTAAGGCCTTCAAAATGGTTACCCCCATATATCTATGTAGGGCTCTTATATAGATAGTCACATGAGGAGAGATCATGTGGCAACCCTATACACATATTGATACTATTTGGCTGAGTTGGGTGATTATGGTGCCAAGGCTAGCTCAAGTGTAGATCACAAGCCACTATACATAGTGGGTAGAGCTGTAGCTAGTGGCACACTTATCAGGACAATTTGGACTCTCACACCTAATAGCTCTTATAGTAGTGCCCATGTTTTGGGAACAAAATGTGAGAAAGTCGAGGGGGAGAGGAGGAGGAGGAGTGCCAGTTGAGAGACTAGAGATCAGACTATGACATGTGAGATCATGGACTGGTCAAGCATAATAGTCAATAGTCAGAGGAGGAGAGGGTATGGATGTGGATGCATGGGTGCAATAGGTACCATAATTGGTACCATAATTGGAGGAGCAGGGACTAACTCGATCACACCATCGATGGAGACACCAATAGTGGGATTAAACATAGAGGGTGGTTATATAAGATGACTTGGCAATCAGTCTAGGGTAGAGTTGGTCATTGGAGGCACTTCTGAGAAGAGGCCTAAGATGTGCATGGGTGGTGACTCTAGGTTTTACTTTGATAGGGAGGTGTCCCACATATAGCGATGGGATGATGGAGAGACTATGATCAATGAATGAGCAGATAAGGAGATGATGGTTGGTGATACTAGGACAAGTAAGAAATGTTGTAATTTTTAGTTTTTGAGATAGAATACTAGTTGTATATGATGGTAAATAAATAGATTTTTAGATGTATATGTGATATGATATCTATTTGGTTTAAATTTTATAGATCCTATGATTAAGGAGATCAGATGGGGATCCTTATTCATGGTAGCACACCATGACATTTTGGATAGAGTGTTGACACCATATGACCCTACCATATTGGATGATCCTGTGATACCATCTACCCTAACTCAAGTGGGCTAGGTTAGATTGGTGGGGGAGGTCACGAGATAGATACAAACACATGGGGATGGATCATAGCCACCAATCAGGGTGGGAACAAGAGAGGCATGGCTTGGTAGGCCTTGGATCAGGAGATAACTGCACACATGACTACCACAATCCAATTAGGATAGGTACATGCCCAAGTGGCCAACCTATAGGGACAAGTAGTAGGGTTGAAATCTCAGATAACTTCATTATAGTGTACCATATAGAGGGGACTATCTAAGCCATCTATGGGCAACATGGATAAGCCACGAGATATACATGATGGGGCCCAGCCCTAAAACTAGAGCGATGTATTTTTGTATTTTGTTTTATTTATATAAAACACATGATATATAGAGATATTCGATTTTGACAGTTGGATGTTGATCTTTATGAGTTATATTTTGGTTGTGGTTGTTGATGCATGGATGTATTTCTTTCCAGCACATGTATTTTACTTGTATTATATATGCTATATGAAATATTTGTGGATTGTTTTCTTTTCTATCATTATGTTGTACACATGCATGGTTAAAAATAAATAGGCCAAAAAAAACTTGGAAAAGTATAATTAATAAAAAACAAATGCACTACACACTATATCACAATGGGAAATGTGTAATAACAAAATATGACCAAGTATAATAAACCAAAAATGTGGGAAACAAGATGTTAAAATGTTTTTAAACCATGAAAAATATTGGCACCAAATTAAAATAAGTAAAATCACACTAAATCATGTTGGGAAGTATGAAAATAATGTAATAAAATGGAAAGCATGTGAAAGAACAATGGTAGAAAAATAGAACAATTAAGTCAATCCATCATACTAAAGCATGTTAGGGAGTATACAAGAGAAATAAAATTGGCAAAATGGTCTTAACCTAATCACACTAATTCTAGTTGGGAAGTATGAAAAACTTAAGAAAAATGGTTGGATTCTTACATGCAATCAGGAAATAAGAAGTTAAAAAGTGAAAGATTAATGAAGTAAGCATAAACCATACTAAATCAAGATGGGAAGGATGTCAATGATGTGTAACTCATAATCAATCACATCTTATCTCATATTTGACACATGTAATTTCGTTGTGACTTGGGTATTAGAAAACTTTGTGAGGAAGGCTAGGTCCTATACATGGTCTTACACTGCAACTCACAAAAGGAACATCAATGAGGTGGAAACAATTTTGAAATATGGTAAAAAAGGATGTTTGGAATTGTAATGTAAAACTTTGGTAGTTTGTGAGGAAGTCTTGGTCGTTTCCAATGTCTTGTACTGCAACTCACAAATGGAGTCCCTAAGGGGAGTGATCAGTGAACAAAACAATATTTATCAAGGGGAAATATTAGGATTGTAGGGGATGAAAGAGGGAATGTAAAAATCATGACATAGGCATCTAATGATAAGACCTTAGGAGACATGAGTCATACTAAGGACATGAAAAGATATTAAGTGACTAATGGCGATCAATATATAGAGGATACTTGTTCACTATAGTCACAAATATTTGTAGGCAAATAAGTGTGGTACTAAGATCAAATCATGTTGGTTATTTTGAACAAGAAAAGTAAAATGGACCTACCTTCCCACAACATGTTCCCCATTCCTCAGGACCCCTTATAGATCTGTCAGTCTATTGCAAAGATTAGGTACTTGTGTGAGAAAGTATGTAGCACTAAAATATTTTTTTATTCTCCTTTTCTAATCTACTAGCCTACCGCACCCCAATGGACCTCAAATCTATCATGAGGCCAATTGTGGAGTTTGAGATTCGATTAGGGAAAGGATATGTACTTAGGATCACATCTTTTAATGTGATTTCACTTTTGACAATTTTGAATGTTGCCTTTTGGATTATTGCCTTTTGTTAAATGATTTAGATTTTAAATGTTTATGGCTTTTAATATTCCTCCTCCATACGAACTTGGAATGACCAATCATGAGAGATAAAGTGATACACACAAATGAGCTTTAGGCTTTGGCTAAATTAAGTTAAGTATCCAAAGATATGACTGACTAGAACAATTAGGTGTACCCATGAACCAACATGTTATCTCAAGTCTCAACCATGTGTATGCTTAGTTTGTAAAAGGTAATAAAGGGGGATAAGGGGAGATTCGAGGTGTATCAATAAAAGGATATTATAATGAGATGAATTGTTTACTAACTATTCACATGGTAAATAAGGAATGACTAAAGGGTGCAAGGTTTTTATAACCAAGTCACACTAATAATTATCCATGTTTATAGAGATAAGCTATAAAACAATCATGAAAAAGAACAAGGAAACCATAGAAGAGGAACTTAAGAACAAGTGTGTAATCATGAAATAAGTATCTATAAGAGAACATAAGAAGAAGAACAAATGACAACATAAGCAATGTATAATGTGAAACAAAAATCACCATGTAAGATAGATAAGAATTTGATACAATGTCAAATGATATAAAATAGATAAATGTAAAGTTGGAGCACACATCCAATCCAAAAGAATAAATAAGTGAAAGAACACCATGATAATGTTCATAAATAACAATATATTTATCCACACACATTATCCATAACCTCTGATAAATCTCTATGAAGCTAAACTCAGACTATAACTAAAGTCTCATTGATCTTTAAGGAAAGTTGATAAAATACTTTGCGTCGAATCTCTTTAACAAAAAATGTAAAAACATTAAAAATATTGTGCTAATGAGGGCTATCATGCAGGGGATGCTTAGAAGAAGGAATGGGAGTAGACTCTATCAGAGATGAAGGGGTCACTAGTAGGGAATGGGCCATAGGTGAAGGAGTTGTTGGTAGGGAAGGGCCATCAGGAAAGGAGGATCCACGGGTGAGGGAATCACGGGTAGAGAAATGGTAGGTAGAGAAAGGACCATAGGTGGTGGAGACATGAGGGAAGAAGGGGGAGCCTTCTTGTGAGGGTGAGATATAGGAGGAAGGTTAGTAGACACAAGAATGGTCATGAGGTGATCCTTAAGATGCTACTGAAGAATGTGGCAACAATCAGTGTGATGTATACCACATTGGTGCTAGAGACAATATACCTCTCCATATTTGGGAAGATATTCAGGTAATACTTTTGGGGGAGGTATAACCTTATTTGTGGGTTGAAGAGTGGTGGGACTCAAGGTGTCGATGTATTACCATAACTTATGATAATGCATGGTTGAATGATTATCTATGCCATAAAAGCAATAGATATGCCTATGAGTAGTCTTGGTAGGTGTACTCAAAGGAGGAGTGGAAGTGAAAGGCAAGGAAGGTTGGTATAATGAACAGTCTCTAGTCTAATGACTAACAAATTTATGAATATCACAATATGGCTAATCAACCCATTTGGTGGGCAAAGGAGCAAGCTATGGGAAAGGGAGTAAACCATCACCAAGGGAAAGTGGGGCTAGTAGAGAGATTAGGCAAGGCTCAACTGAAGGAACCATAGGATCAATAACATGAAGAGACTCATCTAGAGAGTGAGTGAGAATAGGATCCAAACTAGGCTTAGTTGAAGGAGGGGCAAGATGCACAAAAGGTTGAAGGATAGTTGTAAGCATCTCAGGGATAATTCAGCTAGAGGGGTTCTGGTATCTAGCCAAGTGAAAAGGACTAGTCATATTAGGATCCATAAGCATACTCCTATGAGTCTCTTCAACAACTAAAGGTGTGCATACCATTTATGCCCTTTGATTAAGAGGAAATATGCTAATATTAGGAATGATATAAGATGGAATGCTAGAATAAATACTGAAACACTGAAGCAAATAAGAATGATAATGAATAATATATACATCTTAGGCCTAAACAAGACCTCCTAAGAATTATTCATCTAAGGTATATCCATCATCATAATTAGGTATATGAAGATTGATGACATAGGTAGGGATGACCTTGTCATCCGATGTGGTATGATGAATAGAATGTTGAGTCTTAGTTAAGACAATAGGTATGTCATCACTAGGTGATTGATATGAATGAGGTTTCAAAGAAGGGGGAACCTAAGAAATGAGATGAGGTGAAAGATCTGAGGTTTTAAACTTGAGATTGATCTCATCAGGCTCATCATTGTTAGAATTTGGGAGGTTAGGGGGTAATCCTGATGAGTTTTGGGTGACCATTGTAACCTTAGGTGAAATTGATAAGAAAGTTAAACCATTGAGAATCACGAAATGGAATGCTTAGCAAGGGTTTAAGGGTGGGAATCTTGAATACACTATTGTCTTGGAATTATTCAAAATTCTAAGTGTTAGTGTCACCTTGAATCCTATAGATTGTTCCATTGTGAGGAAATTTGACGCATTAACAAGTGAAAGAGGTAACTCCTCTCATGCAATGAGTCCATGGCCTACCTAGAAAAATGTTAAGGATAGAGGAAAGTTAAAGATCATCACCTTCACATGAACGGTGATAGGTGGGATAGTGATAGGGAGACACACATACCCCAAGGGAGGCATTTGCCTTCAATTATAGCCTTGACACAAGCTACGTGTGGACTTGAGAATACATTCAAAATATTCATGGGTTTTGATAAAATCAAGAGAGGCAACACAAGTACCTAAACCCTCAGCAATCAAGGCACACTTGAATTGGATATCACCAATTTAGACACTAATAAAATGAGTAGGATCATCTACACACAACATAATATCATCAGGGATCATAGAAGCAATGGGGAATTTGAGGGAAAGAGAAGTGCCCATTATTTCATCAACATGTATGGAAGTCTCTCTGCACTATTGTAAAATGCTATCTTTTGATCTGGATAAGGTGACTTCATGTCCTACTAGGGGAGGATGAGGGATGTTCATTTCAAACAAGAGCTACATAAGATGATTATGATGATGCAAAGAGGTTCGCATAATTTTGAGAAATGGGATTTGAGATGGGAGATTAGTAAGATTCCTAATAGGATCCCACTCATCATAACCCTTGAGAGGACTATTGGAAAGAGGTGTATAGTGTTTAAGGAGGTCGTTAGAAGGAGGAGCTGAGGTCCATGTGAATTTATGTTTATAAGATGTAGAAGGTTTAATTAGAGGACAAGAATCTAGATTATCTTGAAAAGATGGGGTAATTGATGCAGGTTTGGTTTAAGATGGATTAGAAGAAGTGTTGATATAGGTTTGAGTATCATTGGTGATGAGTAAAGAGGTTGGAAGAATGGTAAAAATGGTATGAGAAGTTTTATCCAAGGGAGGCATTGGAATTGGTTCATCAAAAGATATAAGGTCTTCTTCCCCGAACTCTATTAAGTGAGTTGGAGAAGAGTCTTGGATAACATGAAATGTGTGAGATAATTGAGGATTGTGGATGGGATGAGGATCAATGAAGGAAATCACCCTTTGCATATTTGTCATATTGACCACATTATCCTTAAGAGTTGGTCAAGAAGACTATTAACATTATTGGTATAATGGGTAGGTTTGTTTAGGTTGTCTTGGTGATTCAGAAGAGGATCTTTATAGATGGCCAAATGAACATTAGCCTGGTGTAAAAGTTGAGATTTAGTTTGTGTTTTATGGGATTTGAAGGGAATGTCATAGGCTTTATGATGTTGATGAATGATATAATCATGGTCAAAATTGGTACCAAGAAGGAAATCCATAGCCAAATTATGAAGTTATCTATAAGTATCATGAGAATGACCCCAACTATCATGAAACCAATAAAATTTAATGGGATCATACCAAGATTTCATAATATGAGTGGGATAAAGTTCTCACAGAAGAGGCCTTGGTAGACATTTTTTAAATTCTGCTAAGGATAATGATTTATGAACATTGATGTTATTTGTTGAAGAAAAATTAGGATTAGTGATGTGGTTGGGAGGAGAAGCTTGTTTTGGAGCCTGGGTTGGAACAATAGCTTGAATGTGTGAATGATATCATAAGAGTCAGTGACACCATCATTTTTAGCATGATGATTCTTATTTTTGATTAAAATGCAGGTACCCATAGAAGGTTGGGATGGCTTAAATTGATGCATGAGGAAATCTTGACATTTTGCTTAGTCAATGGCCTCTTCCAAAGTGTGTGAAAAGAGAGTCTAGACCTAATATTGCAACTTGGAAAAAAGAGCATTGGTAAATAGAAGAAAGAGGTTGTCATCTACCATATTATGTTCACATTTGTTAGACAAGGTCTTCCATCAGTTGATGAAAGCTCATGTGATTTCAATCTCAAGTTGTTTTTAATTGATAAAATGGGCTAAGGTATTTTCAAGGAGATCACTAGTTTGGAAATCTTGGAGTAAAGCAATGATTAAGTCTTCCAAACTAGTAATGGAATGAGATTTGATTTGGTTGTACCAATCTAAATCATCACCTGTGAGAGTCTTTGATAATAGCTTGGTAGCAACAAAAGTATTTAACTTGACCCAGTCTTTATATAAATTTCTAAATGTTTTTAAGCAGAGAGTAGGATCGGTTGACCCATCATAATTAATGGTAGGGGTAATGCCTCCTATATCGATATTAGCAATTTAAGGCATAAGAGGCTCATTTTGAAGGTGCTTTATTATTTTGTTAACAAAGGGAGTCTGAGGGATAAGATTACCATGGGAATCCTAAAGAGGAGCTGGGAGAACATTTTAGTTATGCCTTCCCCATGGAACTTGTTGAGGGTGGGTTTAAAGATGGGTAAGATGATTTTGCATTTGCATCATTTTATTTGCATTATTGGCTTGGAAAAAATTCATTTGATTAAGAATTTGTAATAGAATTTGATAGGTTTGGGTGGTATTATTGGTATTGTTTGAAGCATTAGAATTAGTAGTAGTGGCTTGGGTACCATTTGGGTGTTAGTAATAGCTTGAGAAGAATTGTTGGTGAGTGAGGCACTAGTAGCATGCTTTTCTTGTGTGGAAAAAGATGTATTAGTAGAGGGATGAGAAGAATCGACACTAGAGGCATGATTACCATGGGTAGTGCAGAATTATTTTCTACATGGTTTTGTTTTTCTTCAAACTCTCGTATTTCTTTTTGGTTATATACCATCAACATCCTAAAGTTTTGAGGTTGAAAAGCCTAAGTATAGAAGAAACATGTGAGGGGTATCCACATGTTGTTTTGGCATTACTTTTTCTCAAAGGAATGAAAATGATCCTTTAACTTATGCATGATGGACATGTGGTACAATGGTGTTCCTTTTATCAAAATAGAAGTCCCAACAATGATTAAACGTTGAGTGCTAAGCCTTATGGGGTCCACTTTTGGTGAAGCTTGGAAAAAGGTTTCAAGGCTCGAAGCACATGGATCAAAGCCACTTGTCACCTCAACACTCCCTCAAAAGGAAAAGGAGTCTCAACAGGCCTCTATTTAGCATGAGACTGACATGTGGTAAATGCCCTTTTGCTTTGATTCATAAGGCTCTAGGAGAAGATGCATGTGAATGGTATACACTTTTCACCACTATGCTCCCTAAATCTAAAGAAAATATCAACGTATTTTTAGCTTGAGAAGGGTTTCCATGTGTAGCCCATAGATGGCAGGAAGGGTATCAATGGCTCAGATTGGGATCTTTGATCCAAAGGTACTAAACCTCCAAAAACTGTTAGCACTAAAAGCAAAGAAAGGAGCAAAAAAGAGTCTTTGCATTTATGTAAGGCCACAGAAGCCCCCACATGTCCATGTTGGGAGGCTACATGATTAAGGTGAGGTGGATTAACATCTAAAATAGAATGAGATGGATAATTAATAGAAATAGTAGAAGTAAGCCCTAGGTTATTCAGCTCCAACAACTTATAGTTTTTCAACGACTTGTAGTTTCTTAGATCTAAATTTTATGGACAAGCGATTAGACCCCAAGTAAATGGTTACATTCATGATGGTTTTCTTTGGGATATAAGTAGTGGATCAAAGGGAATTTTAAAGGAGGGACTAATACAGAGTTTTAGTAGCTAGATTAATACATAGTTTTAGTAGCTAGACTAATATAAAGTTTTAGGAGCTAGTTTTGAAAGCATTTGACTACCTTAGTAGCTACTTATCTTTAGAAATTGAAGATTGTATTTTGTGCATTCTACCTTATGTACTTTTTTCATATATGAAGATAGAGTGATGTTCTGTGCAATATAGTCAACTTTTAGTATTTCTTCTCATTTTTTGTTATATACATTTTGTTAGTTTCACATAAATACTGAGATTTTTAATCATGTTATATACTCTTTAATATTTTTAGGAAAAATTGTTGAAACTAATACAATGTTGTTAGGCTAGAAGCTGATCTAAGTTACCTGTTTCTCGTACGAGCCTTTGGTTAGTCTATAAGTCATTACTGGAATTATTGATCATGCTTTGTACTCTTTAATCCTCTTCAGTAAAGTCTGTTAGTACTCTTCACTGTGCTCTACCAGTAAAGGAATCCAACCTTGGCATATCGCCTTAGTATTTTAGATACTTCTTTTATATGTTGTTTTCTTCCCCTTTACACCAAACCCCAAGAGAAGAGCCAAATTCTTTAAAATCTAAAGGTTGTTTTAAGGGTGAAGTCCCACATCTTTGAAAATTCCCATGACTTTAGTGATTAGTTATAAAATTAAACATCAATAGTTTTTTTGGCATGCCTGGTGGGACCAAACCAAATTTTGTTTATAAGTGTATGAGTAGACATCCTTCAAGTAGGGAGAATCATGGGGTGATTACAAGATCTCAATCCATGATAAACCCATTACTCTTAGCACCACCTTTGGCAACTACTTCAAGAAGGAGGCCAACTCAACAAGCTATTTTGGGAGGACAAATGGCTATTTAAGCTCCGCTTAGAAACTTTATCAATTAGAATGATGGAAGTCCACTTATCCTACCTATGCCTCCCAATACATGGGATCCCATTCCAACTAATGCTCTAAAAGCATTACCTAAATTCACTAGAGAGGATTTCAAAACTCTAGTAGAGCATCTTCAAGATGTGGCCAATATATGTACTATCCACTTTATTACACAACAAAATGTAGCCTTAAGAACACTCATTGCCTCTTTGAAGGGGAGAGCTCTTGACTGGTATAGATCTTTAGTGCCAAATTCTATTATAAACTGGGACCAATTGGGCACTGGATTATATGATAGACTCAATGAAAAATGAGATAGATCATCTCTCCTACAGTAATTCATCACTATTAAGAGAGCCCCCAAAGAAGCAATGATCAATTTTAACACTAGATTTTAGAAGACATGGAAAAGGATCCCAACTTAGCTTGACCACTTGCAAGTATGGCAATTGTTTTCTATCTCAAAGCTTTTAATTTTGATATTTCTATCATGATTCAATCGCTAGGAGGGTAGATTTTTCTTGATGCTTATGAATTCACTGTAAGAGTGGTAAATAATCTAATAAACACTGAGAAATTACCCCCAAGGCCTCCTATGTTGATGTTCCCCAAATTTTCCCTCCTAGCTCAAGGACGTCCTAGTAGTTCTCAGGCTAGTATTTCTCTGTATACTTTTCCTTCATCTCAGGAAGCACCAGTCATAGCTACATCATCTGCCTTATCAGAGATGAATGATGTCAAAAACATCCTTAGAACATTCTCAAATGAAATTATTAATCTTAAGAGGAACCAAGCTTCACACTAACACCCTCTTTATCAGGGTTTCTAAGGAAATAGACCCCCTTAACAATTGAACTAGTACCTAGGGACTCAAAGGTCAACTTCATCACAATTGCCTAACCAGATTGTCCCCGTACCCTCATCGTTTTAGATGAATCTACCAAATATAAGAATATAATTGGTCCCTATTCAGAATAATGTGGTAATTAAGACAAATGTATGGTGTTTTCCGTGTAATGACTCTCATATGTGAAGATATTGTCTTATGGGAATCTACAATAAAGAGTTGCAGAACAAAAGAGATCGCGAAGTTATGAAATTAATTTAGCTACACCATATCAATCCCTTAGAGTCCAAAATGTGGCTATGGTGGCTTAGATGTAGGTTATGTCACTTAAAAAAGGAGACATTACCCTTGAACATGCATTGTTATCATGGATTGAGGATGAAGAGTCCATATTCATTAATGAAGCTTCGACTTCTAAGAATGCAGTTCAATCAAATTACTATACATGATCAAAGAGGTAGATGATTAAACCTACAGATGTTGTCCCTGCTTCTTATATGGAATCAAGAAGAAGTCCTATATCTCTAATCCCTCAGGTTCCTTAGATAAGTCAGGAAATTCTAAGGACTTCCTAGAATCAAGGGATCCCTAGAATGACAGCTGAAAGAACAAGGTATCCACAATACTCTAACGTACAACTGTTGGGACCCATCAATGTAGTTGAACAACTTAAGAAAGATCTTACTAATGCCTTATTGTGGGATATGTTAGCCATTCTTGAATAAAAGGAACTATGCAAGAAGAACTAAAGGACCATAGTAACCCAAAATCTAGTCACAAAGGAAGCTCCATCAAAAGGGGGGAAAGAGTAACCAATAATACCTCAACCACAATAATCAGTAGTCTTAATGAACACCAAAAAATAAGTAACGAAGCCTAAACCTAAACCCTTCTATATGAATCTTATAGCAGTTAAAAATTTGCTTCATAAATCTATGATAGACTCAGGTGCAAACACTACAATCATGCCCAAGTTAATAGATGATTCCTCAAAAATAAAATATGAGCCATTGACTAAAGGAGTCATGCAGCTTGATGGGAAGTCAGTATAGACTATCAAGATCATCAAGGGACTTTCATTACAACTCTATTCTTACCCAAACATGATTGTTCTACAAGATATAGTGGTTATAGAAACCCCTCATGTCTTTAGATTATGTTTATCTAGAGACTTTATGGCAAAAATTGGAGGATATATGTTCCTTGATTGGTCACATTTGATTCTAAGAACCAAGTATGGTTCTAAGATGAAAGTGTTATCAGAGCCCTTATACAAAGAACACATTACGAACCAAATGGGATCAAATTTTTAAGCCTCCCACATGATGATCTCAAGAGAAAAAATAAATTGTATAGAGGAATCAATAGAAGAAGTTGGTGAATGTGAAGGTGAGAACTATTTGTCAGCTTTGACATTGGATGATCCTTTTAGAAACTTTGCCTCCACTGGCCTAGGGACCTATGTCATCTATGATGACAATCCATAAATCCCTAACATCCCCATAGAGAATTCCTTAATATGGGCTCTAAATTTTGATGGAGTAAGAAGTAAAAATAGCTTAGGGACAGGTATATGCCTTGCTTCCCCAAAATTAAAGAAGATCATCAAGGCATTGCATTTTCAGTTTAGATGCACTAATAATGAAGTAGAATATGAAGCTCTAGTGCATGGCTTAATCCTTATCCAAAATTAAGGGATAAATAATTTAAGAGTCTTCACAGAATCTTAGTTAGTGGTCAAATAGATGAGGGAAACTGCTACAATAAAAAACCCAAAGATGAGGTCTTACCACCATAGATTTTGGGACTTGATTGAAAGTTTTGATGCTTTCAACATGGAAGTCATTCCAAGGACTTAGAATGTGGAATCAGATAGAATGGACCAAATCAAATCCTAGTTTAATCCAAGCAAGGATCTACTAACTAATAAGAAAGCCATCAAAGTGGTCATCCAACTTGTTCTCACAGACAATGCAGATAATTGGCAAGTCTTCAAGAATGATCAATAGATCATTTTATTTCTACAATAGTTAGGAGAGTTTATGGACCAATTACAGCCTAAAATTAAAGAGGTATATGGTAATCAGATCATATAATTATGGTTCAATAATCTTTCAAAAGGGTTGATAACCCTAGAGAGCTTGCTTGATCCTGATGATGTGAAAATGGACAAAAAAAAGTTTGTGACAAGTAAAGAAGACTACTCTAAATTTGAGGTCTCAAGCGAAAGGAAATTGAAAGTTAAGAAGGTGACCACTAAAAAAGAAAAGGAAATATTGATGGCTTTATGTCACAAATAAGATAAGGTCATGGCATGGACATATAAGGATCTTTACAGTTATAATAAAGAGATTGTCCAACATACTATTGACCTAACTGAAGGATCAAAGCCTATTCACCTAAAGTAAAGACAAATCAATCAAAGGATAGAGTCTCTCATGGAAAAAGAGCTCTAAAAATTACTAGAGTCAAGGATTATCTTCCCCATCAAGTACTCCACTTGGGTTTCCAGCTTAGTCCCAGTAAGAAAAAGAATGGAGAGATTAGACTCTGTGTGGACTTCAGGGATCTCAATAAAGCCTCTCTTAAAGAACACTACCCCTTACCCTCAATGGAGCAGAGCCTATACACCATGGTAGGAATAGAGAAGTTTTCTTTATTAGATGGCTCCTCAGGTTATAATCAGATATGGTTAACATAAGAAGATCAACACAATACCACTTTCACCACAAAGTGGGGAACCTTTGCTTATTCCAAAATTCCATTCAGACTCTCGAATGTAGGGGATACCTTCTAAAGAGATATGGACATCACTTTTAGGAAATTAATAAATAAATGAATTTTGATTTATCTTGATGATCTCATCATCTTTACTAAGTCAACCGAAGACCATTTTGATCAACTGGAGGTTATTTTTCAAAAGTACTAAGAATATGGGATCTTTTTGAACCCAAAGAAATGTGTTTGGAGTACCTCAAGGGAAATTACTCATACACATTGTTTCAAAAGAAGGGATCTCGATAGATCCAAAAAAGATCAAGGAAATACTAGATTTATCCCTATCAGTAAGCAAAAAGGTGGTACAATCTTTCCTTGGGAAGATTAACTTTGTAAGTAGATTCATCTTTGACTTTGCTAGAGTGGTTAGACCCATCACCCTAATGCTAAAGAAGGATCCCAATTTTAAATGGATGGATGATGGACGACAACCTTTCGAGAGTGTAAAAAGCGCAATTACATCCACCCCAGTCCTATGTAACCTTGATTTCTCAAAAGATTTCGTCATGTATGTCTATGGAGAACATAACATAACATCAATACTAACCCAAAAGGACATGGAACAAAGATAACATCTGATTACATTCTTCTCTAAGACTCTTCAAGACTATGAATTAAGGTATAATTTTATTGAGAGGCAAGCTTATGATATTTTTAAAGACTCGAAAATTTCAGATACTTAGTTACCAACAACAAGATTACAATATTCATAACACATTCAAGTGTTAAGGAATACATAATGGAGGGAAAAATCATTGAAAAGAGAGCCAATTGGATAACTAAGATATTAGATTATGATATCAAAGTTAAGCCCTCTAAATTATTAAGAAGAAGGGGCTTATGTCAATACTTTGTGCAAGATTTTGAAACTCCAACAGAGGAAATAAAAGTTGAAGAAACTGTACTCATATCTAAGGAGATGAAGTAGAGTCTTGGGTTACTGATAGGTTAATTTCATAAAGATTAGACAATATGTCAGTCATCTACCTTATAAAAAAAGAAGATACTATCGATAACATGGTTCTAACTTTGTTCTGATAGACTCTTTTATTTTCCAAAAGAACTTTGATGGAATCCTACTCAAATGCATAGAGGGGGAAGAAACTGGAAGGGTTTTGCATGAACTACATTATGAAGCATCTAGAGGCCATTTTTTCACAAGGACCATAACTATGAAGTTACTCTAGGTAAGTTATTTCTGACCTACTATGTTTTTTGATTGTCATACGATGGTTAGTAGGTGTCAATCTTGTCAGTTTTATATCGGTAAGAGGAGAAACACTGTGTTGCCACTCAGCCCTATAATTATTGAAGAGCCTTTTGTGTAATGAGGTTTGGATTTTATTGGGATAATTAATCTATCTTTGATTGTAGGACACAAGTGGATCCTTACCGTAACAAACCATTTCACAAGGTGGATAGAAGCGGTGCCCTTAAAAGAAGTAATGGAGAATGTGATTCTAGATCTTCTGTAAGAAATTACGACCAAGTTTGGACCTCCTCATACTATTATATATGATAATGCTAAGGTGTTCTTAGGGTCAAAAGTGTCTGATTTCATAATTAAAAATGGTATATACCTGAAGACTTCATTGAATTATTATCCACAAGGGAATGATTTGGCAGAGTTGACTAATAAGAACCTAATTAGACTCATAAAGAGAATGGGAAATGAACACAAAATAGGATGACACAAACACATAAAAAAGGCTTTATGGGTAGATCAGATAATACCTAAGTAGGTGATAAAGGCCTCTCCATATGAGTTGGTAAATGGAAAAATGGTAGTAATGCCTATTTCTATCAAAGTTCCAGCCTTGCAGCTGATAAGTCAAATAGAAGTGGAAGAAAATGGTCCAATGCAAGTTAGATTGGTAGAGTTGTTGGAGCTTCAAGAGAAAATAAAATCAGCACATGAGTCAATGATAAGTTAGTAAGTAACTATCAAACATTGGTTTGACCAAAGAACTTCAGAGCCTGATTTTAAAATTGGAGCTTGGGTCTTCAAATGGGACACAAGAGTGTCTAGAACTAGAAATCATGATAAGTTTGACTCTTTGTGGAAATGCCCCTTTAAGATAATTACTTGTAAGCAGTGCAATGCTTACGAATTAGAGACTTAGGAGGGAGAATCTCTAGATATTCCTATTAATGGGATTTTCCTTAAACTCTTCACACAAGAATCATGCAACCAATGTATCATAATTAGGCTAGTTTCCTTTCTATTTTCTTGTTTTGAGGTTGTTCACCCACCTCTCCTCTTTTGCTTTTCTTCGTGTGTGTTAGAATTAAGGACTCTCTAGTATCCCTTGACTTGTTTTTAATGTTAATTTTGAATCAAGATCTCAAATATTTTGGCACCTTGACATAAGTTTTAATGAGACATGACTAATCATCAAGGAAAGTCATTAATTATCACTCGTGCTCCATAGAAGTTATAAAGAGAAATTGGGCCTCATTATTCTTCACCAAAAAGCAAAGTTTTACTTAGATTCGAGCAAGAAGCAAGCATCTAGGTCCATCTAGAGTGGCAAAGTGTTTTAAGGGACAAGGTTTAGAAGAATGGCATCTGCATCAACTACATCAAAGTCATATACCTTAGCTTTTGTGCAGCCCAAAACTATATACCTAAGAACAAGAGTAGTGCTCAAAGGTGTCTTTAGTGATTCTTCTCTCGTCCTCAACTATGCAAACAAGATTTTTGACCTTATTTTAACAAAAAAGACTAAGACCCTTAAAGAGGTGGCACATACCAAAATGATAAATCAAAAGACACCCAAAAACTTTCTCATGAGAGTTTAAACCTTAGGGTTAGCTCAATACCTGGTACCCACAATGCACCCATACCCTAAATTGATGGAGTTGTGCTCATGAATTTTTGACTTGGAAAACTCAACTTTTTAATGTGGAATGATCAAGGTAGTGATCACTCCCCAAGCTATCCATGACATGCTAGGTAGACAACATGATCCTTCTGCTAGCTTCTATAACATAGCAAAGCTGAGACATGTTTGGTCCCAGGTTCACCAGAATCAATTATTCATAAATAAGGAGCTTCGTCTGCTAGAAGATAGTACTCAAACTCCATCCCTAACTTTTAAGAAGGGCAAGTTGTCCCTAGACTCCCATGATGTATGTTTGATGATCTCCTTCATTTTTGGGGAGGATAGTGACTCAATGGTACATGACTAGTAGCTGGAAACCATTTTTCATCTGAGGACCATTTCTAGGTCACAAGCATACATGTTTGATTTTGTAGAACACATTGCTTACACCATGAGCCAACAACTAGATAATTTCAACATTCATCACACTTTTAGGTATTCCTCATATCTGTTCCACCTCAGTCTATACCAAAATACCCAATTTTTCTAGCATCATATGAATTTGACTCTATGGGAATTAGAAGCAATCGATCCCCACAAGGTTATCCCTATGTCTCCATGAACTCACGTGTTGTTAGGAATATTAGACACCTATGAGTTTGTTGAATGATTTGTGGCACCACTGATGGGGGAGTTGGATCTAGAAGGGATAAATGGTAGAATGAATGACTCGATTAGGGTTGTCTTGTCTAATCCCCATGACCCTTGTGATTACTTTTTTGGGGCCCATCATTCTTTCATCAAAGTCCATGAATTTGGGGAGGAGCCGTTTATGCTTCCCAAAGTTTTAACCAATAAGGTAGTAGGCTTGGAAGTGGTACATCAGTTAGTAGCTATTATCTTTGAGTTCATAGTAGGAAGGAAGAAGAAGACCTTCCATGACATCTCACTGACCAGATGCGGCATTACTGTCATAAGGAGGCAAGCATAATTTATCCTTAGTAGAAAGCTAGCTACTTATGGGTTAGTTTTAATTCAAGATTTATGGAAATATAACCCAAACAACTTCATGACCTCTTGGCTTGCTAAGAGCAAGGTCCATACTCCTTTCAGGCATGAGAGCAAAAAGTTTTTTGAAGATAGAAAGTCCCCAAGGAGAGATAAACCTGACTTGTATGTAGAGCTACAGGACTTCCTAGCTACCCCATGGGAGTCTTTTTATCAACCCAATCATATTTTTAACCCATCAAAGGTCATTACTAAGGGTTTGAAATAGGATTTAGTTAGGATGGACTGGAGTCAAGAGAAAATAGCCACATATTGGAGGTATAGGCAAGAGATCGATGAGTTATCACAAAATTTTGAGGTTGTACTGACAGATACCAAATGGGAGACCCTCTGAGATGAATCTCATGCCTCTTTAGTTTCTAATTCAGATCTCAGTGATATCCTAGAGCCCTAAATAGAGCCTCAATAGGCATAAACATCTATGATGACATGCACTACTTTGACCTGACCACTTCCACTCAATGAAGTGGAGAAGCAAATGATGACCCAGTCACCCATAAAAGCCCCTATAATGATGACCCCTTTAGATCCTACTCAGATAACATCTTCTATATAAGAAGTATCAAACTTAGCTAGTGACAACCCCAACTATAGAAGAGGATCCCTCAAAGAGCCCTGAGAAGAAGTGAAGAGTAACATTTTAAGAGGGAGACAAAGAAAAAGAGACACAAATTGCCTTATGCATATTTCCAATTCCACCTTCAACCTAGACTCTATTAATGACACCCCCATCACATGGCTTGACACCCTTAGCCTTCTCAATTATATCTACTGAATCATTAGTACCACCTAACACTCCCTTCACTTTCACCTCCCAATAGTTGAGTTTGCCAACCTTTTCTCTTAGGGTCTTGACAAGCCCATCTCCTTTGCCAGATCAAACCCAATAATCTGTTAGTGTAACTTATGGTTTGCCCCATGGGTTTCCTTTTGTGGGTGGTATTATGGCCTCTTCTCTAAAATTCCATGCTCAATCTGACTTGGCAAGGAAGGCAAGAGAAGCAAGAAAGGAAAAGCAAAAATACAAGGAGATGAAGTCTATGGCTACAGAGCAAGTGTGGTCTTTTTATGACCACAAGCAATGTTCCTTCATTGTCGCTCACATGGTTCCTAATATGAGCAAGCCACTCAATAAAATGCAACCCAAAGATTATACAATGAAGGTGATGGTAATGGACATGACCTAGTTTAGGTTGTAAGATAAAGTAGAGATAATGAATGAGACCACTACTATGGTTGCCATAGATTATTTGAGAAGCTCCAATCAGCTCTAGAAGGTGAAATTAGGGTTAAATTAAGCCCAAAATATAGTAAGTCGTCTAAGCCTAGAACTTAAGGCTAAAGACAAAGAAATTGCCCAACTCATCAAGGATTTAAAAAGAGTGATATCCAAGGAAGTCTTGTGGACTTTAGAAGAAAAAATAATCACACTCCAAAAGGAACTTGATTCAGTCAAGGCATATACCAACCTTTTGGAGTAAGAGAAGAAGCTTTGGGAGAAACAGAGAAGTGACAAGGCAACAGAGTTCAACATAAGCTAAGTGTTGTAAAGAAAGAAAAGACTAACTTGTAGGTCAAGTACAAGGTAGCAGATGATAGGGTCACCCAGATGGCCCAACAGTTAGCCCAACAAGCTAAGGCAATAGGTATTGTCAAAATGGTGATGGGGCTCTATGTTTTTTATTGTCAAATAATTTCTATTGGTGTTACCCAACTAAAACCCACACTCAGATTCATATTTGATGCAAAAAAATTATGCTTAAGGGTGGAGTCCTCCATCAAGAAGATCCTGTTGTTGATCTCAACTAAGGTTCCTAAATCATAGGTGTTGATTCAGAAATTATATGATGCAATAGAGGAGAGACCCTTCAAGAAGCTAGAGTCATTGATAGAAAGACAGTAATAGGGAAGGTCAGTGAGATTTTGAGCTGAGAAAAGGCCACTTTGAAATGCAAGAATCTACTGAATCTCTTGAAGGAAGGGGTAAAAGACATGAAAGGATAAGTTGAAGGTTTCATTTAGTTGGGACTCCCTTCCCCTTTCCCTGATGACACCATTATCGTAATGGAAGACCAAATACAAAATCTACTGGTCAAGAAACAAAATGATTAGATGATTTTTCCATCTTTGAATGACTCTTTGCATGTCAATTAGGTGGAATCAATTTTGGCTCTGATGACCAAACTAGAGTACCAGTTGCATTCTATGGTGCAATGTTTCCAATACTTTTATCATAAGGAGATTATTGAGCTAGATAGAGCTTTTCAATCTCTACAGAAGTGAGAATACCTAACAAAGGTAGAATGGGTTGGGTACTAGATGTCACTACAAAAGTTCTAAGGGAACAATGATGGGAATCATAATTTTGGGTTTCTTTTTGGTCAATCAAGGCTGAGGTTTCTTCCATGCAGGCACATATCCCTTAGTGAGTCACCAAAACTATAGAATTATTTTCTACATGGTTTTGTTTTTCTTGAGACTCTCATATTTATTTTTGGTTATGTACCATTAGCATCCTAAAGTTTTGAGGCCGAAAAGCCTAAGTATAGAAGAAACATGAGAGGGGTATCCACATGTTGTTTTAGCACTAATTTTGCTTAAAGGAATGAAAATGAGGCTTCAACTTCTACATGATAGACATGTGGTGTAGTGGCATTCCTTTTATCAAAATAGAAGTCCCAACAATGATTGAATGATAAGTGATAAGCCTTATGGGGTCCACTTTTGGTAAAACTTGGAAAAAGGTTTTAAGGCTCGAAGCCCACAAATCAAAGCCACTTGTCACCTCAATGCTCCCCCAAAAGGAAAAGTAGTTTTGATAGGCCTCCATTTAGCATGAGACTGACACGTGGGTAAATGGCCTTTTTCTTTGATTCACAAGGCCACAGGAGAAGATACATGCAGATGGTATAAACATATCACTACTATACTCCTTAAAGCTAAATCAAATATCAGATACTTCTTAGCTTATGAAGGGTTTCTATATGTAGCTCGTAGATGATAGGAAGGGGATCAATAACTCAGATTGGGATCTTTGATCCAAAGGTACTGAACCTTTAAAAACCGTTAGCGCTAAAAGCCAAGAAAGGAGCAAAAAAGAGTCTTTGCACTTCTAAAAGGCTGTGGAAACCCCCATTTGTCCATGTTCAAAGGCTACATGATTAAAGTGATTTGAATCAACATATAAAATGGAAAGAGATGGATAGTTAATAGAAATAGTAGAAGTAAGCCAAAAGTTGTTTAGCTCCAATAACTTGCAGTTTCTCAATAGCTTACAGTTTCTCGTATCCAAATTTTATGGATAAGTGATTAGACCCCAAGAAAATGGTTACGTTCATGATGGTTTTATTTGGGCTATAAGTAGTGGATCAAAGGGAGTTTTAAAGGAGGGACTAATATAGATTTCTAGTAGCTAGCCTAATACAAAGTTTTAGGAGCTAGTTTTGAAAGCATTTGTCTGCCTTAGTAGTTGTTTCTCTTCAAAAATTAAAGAATATATTATGTGCATTCTGCCTTATGTACTTTGTTCATATATGAAGAGAGAGTGATGTTCTATTTAATCTAGTCAAATTTTAGTATTGCTTCTCATTTTTTGCTATACGTATTTTATTAGTTTCACATAAATACTGAGATTATTAATCATGTTGCATACTGTTTAATCTTTTCAGGAAAAATTGTTGAAACTAATACAATGTTGTTAGGCTAGAAGCTGATTGAAGTTATCTATTTCTCGTACAAGCCTTTGGTTAGTCTATAAGTCATTACTAAAATTATTGATCATTCTTTACACTCTTTAATCCTCTTTAGTAAAGTCTATTAGTACTCTTCACTATGCTCTTCTAGTAAAGGAATCCAACCTTGGTGTATCACCTTAGTAGTTTAGATACTTCTTTTATATGTTGTTTTCTTCCCCTTTACACCAAACCCCAAGAGAAGATCCAACTTATTTAAAATTTGGAGGTTGTTTTGAGGGTCAAGTCCCACATCTTAGAAACTTCCCACGACTTTGTTGATTAGTTGCAAAATTAAACATCAACAGGTAGTAAATGATGCACTAGTGGAATAGTTAAGAAGAGTGGGTCTTAGAAGAGGCCTACTAGATGTAGAACCTATGATGTTAGTAGAGATACTAGGCATAGAGGTGGAGAAAATCAAAGAGGAAGATGTCATGGTATGAGAAGGGGTCAAAATAGAGGGAATAAGTTGAGAATCAAAGAAGCTAGTTTCCCCAAATCTATGTGAGAATGTGGGAGAAGGTGAATGGGGATTGTCAACTTGACCATTTATCATGAGATGGTAAATAGTTAAAGGATATTTTCCTTGATGTTGAGGAAATTCACTGATGAAGAAGAGCATTTCTAGGGTATACTCTAATTTAGGTTGATCTTCAAATGAGAAGAAAGGATTGCAAATTGAAGAGGAATGACGAGGGGTCCCATAGTTTGTAGTGCGAGTGGCTACATGCACATTACTTTTATCTATGGTAGGAGCCATAAGCTATTTATGGTAGAACCTATTGGAATTGGTAAAACTCATCATATTTGTTGAATTTAACTTAGTGTTGTCTTCAAACAAGAAGTTCATGATGAGGGAGAAAGATTAAGAAAAATGACTCTGATGCAAAGTCAAAGAGATAGGAAGGACACAGAGTCAACTATGTTTTGCAATCCAAGAGATAGATACTTGTATAGGGTCAACTAAGTCTACTTTGTACTATAAATAGTGTATGAAATTGAGCTTGATAAGGATACAAGGTTGACCAAGTTGACTTAATAATGTAGCCTAATTGGCATAAAGGGATATAGAGTCAACCAGGTCGACTTAATGCTATAAATAGGGAAAAACATAGTTTGATAAGGATACTAAGTTGACCAGGTCAACTTAATACCATAACTCGACTGATAGAAAAGAGTATAGAGTTGACTAGGTCGACTTAGTACTATAGGCAGGGAAAAAGATAGTCTTCAAGAGATTGTGTCGAATAGAATGATAGTGTGTTAACAATAAAGAAAGTTTTTGAAATGTAATTGAAGCAAGAAATGGAAGCAATCAAACAAATAGTTAGATAAATGAGAATGATCCAATTAGGGCACACATCACAAAACCTTGCACCAACACTGGCCAATACAAGTTTTTGGTAATACAATACACAATGATCAGAGAGAAAGTAGTCAACTAGAAAGTAAATGCTAACTAAATGGTCATCTTGAGTGTTAGATTATAATAAAGTGTTATTTTAAGTGTGATAGGGAAGTTGGCTAAAAATAGGGAACTAGAAAGCAACTTAGGGATGGTTTTAGGATGTTTAGGCTTAAAGGGATCTGTGTTGGCAATTGTACTGGCTTGATATTTAGGCATACCCACTCACTTCATAATCCTGCAATGATAAGGGTGTCAGGTGCTTTTCCAATATATACCATTAACCATATGTTTATACTTGGGTAGAAAACTATGTTGGCTTCCCCCTTGGTGATGAAATATAAGTAGGTAGGCCTTGGGAAGACAAACGTTAAATGCATTTTGAATATTGTGTGATTTGGTAGTGTGTGTAAAAAGAAAAAAATGATGCAACTAAATAGAAATTTGAAAAACCACCTAATTAGATTATGTGAGATAATCTAAGCACACAAACAACTAAAAATAAAAGTGCAAATTAATTCCTAGCATATAGTTGTTAATTTCCAAATTAAGAATGGTACAAAGTTGGTTCAAATGACACTGTATGTAAATAATACAAAATAGAGTCAACTAGGTTATTATTGTTCTATAGAAGCAAGAGTCTTTAAAAACTAAGTCAACCAGGTCAACTTAGTCTTTTAAATAGAAGATAATCTACGTAACTAAGTCAACCAAGTCAACTTAGTCTTTTAAATCAAAGATAAGCTACATAACTAAGTTGACCAGGTCAACTTAATTTGTTGTAGGATTGTAATTTTAAAGACTACAAACTTGAACAAAATAAAACTATAATGAAATATTGAATTGACAAAGAGAGAAAGAGAGGAACCTTGGTGGGTTAGAATATGAGTAGGATTAAATTTTTTTTACTGAAGTGCCTTGAATGTTGCTTTCAAGTTCTGAAAACTAAGTCGACTAGTTCAACCTAGTTTTGTGAAACCCTATTTACTGAAGTAAGATAGGATGACTAAGTTGACCTACATGACTCAGTTTGTTGTTCTAGATGGAAGACTAAGTCAACCTATTTGACATAGTTTATCATTTGGATGTTAACTAGAAGACTAAGTTGACCTATTCAACTTAGTTTGTTATCTAGAATTGAAGAATAATACCATATCGACCTATCATTTTGATATGACTATGTTTAAACCTACACATAAAAGTTAGAACTATACCATCTTGGTCGACATAGTATCACAAATATAGAAAAATAATAAAATGATATAAATGAAAGAATGAAAGAAAACCTACAAGGGTTAGATTCATGTCAGATTCACTAAAATGTATGCAATGGGAAATGAAACATATCTACAAATCAATCCTAGCTTAGAAAAGTTAGATCCTACTTACACTTTTGATTGGGGATACATTAGATAATGAGGGTGATGACCAATATGGATCTACGAGACCTAGCCAAGGGATCTCTTACCATAATAATATCGCTAGGGAAGGTTCCAAAGCCTCCAGTCAAGCAAAACTATGCAATAACCCTAACTAGGTCCTATGTTTTCATATTCACTAAATTAACAAGTAAAGCAAAATCTAATTTAGTGCTCACCAAAGCTGGTGGCACTAAGTGGGGGTAGTAAAAAATAAAAAGTGAAACATGCATAGAAGACATATAATCACGTCAATGTATACAAAATCCTAATGTATGGAAGAGAAGTGCAAATGCTTATCTATCTAATCTTACAAAGGAAGAACAAAGTTAGGAATACTTACCTTTGAAGACGAAACTGCCAAGCCTCAAACTCTCCCTTGGCCAAGGTGCTTCACAAGAGGTTGTTGTGGTATGTAAGGATGACAAGGATTTATAGATTCTAGGCTACACAACCTATCAATCCATAAAAAAGACTTCTCTACAAGATAAGATCTATATCTCCAAAGAAAACATGAAACCCTAAGCTTGCTCCTCAAGTAGAATGGTGGATAAGTAGATGCACAATATATCTTACTTCTTCTTCTCTTTTTTTAGAAATGGTAAAATGATTGTGTTTATATAGGAAAATCTAACCCTAAAACCTTCTAAAAGTTTTGGCCAATAAGGTCAACCCAGTCAACCTAGTATTTAAATTGACAAAAAACTAACTAGATAATGAACTATGTCAGCCATGGCCAATTTAGTTCTTAGTAAGCTTTTATAAATAACAATACAGGGTCAATGTGGCCAACATAGTCATGTAAACTACCAAAAGGGGTTTTAGGTTAGGGAAAGGGCTAATGAAGATGGTAAATGACTAGAGGAGGGTGTAAAATAGGAGGCAAAGCTTAGGGAAGTGGTGTTTTTAGAGAAGTGTGTAGATAGCAAGTGGTAAAGGGGACAATAATCTTACAAAGCACCAATGGTATACCCACCCCTTTCCTAGTGCACCCTTTAAGGCATACACTCAAAGATATTGAGACTCAATGGGTTTCTACAAGAAAAAGAGTGTTAGTAATTGATAAAGTTTTAAAATATTATGTGTATACACATTCTTCATTCTAAAACATAAAATAAGTATTAGGGCCTTCAAAGATGATCTCTTTGATCTTACTCTGATACTTTTCATGGGCTAGAAGCTTCCTCTTTATGAATACAAACCCATCTTTCATCCTTTTGATTGTGTGCTTCCTTGGTTTGGGTGAGAAGGCCTCAAAAACAAATCGAAATTAGATGTTTTTAAGGGTGCGTATGAGGTTTACAACCCTATATTAGCCATTAAACATAAGTAAATTCACAAAAAAAACCTAATTTTGTAGTTTATAGCCCTAAATTTTCTAAGAAACTTGAAGTTATTCATCTCACACTCCTCCCTAGGTACTTCCCTTATGCATCATACTCTCAAGGAACTTGTTATGAGTCCAAAACTCATCTTGAAGTGGCTATAATAGTCATGAACATCATCATATAGGATGTGTCATGCCTGCCCTTTGCATATTTTCCTTCCCCTATGGGTAGAAGATTCCTTGTATCCACCTTCCCTCCATTATTTCATTTTTTGAGCCCTTCTTGCTGCATGCCTTATAATTCTTAGTTTAACTTTAAAATTCAAATGTTATTGCCTTAAGATCTAATTTTTAAAGTGAAGACCACTTGCCATACTTGTAAGGTGCCACGGTTGCTCTCCTTGAAAGGGTTGTTTCCCATCTACAAATTATCTTGTCATACCACATGGGAGAGGCCAATTTTCTCTTCCATCTCCAAAATTGACCAAGGGCTATACCTTGTCAATATTTTCAAAATTATTGGTGTATGTAAGAATCTAATTTGACACATGTTTTCTAGAATTCTCAATGTACGTAACAAGCTGAGTTTGTACATTTTTCCCATAATTTTTACCCTCATCATGTTTGAAATTTTTTAGCTTGTAAAATTTAGAATTTTGAGTGTAAGAAACAAATTGATTGGTATGTACAACTTAAAATTTTCTAAGTATATTAGGGTCCTCTTCCATGTGAGAATTTCTTATTGTCTCCTATCATCCATAATTTTAATTTTTACCCATTTAAAGAGCTACCCAAAATCTTCATTTTTAGAATTTGAATCACTTGCTAAACATGGAATGGAGTGGATCCCCATCCATCATAGTGTTTTCCCCAATTTAGAAATTATAGCCTTCTTTTCCTTCCTTGTTGCCATTGCAACCAACCCAAGTCGTGAGCCTATACATAAAACAAACATGTTAGTGAAAACAAGAGTGTTTATCAACACTTTTTTGATCACCTCATCAAGTTTTATGAACCTGATATGAACTCCTCTTTGATGTCTTACTTTTTATTTATAACTCTTTCTCACCTGGATTCCCAAGGGTTTGTTTATGTTATCCTAATAATGGTTTTAGTATGTCATTTTCTTCCTCAAACTCATTCTTGAGGTGGCTATAAATCCACTTGTACTTGATATAAACATCTATAAGGTGTTAAGGGGTGGGAAACTCACCTCCTTATAGTCAAGATTCTCTCTTGTGATAGTAAACATTGGAGGGAACAAGATATAAATGTGAGAAACTATAGTCAACAAGTTATAAACAACCCTCCCATTGATCCTTATGTCATGATATCTATTGCTTACCCCATTTTCATGACTATCCAAACTATATCCCTTGTCCAACAACATAAAATAGTAAGTCAGTTATATAAGTCATTAATTGCTTGATTTTCCCTCTCAAACAATGATATGTTCATTGTACAAATTATACTTTGTGACCCACATAAAAATTCCTTAAATACACAAAATTAAACAAAGTATTTTCCTTTATACCATGGTTGTAGAAATGTGTTCTTCCACATGGAATCTTTTTTATAATATCTAGAAATGATTAGATAACAATAATACATACCTCAACCTTAGGCAAGGGTTGTAAAATCTTGTGCCATGTGCCCTTCATGCTTCCATCAATCAAACACACCCTATGTAGCCTTTGATAATTAATAATTAAAACATGTTGCTTGACCAAGATTTGGAGTGGTTTACATGGTCTTTAACATGCTTCAACTTATTTTTATTTTTCATGATCCCAATGCCTTGTCAATCTCCTTACATGGGTGCTAAATAACTTTAAATTTGTGTGATTTCAATGCTAAATTTCTAAGTCTCACATGGATTCCACATCCATATTTAGAATTTCTAACTCCCCATCCTTAGATTCGTTTGGAAAAATTCCTTCTTCCATTTAGTTCCATTCATCTTGTCTTCATTGTTAGCATGATCTTCATGGTGATCAAAAAATTATAGGGATAAAGTAGGGTATTGATGCAACAACCCCTTGATGTTAAAGTCATCAAATTATTTACCCTTAGTTATCGATATGAAAATTCCAATAAACTAAAATTGGACAATAGCACCTATAAATTTGAGTTTGAGCATCAAATTCTCTCCCTCATCATGCCAAATGGATTCTTATTCTTATTTTAGATTATGTTCCAAAATTTACCCTTTTTCCTTCACCACTAAGGAAGATCTCATAAAACTACTCTCAACATGTGATGGCTCAAACTTTGTAAAGTTTACATGATGGTTCATTACTTCTAGGGCTCATGCAAATGCAACCTTAGATGCTTGACACCCCTCATGTAAAGCTCTCTTTCCTTTCCTTCAAGAATTATATTTTTTTCCGTTCATTATTGTCTTCCCATTTTTGCTTCCTTATTACTCATGAACTTGTTGGACAACTTATTCTTTCTGCCCTAAAATTTCTTGATTTGTGAAACTCAAAAATTTCAACACTTGGTTGCCCCAAAGTGTTGCCATTTCATTGCTTAAAGGGATTTAAAGTACCAATTTTATATTGCTTACTAACCCCTTTAAATTTTGAATTTGTGCCCTCCTTTGGTGATGAATCCTTAGGGTAATTAGCTAGTGGCTCTTCTTTCATCTCAAGGGCAGATTTATTTTCAAATTCTACGTGCCAAGCATGCCTTAAATCTCCTTGTGTAGTTCTTGGGGTTGACCTTGGTTCAATCCCAATTTTTTCTTCATTCAATTTCCTTGGAATTGAGGTAGAATGGAATGACCTAGGTAAGGAATCACTTGTGATATTTGGTGGATGAAAACTAATGTTTGCCCTTGGAAGGCTCCCTTTACCATTTAGATTTTTCATGGCTGTGGATCATTTCTACCATCATATCATTAAATCTTTCTTACACTTGGGTAAGCTTCTCCAATCTATCACCATACAAAAACTTGAAAGCCATTTATCTTCCCTTATGTCACTATTTGACCTTATAAATCCTCAAACCCCATAGATGGCCAAGAAATTGGCTTTGACGGCATTGAAATATCCCAAAATAGGATAAAACCCTAAATTTTGATTTCTTTAACCAAACCCTAGTTGGAATATATGTTTTATGATTTTTACTGTAGTTAATTTTAAAGTGGGCTACCATAGGCCATTACATCTCAAAAATTGTAAAACTAGGCCTCTTTAACTTTGTTGATAGCCTTTTGAGGGGAATTATTATGGTCAAAGTTTGTCTTTTAATGGTGAGTTATGGTGTTGTTCCTTGTAGTGGTCAAGGTATTCTAGGATAGTATAGTCAAATAATGAGTCAAAGCACCTAATCTATCATCAATCCCCTTAATATGATCAGTCATTAAATGTTTGAGAGGCTAAGGTAAGTTTGATTAGTTTAAGGTAGTGCATTAGGGGTTATGGTCACATACCCATGTTATTGAGAAGTATCAAGTGCATTTTGAATGTATAACATGTTTTAAATCCCTTTGAGGGTGATTTGAAGGTCAAGAGGATGACATGCACATTTATCTCACACTTGTAAACCTTTGTGAGTCATTTTCAACTTGATAATGGTAAAAGTTAGAAAATAATGATAATAACCTGCAAGAGGTTATAAATGTAGCTCATGAGCTATCCAAAGGAGATAAAAATGCATTTTAAAGAGATTAAAAATGCATGATACATTTCCATAGATTCATTAAGGCCAAATCATGCTTAAATTTTTTTATAGAGGTCCAAGAAAGGAAAAAACCCACTCCAATTCTCCATCAGGTCATTCATAAGCTTATTACAGCCAACTATTTTTGCATTAGTTCATAGAAGAGGAGAGATATCAGGGCAAGTGATGTTTGGGGATGTTAACTACCCCTATGGCCTCCCTTTACATGTAAATAGTTTAGAGTTCTAGTTCATGTGCTTTGTGAATCATCTTTAAGAAGTTGACAACATATTAAACCCTTACAGAACCCCACAAGATTGGTTTTCTCCTTATGGAAGCATGTTTGAGATTTATGGATACATATGGGTGATTGGAAAACAATATAAAAAATTATAATAGTCTCTACAATACCAAAATTCAAATAAACATTTTGTCATCAGACCTTTACTAAAATAAAAAGCTTAATGTTTTGACTATTTTTACAAGTTACAAGCATCTTTTTTAAAGCTTTGAGGTGTTTGCAGTCATGGAAATACTTGGAAAAAGGTGTAAAACATGACACTTGACATTATAAACCCTCTAAATGCCTATAATATCTTAGATCATCTACAACATGATGATCACATACAACCCTCTTTAGTCATTTTGTTAATGACTATGCAAGCCTAAATGGCAGAGTCCTTGAGACTATGAAGATGTTGTGAGTCATGAAATTGATTGGGGACTATTTTTTAAAATTATGTTCAACTTCATCAAGATCCTTAGATCTCTTCAAAACATCAACAAGGTTTAATTTTTAAGAAACAACTTGACCATACATTCACAAGTAGATTATGTCAAAGTTTGCAAGTATATAATAAGAAGTTCTTGATGTTCTTGTAAAGTTTATTAATGAAAGGGATGTTCAAAATAAACTAAAGGAAAATAAAATTCCTATCAAATAATTGGAGATTACATTGGGTCAGTCAAGACTAGTCTAAGAACAAACTTGAAAAGGGTGTAGACATTGAGGAAGAGGCACCTATAGGCCTACTAGCAAAGGACAAAGAGGATACAAGTTTGAAGTGAGATATGAGGTTTTGAGAGATTTTTAAAACATTATTAGATACTATAAAATATTTTTTGAATGCTCAGACCCTAGGAGAAAATAAGTAATCACCATAAGAACCAGAGTCACTTGAATGAAGCCAAATAGGCCTGTAGAGACCTAAAATGACAATTATGTGCATTTGAGGTTAAATCCTCAAGAAATTAACAATAAAATTGGTTTATTACGATTGTATATGACCTATAATACCTTTATTATCTTTTTATATGTTGTTAATCCTAACACTAACCCTCTCTAAATTAGGTCTATAATAATATCAAGTTGGAAACATGCATCTACATGTCTACAAGTACAATTTTGAAGAGAATATGCAATTTTGAGTTGAGATTGAGACTTGAGGGTTTGTGATAGATTATAGGGATTATAGATAAATTTTATATAAGGATGGGGATACTTATTTTCTCCTAGGGGTTACTTGGAAATTGAAGAAAAGGATAAAATTAGGACCATTAGGGTCAAAATACTAAGACGACCTATAAAACCTGGGTTATAGACTTTTGTAATTTCTAAGGGTTTTTGAGGAATAAAAATCATGAATAGGTGTTTAGAGACCTGAAGGGAGGTTTTTAAAACCTTATTTAGTCATTTCTAACCAAAAACATGCAAATATAGGACCTTTTGAGCCAAAAACACTCTCTTGACCTCATCACACATGCCTACATGCCCAAGAAGGTCTGATTCATGACATGGGAAGTATGATAAGGAGATGCATGGGGCCAAATTACATGAGGAGATGTTCATAAGTTTTGTATACTCCAAATTTGTGGCATTGGTTTATAAGTTAAGGTTCTTAACTTTATGAATAATTGTTAAGAAGGTGAGGGGGTCAAATTTGCTTTTGAGAAGCCTAATAGAGATAGAAGATTGAGTTTTACACTATAAGTGACTCAAGTGGATTTAAATGGCCTTAGAATCACATTGATAACCTTTGTGAGTCTCAAGAGCATCTAGTGGAGCCAGTAGTTGGCACATTTGAGGTGAAAAGTATAGGGAAATGGTATAGAAAATGCCCTTTTAGGCCTAATGTCATAGTTTTGGTTGTGTAGAAGCTTTTTGATTTATCGAAGAGGTCTCACAAGGTGGGTAAAGACCTAATACCTATTTAATCAGTCATTATATATATTTTAAAGGTAATAAGAACAAGCTTCAAGTCACTAGAGTTGTCTATGTGAAGTCTGCCTTTTGGTTGCATGGAAAAGGTAAGGTTACAAATTTGATTAAAGTGATAAAGGCATAGAGATTCTTAGAGTACCCTTGAATGCATATGATAACACTCATATAGAACTCCTTAAGTCATGAACAATCCTTTTCTAGGGGTATTTTCATGTTTTAACAGTTGTCTTGCAAAGAAAAGGAGATACATCATGATGAAGATCACAAGTGTCTCCAAGCTTGGAATAAGGTAGTTAAAGATTCTCCTAACATTCCTTAGGCCTCTCCTATAGAGTACACTATCTTCCACATCATATTTGAACCTACCAAGTGTGCATAAGATTACAAAAAACTAATATAGTTTATTTCATATGAACTTATAACTCCCTTTACAAGAAGTGATCAATTTCAAAAGGTGAGTGACATCAAACAAGGACAAGAACTATTATCACACCTTTCATGAGGCCATCATCTAGCAAAGTGAAAACCTTTTAATAGGAATAATGAAATTGTTTTTTAGATCATTCTCTTATTTATAACTACTCCATGAGTGCTTATTCAAACATCATGAGATTCTTTATGCCCTACCCCTCTCCCTCTCTCTATTTCTTCTATAAATGAAGCCTTGAAAGGTTTTGTATGGATATTTAATTTGAGTATGGAAAAGCCTTACTCAAAAAAACACTCATACTATAGCTGTGAAGTGAATATATGTTAATTTTTAGCCTTCTCAATGCTGTAACTACTATATGTCCATGATAGTTTGATGAATGTTAGTCATGGTGTCTATAACTTCCTCTCATTTTTCCTATCTTCTTACCTCTTTGTAGGTTGTTAGTCATCTTAGCAGGTCATATGAAGTGTGTCACATGGTCTTACAATGGCTAAGTATGGAAAATGTTCGCTAGTGTTACTTAGAAGACCTCTTGATCATCCCTTGTGGTTGTTGAATCATCCATAACCTCCATATATAAATATCTATGCTTAGAAACTCATGTTTTGTTATGCAATAGGATTTGGTCCTAGTTCATTTTTTTAATGCAATATGAGCAAGTGGAGGATGATATGTTTGGTGCATCACCTCATTTAGTTTGTATTTTCTCTCTCTCCCTTTTCCTTTTCAATTGAATAGGTTTAGTAGTAGTTTTAGGTAATACATCATGGGAGCTAGCCTTAATTAAAGATTCACCTCAATAATTAGGCCACCCACATCCTAGAGGTATCTCCATGCTATCATCTAAGTAATAAGGTTTGAACAACCTTCTTAGGTGTGCAATTTATATTGATAATAGTTATAGCACACCAGGTGGGATAAGTACAACAAGTACTTCATCTATTAGAGAATTTTTAGTGTGTTATTAAATATATCAACCTTTGAAGGCATCTTTATCAAATATCAATGGTAACTCTGAGTCTAATCAGGTGGTTCTAGTAGCTCAAGTACCTATTTCAAAGATTTGTTAATAGTTTCTATTGATTTTATTTGCCTCGTGAAGTTTGATGGCTATGTGTGGATGGAATTTATGTTTTACTCCTCCTTATCAACATTATAATGATCCTAATAAATAGTATAATGATCCTTATCAACCCTATGTTGAGCCATATCATTCCTATAATGATCTTATATTCCCCCCATATGACTCCAGTTATCAGTATGAGTATCCTTACTATCAAGAATATTACCGTTATTTCCCTCCCCAACCACCTAATCAAACTAGCCTTAGACCAAAAATGTATCAGTCCTCTCATGACACTTACCTCCCTCCCACTTCTACTCAAATTTCTAATCAGCCTTGGCAAAGTCATATTCCTTCTAATCATCCTAAAAAAAGTTTATAAGAGATGAAATTTGACTTTTAGAGATAATCTATGAAGATAAATGGGGAAAGAGTACCATAGGCATCAAGAAGAGCTTGATTATCAGGCATATATCCATTAGTAAGAGGTAGAATCATTGAAGAGACATAATGAGGCCACAAGAGAACATTTGCAACAACTGCCCATGATAGTATAAAGAGTTGAATCCAAAATCTTAAGTTGGATACAAGAAAAATGCTTTGAGCCTCCAAGAGAACCTACTTGTTTCAAGATACTAAGTTTGAAAGACACCCTCTCAACATTAAAATCTACCCCTCATGTGCCAATCCAAATTCAAAAGAGAGAGGAAGTTGTAAAAGTTGATCCAAGGAGGTTCCCATGTTTATTGAACCCCTTATCTAATTCTCAAGTTGAAATAGCCTATAAGGATGAAAGCATATCATAATTTGACATATTTATTGCCAAGTGGAAGGAAAATCATAAAGAAGTGTTATCACAAAATTCTCTTCCCCTTCCCCAAGGGCTCCCAAAGAAGTCTTTCATGATCTTGAGTTGGAAAGACACCCTCTCAAGTTTCAAACAAACTAATGAGATCTCTTTCCCTCCCACCATATCCCTTTGTGAGGAAGGAATAGTGGCATGGAGAGTATGCGAGGATTTTCTAAATGAACATAATGAAGATCTTAAACCTTTAGTTTTAGCTACAAGTGGGCCTTAAGAAGGCCATGATGAAGGTGTTCAAGTAACTGCAAGAATAGTGGTATAGTTGGATGGTTCTAAAGAGGTTTTAAATGACTAAAAGGAGGTAAAGTTGTGATTTAAACTTCCTTATCTTGTTGAAGATGATGATCCCATATCTTGTTGCAAAGAAGAGTTTGATGATTCAGTTGTAGTGAAACCATTATAAAGCATCCTTCAATAAGATATGCATGATTAATTTGCAAATGTAAATAAACATGAGATCATAGTAGAAAGTGAAACTCAATAAGGTAACCTTGATGGTTTGGGACTTGAAGATAATAAATTAGAATGAAGACAAGAAGGAAATAAACTAGACCTTGGGTGGGCAAATAAAATTTAATTCTACATGGAAGAAGAAAAAGACCAATCTAGTTGTCAGGGATTAGGTTTTGATGAAGGATTTTAAGATGATCATGCAATAGACAGTGAGGAAGATGTAATGGTCCCTAGTGAACTTTAAGAAGATCAAAGTTGGAATCAAGGAAGATCTGATCATTTGTGGCGATAATACCTCACTATTTGTAATGAATTTGAAATCCTTAGAAAAATATTAGCCCCTATAAGGCAAAATAAAGATGCCACTAAAGTTGTTATACCTTCTAATAAAATTAAATAAAACCTCAATAAAAACATGGCCAAGGTGGTTGATCATTTTAGAGAGCATATTGATGAAGGTGTTAGTCAAAGCATGCCTCAAAATGACCAAGATAATTGTTTCAAGGAGCCACTAGATATGCATGATCAAGTTGTAACTGCCTTTAAAAATCATAAGGTGATCACTTTTGAAAGCTGTCTCAATATTGAATAGCATGAGGTAAGCATAAAGCCATAAGAAGAGTTTGTGTTCATAAGAGAGATTTTTTATGCTGTAGATCCACTTGAAGACAAGTTAAAGATATTGGCAGTTAAAAGAAGAGTTGATAGAGAAATAGAAATGTCCAAGTAATAATTTGCTCATCAACCTTATCCATCACATGGAGAAAGTTCTAAATTTTTTCCTTTTGATCCAGGTGGATCAGACCTTAGAGGTTAGTTATACATAGTAGTTGCTTGTGTTTTGTCTTCCCTAAGTGATTCTTAGCACAATGCATGCCTTATTTTGTCTAGTTACTTTGTTTTGTATTTTTTTGTTATTTTTAATGTGTTTTGTAAGGCTATCAATCGTCTCACTTGTTCTCAAGGTTTGTAATCATTTTTATGTCTAATTTAGGTTGTTTTTGTGTGACAAGTGACCCCATATCCCAATGGATATAATAAGGCTATTGGTCTAAGTGCATATTAGGCATGCACCCCTTGGAGGTCACCAAAAAAGTTAGCCAAATGGGCTACCATAGGCAATTACATCTCAAAACTTGTTAAACTAAGCCTCTTTAACTTTGTTAGTAGCCTTTTGAGGGCCATTATTATGGTCAAAGCTTGTCTTTTAATGGTGAGGTATGGTGTTGTTCCTTGTAGTGGTTAAGGTCTTCTAGAATAGTATAGTCAAATAATGAGTCAAAGCACATACTCTATCATCAATCCCCTTAATATGATCATTCATTAAGTCTTTGGAGAGGCTAAGGTAAGTTTGACTAATTTAAGGTAGTGCATTAAGGGTTATGGTCACTTTGAGGAATAAATGTCTTGAAATACCCATGTTATTGAGAAGGATCAAGTGAATTTTGAATGTATAACATGTTTTCAAGATTTTTTAGGGTGATTAGAAGGTCAAAAGGATGATATGTATGTTTATCTCACACTTATCAACCTTTGTGAGTCATTTGCAACTTGAGAATGGTAGGTATAAGTTAGAAAACAATGATAATAACCTACAAGTGGTTACAAATGCAACTCATGAGCTATCAAAAAGATATGAAAATGTGTTTTAAAGAGATTTAAAGTGCATTATACATTTCCCTAGGTTAATCAAGGCCAAATAATGCTTAAACAAGTTTACAGAGGTCCAAGAAAGGAAAAAACCTAGTCTAATTCTCCATCAGTTCATTCACAAGCTCAATAAAGCCAACCAATTTTGCATTAGTTAATGGAGGATGAGAAATATTAGGGAAAGTGATGATAGGGGATGTTTACCAACCCTATTCCCTCCCATTCTATGGTAATATTTCAAAGTTCCACTTCTTATGCTTTATGAATAATCTTTATGAAGTTTACAACCTCTTAAACCCTTGTAAAACCCCACAAGATCAATTTTCTCCTTCTAGAAGCATGTTTGAGATATATGGATGCATGTGGATGATTGAAAAATAATATAAAGAAATTTAATAGTATCTAAAATACCAAACTTAAAATAAACATTCTTGCATCAGCCCTGTATAGATAAGAAACTTCATATTTTGATTGTTTTGACAAGTTACAAGCAACTTTTTTAAAGCTTTGAGGTGTTTGTATTCATGTAAATGATTGAAAACAAGTGGAAAACATGACACATAACATTATAAACCCCCTAAAAGCCTATAATATCTTAGATAATCTACAACATGATGATCACATATAGTCCTCCTTACTCATCTTATTAATGACTATGCAAGCCTAAATAGCAGAGTCCTTGAGACTGTGAAGATGTTGTGAGTCATGAAAGTGATTGGGGAATATTTTTTAAAATGATGTTCAAATTCATTAAGCTCATTATATCTCCTTAAAACATCAATAAGGTCTAAGTTTGAATAAACAACCTAAGCATATATTCATAAGTAGGTTGTGTCAAAGTTTGTAAGTATAGAGTAATAATTTCTTAATGTTATTGTAAAGTTTCTTAGTGAAAAGGATCATCAAAAAAGCCTAAATGAAAATCAGCTACCTATCAAATAATTATATATTACCTTGGGTCAGTCAAGACTGGTCCAAGAACAAACTTGAAAAGGGTGTAGACATTGAGGAAGAGGCACCTACAGGCCTTCTGGCCGAGGACAAAGAGGATACAAGTTTGAAGTGAAATATGAGGTTTTGAGAGATTTTAAAACATGATTATACCCTATTAAATATGTTTATAATGCTTAGACCCTAGGAGAAAAGAAACAATCACCATAAGAACTAGTCACTTGAAATAAGCCAAATAGGCATGTAGAGGCCTAAAATGATAATTATGTGCATATGAGGTTAAATCCTCAAGAAAATAATAACTAAATTATTTTATTATTATGTTAGATGACCTATAATACCTTTAATATCCTTATATAGGTTGGTAAGCCCAACAATAACCCTCTTCAAAGTAGGTCTACAGTGAGATCAAGTTGGAAACATGCATCTACAAGTTTGCAAGTACAAATGTGAAGAGAATATGCAATTTTGAGCTGATATTGAGACTTTAGGGTTTGTGATAGGTCATAGGTATTATATTTAAATTCTAGATAATTATGGGGATACTTTAAAAGTGAATAAATGGATAAAAACATGACCATTAGGGTCAAAATACTAAGATCTCATTCAATCATTTTCAACCAAAAATAGGTGTTTTTCAAGAATCAAAAGCATGCATAGGCATTGAGAGACCTAGAGTGAGATATTTTAGAACTCATTCAGTCATTTGCAACCAAAAACATGCAATTGGAGGAAATTTTGAATGAGAAACACTCTCTCAACGCCATCACATAGACCTATAAGCCCGAGAAGGTCTTATTCATCACATGGGAAGTATAATGAGGAGATGAATATGGATAGATGCCATTAGGATATGTTCATAAGGTTTTTATACTCAAAATTTGTGGAATTGGTTCATAATTTAAGATCACTAACTTTATGAACAATTGTTAAGAAAGTGAGGGGGTCAAATCAACATTTGAGAAGCCTAATGGAGATTGATGATTGAGTTTTTCCCTCTAAGTGACTTAAATAGATTTAAATGGCCTTGGAATCACCTTGATGACATTTTGAGTATTTAAATCATCTATTTGAGCCACTAGTTGGCATGTGTGAGGTGAAAAGTATAGGGAGATGGTCTAGAAAATGCCTTTATAGGCCTAATTTCATAGTTTTAGTTGTGTAAAAGTTTTTTGATCTATCAAAGAGGTATCAAAAGATGGGTAGGGACCTTATATCTCTTAAATAATTCATTATATAGACCTTAAAGGTCCTAAAAACATGCTTGAAGTAACTAGATAAGTCCATGTGAAGACTACTTTTTGGTTGCATGGAAAAGGAAATGTTACAGATTTGATTGAAGTGATAAAGGCATAGAGATTCATAGAGTACCCTTGAATACATATGATAACACTCATAAAAAACTTATCAAGTCATGAACAAACCTTTTCTAGGGGTATATGTAGGTTTGAAAATTTGTCCCTCAAAGATAAGCAAATGCATCATGATGAAGATCACTAGTGTCTCCAAGTTAGGAGTAAGGTAGTTGATTATTCTCCTAACATTCCTTAGGCATTTTATGTAGAGTAAAATATCTTCCATGTCAAATTTTAACCTTCTAAGTGTGCACAAGATGATAAAAAACCAATATAATTTGTCTGCATATGAACTTGTAACTTCCTTTCCAAGAAGTGATTAATTTCAAAAGGCAAGTGACATTAAGCACAAATAAGAACTATTATGATACCTCTTATGAGGCCATCATTTATCAAGGTTAACACTTGTTGAGAAGAATAATGAAATTATTTTTCATATCCTTTTCTTATTTTTAATTGTTTCATGAGTGCTTAGTCAATGATCATGAGATTCTCTACACCCTAACCCTCTCCCTCTCTATCTTTCTTCTGTAAATGAAGCCTTGAAAGGCATTTTATGGATCCTGAATCTGAGTATGGAAAATCCATACTCAAACAAACACTTGTAATTTTCCTTTGAAGTGAATATATGCTAATTTTTAGCCTTCTCAATGCTGTAACTAGTGTATGTCCATGGTAGTTTGATGAATGTTAGTGATGGTGTCTACAACTTCCTCTCATTTGTCCTATCTTCTTACCTCTTTGTAGGTTGTTAGTCATCTTAATAGGTCATATGAAGTGTTTCACATTGTCTTACAATGGATAAGTGTGGAAAATGTTCACTAGTGTCACTTAGGAGGCCTCTTGATCATCCCTCTTGGTTGATGTAACATCCATCAGCTCCATATAGAAATACTTATGCTTAGAAACTCTTGTTGGGTTGTGTAATAGGATTCAGTCCTAGTTCATGTTCTTAGTGCAATATATGCAAGTGGAGGATACTAAGTTTGGTGCATCACCTCATTTAGTTTGTAGTTTCTCTCTCTCCCTTTTCCTTATCAATTGAATAGGTTTAGTAGTAGTTTCAGGTGATACATCAAGGGAGTTATCCATACTCTAGAGATTCACCTTAATAATTAGGCCACCCATAGCCTAAAAGTGTTCTCATTATATCATATAAGTAATAAGGCTTGAACAACCTTCTTAGGGGTACAATTTAGGTTGATAACAATGCCCGTGACCCTTAAGAAACCACAACTTAAGTGAAAATTAAAATAATAAAGTACCTTTAGCAAATTACCCTTAGAAACCCAAAATGTTTCCCTTTTATTTATTCTTTACTTAGACCTTGGGAAAAAAAACAAGGGTTAAGGGTCTTAGTTCATTATATGTCTAAAAGGGGGACATGACAATGACCCTCGTCTCCCCCTACCTTGATCCCTCTACTTCTTATCTCTTTTAGAAGGGTCCTAGTGTTAAGGATTTGGAGGCATCCTACTAATAGTGTAATAGGTGTTTCCCTAGTGACCAATAAGAGTGTGGAGGGTTTCTACATCTAGTGCCACCTTCTTCACTTGCACTTAAAATTGTAGCATTACATTTAAAAAAGTAACAATTATATTAGTAGTAAATAAATATTTGTCTATATTTTATTTATTAAACATAATAAAATTGCTACCATTCCAAAGAAGAGAATCTCAATACAAAAAATATGCCAAATTTATTTTAATCTCATAGATAACATAACATAATACCCTAGAAGAATCATGTGTGAATAAAAGGGTTTATGTCTAAAGGGATGAAAAAGGTAGTGAAACACCTCTAAGCTTTATGGGATTTAGTGTAAAACCAACATATGTGTTTAAGGGTCTCAATTTGATCACAGGCAAGGCATTTGGGAGATGAGATCTCCTTATAAAGCATTATGTCACCAATAGAATATTATGGTAGAGAATACACCAAGAAAAAATGACCTTTTTGGCTCTAAAACTACAAAACATATGGTTTAGAATCTCTTGGTCTAAATAAAGGAAGGGCTGTTAAGATTCCACGATTTTTTTAACATCTATAAGGGCACAATTTATGAGATAGCCATTAATAACTAAGTCAAGGTTTGTACCAAAGCAAAGGATATGACACACTCCAATTCCAATTTGTCCACCATTTAGGATAACCTTTAATTCCAATTTTGTGTAAAACATATTATGGCATAACCATCTAAATTATAACAATGGATTCAAAACCCTAGTTGTTAAGCTCAAAATTAGTCTTTGAATCTTGCCAACTAGCCAAAAATATAGATCATTTATCAAATATATCCCAATGACATGAATGATTTTGTAAAAGAGTTGAAGGGCTTTGATTCTAGGAACCTTAACCAAGGGGTTGACCAACAATGACAATAATTAAGGACTGCCATAAGGAGTGGGAATTAATGAAGAGATTAGATCTAAATCCATCCCCTTTCCACATTATCTAAGGCTTAATGATTTTGCATACCTTTCATATTTTTTTATCCATAAAGGTTCCAATAATATTGATAGGAACATGAGCAATGAGAAAAAATTGAAACCCCATAATATTTCTAGCTCATTGTCCATAAGGATTGCTAGAGGTAATGTAGCACCTAAGAAGAAATTTCCATGCTTCTTTCCCTTTAATGGCCCTTGGGATCCATTTATCACAAAGGTTGGTACCCTGCTTGGTAATGTCAATAATCCTTAGCCCATTGTAGACACTCATATATGGTATTAGACACTTGAAAATGTTTAATTTGACCAAATCTCAACCTACTTGACTTATGCTCACTTACATGACTCTTTTTAAACATTTATCCATATATGGGATAGATGTTCTAATTATTTATATTATTACACAAGATATTTTTAGTCTCTACTTAAACTAAAAAATTCCATTCTCATAATAACTCCATGAGTCTAGATCATTATTCATGTCTTTTGGACATGTTCGCTCTCTTTAGATAGTGTTGCCTTTGAAAACCTATCCATAATGGCCAAACCCATCCGCACACCCTTTAATGGTTAGTTTCAAAAATTCAAATTGTTCAAAATGGTCACTATATGTTTCACATGTTGATTTAGACACAAGATTACACACGCATAGTTATATGGTAGAACTACATGTTGTTTGACTTCTTTATTTGGAGTATTGGATACTTAACCAACACTTAGTCACAAGGTGTGTTTGAGGATAGATCAACCCATCTCTTTCGCCATTTCCCCCATTCTATGGTATTGTACAATGTAAAGAGCTAGGGTTTGAATAAAGAGAAGGAAAACAAAGTCATTTTAATCTGATTAAAATAATCTAAATACATAAGAAACATTTTCAAACACATGCACATATTCTAGAATTTTCATAATCAACACAAATAGTTATGGCTCCAATAGATGGTTTTACACTATGTAGGCATCTAGAGAAGTGTGGACTTGTTCAAGAAAGTGCAACTCTTTTGTTTCTAAATTTGAACACTCTTAGGCCCATTCAAACTTATTTCAAATGATTATATCACTACCACAATCCAACATCAATCATCAACAAGCTAAGTACATCATTTTCTATTATTATCCATAAATAACAAGTTATTATATTTGGTTAGTTACCTCATATTTATTTAATAACTTTAAATCATAAACAATATGAATATTCAATCAATTTTATGCTATGAGGGTCACATTAATCCTAAAACAAATAAAAACATATTGGAGAACCTATTAATTGTATTAAGCACAACAAAAACATAATTTTCATAAGGTTTCCTCCCATTTTCTTAAGGTTTCAATTTTTTTGATTTGTTGTTGATTTTCATACCTGATTTTTGATTTTTCCTCATTTAAAAATTGCATATGGATATACACAGTGTTCATTTTTAATTCAATATATAATAGTCATAATTACATGTTTCTTTTTTAAAACATGTAAGATCTTTTACAATCATATAATGAAACAAATAAAATCCAATACAACCAAGGATGAAATTAATGATGGAAAATACTGTATCCTCCTTAGTCATTCATATTTTTTAAATACTAAATTTTGAATCCCTCTAGTGACTACTAGATGTCAAAGGGCATGAATGACTCCTTTTATTCCTCCTCCCCCTAGACCTCAAAGTCATAATAGATACCATCATGCTTACATTATTTGCCATTGGTTTATATTAGATCTTGCAATCCATGTTTTTGTAACTAGAAGAGGTAGGGCACCCTATCATATGCAACATAATGAAATAATTCAAACTACTCCTCCTCATCCTCATCCATCACTCATAGTCCAAACCAATCAAACTAAGGGTTATGATATCATTATTCAACTTATAAATACCCTAACTAAGATTTCTATGATAGAATTACTCAAGAGGTCACTAGTCTATAAAGACATTCTATATATAGCTTTGCATGACACAACTTTACCTAATAATGCAAAACTTACTTAATTTGTATCTATTTTTAATACATTGAAGGGTAGTGAATATATAATATCTTTTTAAATATTATATTTGCCTAAATAACATACTATAAATCAACATCTCCGATTATTTATTCAAGTGAACAAGGGATTCAAGAGGGTTTTTATAGATAATGGATTAGGATTGAATATATGCAACATCAAATTTTTATAAGAATTGGGTGTCAATATGGATTCTATTGAAAACTCATATAAAAACATTGGAGGATTTGACAATGTGCTTTAATGGGCTCCAGGTTCGATTACATTGGATATCACAGTAGGGTGTAAGACTCTACTTATTGTGTCTCATGTAATGCCTAATCACTTACATTATAACCTACTTCTATGTAAACCATGTATACATGCAATGAAGGCCATACTACCTACAATGCATCAATGTGTAAAGTTTATACATTAGGTACATTTGTATACATGTCTTGCAATTAATCAACCATTCAAATACTATAAAAAAGTAGAGTCTAATAATGAATGTAATCAACAATCAAATATTTCTTAGTCTACTACAATACCTCCATCATATATGATACCTCTATAATGGATACACACATAGGACATTGGTGGGCCAATAAAGATCAATATACACAAGCCAACTATATGTTCATTAGGGCAACAACAAATGATAAAGGATACATAAGAATAAAATTTATTAGATCTTCCTTTAGTAGTTAAATCAGAGAATCCAGATCATATATTATTGGAAGAAGATGATAGTGATAATTATGAGAATGAAGTTATAATGGACATTGATGATTATTTGTGTAGTTTCAAATTTACACCTATTAGTCTAGTGGAATATCAAGAAGATTCAAAACTGGTAACTAAAACCAAGTCGAAATAATGGAAAACCAAGTTGTCAACCTTAATAGACCTACAAATTTCATCTTGTATGTTGAAAGAATTTATAATACAATTGAAAAAATCTTAAAGAGAAAGAACATCCATACAACCTTTCTTCCTCAATTAAAACTTAGGAGATTGATAAAGTTGTCGAAATATAATTTAGAACCAACACTTAGAAGTGGTGTGTACAACTTGATTGCTTGCGTGGGTTGTTTTATATTGGAGAGACAGATAACTCCATCAACACTAAGGTCAATGAAAAATGTTACAAATATTAAAAAGGAAAGAGGAATCAATTTGACCTTAGTTAAACATTCCTTTAAAGATCATCATCACATTTGTATTGTGAATAATAAGGTTTTAGCCACATAGGACCACTATAACAAGCATTGTCTAAGAGAAATAATGGAAATTTGTGTGACAATAACTTAAATAGAGATGGTGGTATAGATAAATCAATCTTGGAGACCAATCATTAATACTATAAAAAAATAATGTCATGATTAGTTGTAATATCTTTTGTTAACTCAATTTTACTCCTTTGAATGACAACACCTTAGTTCTAAGGTGTTTTTGTTTAAACCCCTCTTGTTTTAGCTATGAATTATATTACCTTTGTATCTCTTATTGCTTAATATCTATCTTTAATTATAATTATTTACTTCCTTTGTTCATTCAAAGATTTTTTTATGTTATTTGTTCCCTCCTACTTCTAATTTAGTTGCACCTTTTAATATATATTTAACCTCCTTTAGACTAATAGCTATTTAAAATTTTAACTATTTTTATTCACAATATTGATTGGAGGTAGTAGCTTTGATTTAATCAGTGCTTGTTTCCTTTATTTGATGAATTTACATATCTTAATAATTATTTTTTGAACTACTTGACATCATAGCACCTCATTGCTAACATCTTTAAATAGAAACATGAGATATTATTTTCTCTCATCTTGATGATGGTTCACATAGCATGATTTGAAACACTGATTCAAAGCATATCACATAGTTTATACCAAAAACATCTACATCTTACTTCATGGGCTATGTAACTATGATCTCTCTTGTAGATACCATTCATGGGAGGGAATTTTGCCTAAAGGCCAAACTTCTTGAGAAGCTAAAAATTAGACCTGGGAAGAAGATTGGAAATTAACATTTAAAAGATGTTAGGATTATAGATTTTTTCCAAAACTTATAAGGGTTAACCATAATTTATGTTCTCATAGGAATAAATTAGTTTTTGAGTCCAAGCACGATTAAGATCTATGACCTACCAAATCTGGGCTGAGATCAGCCACCTATCTTCAAAGCTAAAAGATTTGTACTTGGAACTTGATTCATCATTAAGAATCAATATTTGGATTAGGATTGACGTCTATTATTTTTCATGAGAAAAAAGTCTAAAAGAATAGTCTAAGCCATGAGAAATAAGGAGGTTTTATAACTTAACAAAATCTCACTACTTTCATAGACCATGAGGTTTTATCATTGATCATCATAACATTCATGAGGAATGTGACAACATCATTTTGAATAAGACACGATTTACATGAATGTTAACATGCCTTCACTATTGAATGTTCCATTGACTACATAATAAACTGATTGCTCAAGGTTCGATGAAGATGTCATTTTCATTTCTAAGGTGCATGAGGTACTTATTAACAACCCAAATGATGCCCTATTGCTTAGATCTCCTTCAAAATTGGACAAACATTGGATTGGTATAAGGTTGTGGGATATCTGTAACTAGACCAAACTTATAGGTTATGAGGCTAGATACTATGACATATCTACTTTGAATCTTGTTCCTAAAATCCATTACTGAAAAGAGTTAGAAAGGTTACTGAAAGGGAAAACCTATGCTAGTGATGGTGATGCACCTAAATAATGAATTATCCTCTGTAAACCTTTCTCTTGAGCACACTTGTGAATCAAAGGTAATATATTGTCAACAATAATTTTAAGACAATACTAAACATGAATGTTTTAGATGAAGGTTAGATATAAGATCTACAACTTTAAGGTATGGGAATGAAGGTATGTAAAGACACTGCACATTAACGCTCTTCAACATAATTTCTATCCTTTAACACTTTAGGGGACCTGCAGAGGATGACAAGCTAGAAATAAGTGAAGGAAAGGACCTAAAAATGGAGATGAATATCACACTTATCTGCAAATCAACAATCAAGAAACACACTAACAACCATTAATAAGTCTGCAATAAACTTTTCTTATTAACTCCAGGTGCAAGTTACAATTTTAACATAGTTTTTGTATACCAACCCGAGGGATCTCAAAATCAAGCCATGAGGCTTGAATATATAGAAAAAAATGTTAGAAAGAGAAACATGGTGTAGAGGAAAAGATGAGAACATTAACTTAAATACAACTCAATGCCACTTCAATTATAAAATAATTACAATCAGTCCATAAGAAGTCTCCTTTTAATTGATGTTCCTGCATGATCCTATGAATTGAAAAGAGGTTGTTGAAGATGTGGTTAACTGATTAAAACTCCTCTTGAACCATGATACACCCTATCTTTTTTAGATAAATCCTACATGATGCCACTTAAGGGTGAGTTAACTCATGATTTGACACTCAAGATGGGTCACACATGTGATTGGTAGTTGAAGACCAGTTGTGCATGGAATTGCCACTTAAGTACCAAATATGAATGTGATTGACATCAAAGGTTAGTTATGTGGTGTGAATTCCCTCTTATCAACTTGATTATCACTTAAGTTAACCTTCTCAATAGTCTTCTATGCCATCTTTATCTTTATTTGATTAAGCAAGTAGGTCTACGAGGCCAATTAAGCATAGTAGCCTAGCTATTTGTACTTGATATTCATAAGAACATGCATGAAACTTTGAAAAAATACAAACATAGTGATTTTGAGGCCTTTAACAACATCTCATATCATAAAATAGGTCCTCTTGAGTAAGAAACACCTGTAACTTAGTTAAATTAGGTGAGTAGGTCACCTTATCCTTCAATCCTGCAAACTGGCTGATTTGAAGAGACCAAAAAGGGTAATTCTAGGCATGGTTTTGAGCATATTATAGTTTGAGAAGGTGATTTTTTTTTCAAGCTTTACTCTCCATTGATTGGAATTTTCTTAAACTGCCTTGTACCTCTATTTTTGCACTTTTTCCTCAAAAAACCCCATTTTTTGATAGGTTCGTACATCATGATACCATGCATAGGACTATATCCAATTTTATTTCATTATTCAAGATTTTATAGGGTGATTCATTTGGTTTTGAGTGCAAGAAACTTCACTTTTTTCAAAACTAGTTTACAGGAGGGTTTAGGGAGGGTTTTGAAGGTGAACCTTCTTAATGATGGTTCATAATGTACGAACCTCCAAACCAAAAATTATTACCATTTATATTTATTCCATAGACCCATTAAAATTAATCTAAAATCTTGGGTTCCCATGTAAAAGGTGTGGAAAGATGCGTATATAAAGAACTTTGCTTGTAGGGTTTTGAATGCATTCTGGACCTGCTTATAGTCTTAATGATGGTTCATAAATCTTAGATCCTCAACCAAAATTAATAATTAATTTATTTAAATTTTATATGGGTATTAAAATCATTTTAACTTCATTTTGTCAAATTTTCCTTGTGGTGAAAGATATGAGCATTGAAATAGGTGCTTTGAATGACTGTCTTGACTGCATAGTTTGAATTAGCTCTTGGGACTGAAACTGACCTTTCCATTGTTTTTCTATGATTTAAGTAAACTTTATAGGACTTTTAACATCCCATTAAACCTTTTCATGATGTCATATTTTTTTTATAGGGTATGCAAGTCTCTTCATGGTGGTGTGAGTTTATAGGTCTTAAGACTAGCTTTAGGCCTAAAAGGCCTAATACTGAGTTTTGATGTTTAAGGAAACTTTAGGTGACATGAGGGATGAAAAATAATAATTATAATACATATTATACCTCTCTAAATCTCTATTCTCATATTCAAATGTTCAAACTTCAACTCTGCTCTTCTCTTCAAGTCGTTGCCTATAGGCTTGGTCTGCCTACCTGTGTGTATATGAATATAATAGAGGTCTGAAAGATTATTACTCCTTCATTAAGAGATTTTATGGAGTTTTAAAATCTTAAAAAATTATATTATAGTGATAATAATATTTATTATAATTCTTAAGGGTCACATTATGCTATGTATGCCTTGATTCACTAGCCTAGGGTTTCTTGGTAGTTATACTTTTTTAATCCCTTGGTGACTGAGTTTAATCTTTATGTCATCTATAATAAACTTATAAACATCATATAACATTGACATACCATTAAGACCTCTCTTAAAAGGTCATACATCTCTAAACCAAGCTCAAAATAAGCAAAAGGTCTTAAGATTATACACACAGGGCTTTTTTAGATCTTTCTTCTTTATTAGCCCTTAAGAGCATTTATCTTGATAGATGTCTATTATTAAACCATTAAAAGAATATAAGGACACTAAAATCATCCTTTCATGTCTAAAAACATCTTCATGAATTCCAAATTCTCTGTTTCTCTTCAAAACTCCTCTCAATATCTCATTTGTCTCTTTTATGATTGTTTACGACCAGGGTCTTGTTTGTGACAGAACAATGAGTGATTCTAATGAAAATTTGAACTTTAGGATGACATTAATAGTATTATATACTTAACATTATCATATCTAACAAAAATTATAACCTAAATCCTCCTTTATATTCTCTAAAACCTCAAACTCTCTCAAAACTATCTTCCTATGTTGACTGCGATTGCATATTCCTTGGTTTGAACAACACTAGTTGTGTTCTGACCTATTAATGCTTATAACAAGGTGTATGATAGTTTTAGTGATTTTAAATCCATATATTAATCATATAAATATTAAATCCACTCCTTTAAACATCACAAATTCCTTATCATCCTTCAATCTAAGCCAAGATCTTAAGAACAAGGGGACTGTAGCTTCCCCACTTGACTGTGTTTTATGCATTTAACTGTGCTTATGGACCTTAAAGAGTAAATTTAATTCTCCTTAAATTTTAATTGAGGGGATGAGTAGTAGGATTAGGTTCACTTAGACCTTCTTTATATTCACCTTCATTGTGTTTCACTTGTAGACCACCTTGATGTGATATTGGTTTGATCAAAAGGAGGACCTACAGGTTGGGGCCAATATGCCACTTTTTTGACTATATAACCCACCTTAAAATTACATATAAAACTTAACCCTGGTTAATGTAAACCATGATATTCTATTATCATTATTTTATTATCCATGATGCAAGCATAAGACCATTTGGACTTACCTATCTCACTAAGCATAATTATCCCATGGTTGTAGGTGGAGATTTGTATAGTTTATACGGCCTGAGAATAGTTTTAAGTCTTGAACTTGGAACTAACAGACCTCCAAGGTCATCATAATTCTCATTCCTTCTTTTAAGTTCTTTTTGAGTTTAATTCTCCCTCTTAACATGCAAGTTTCTCCCTTAGGCTTAAAACTGAGTTTGTTTCTCAAATAGGCCTGTAAATCCCTATTTGACTATCTCATTTGATCTAAGATATTATCAGTTTATCTTTGAGATTGCTTAGACCTTGAATTGGCTCAAAAAATTTCTAGTCATACAAATTCTATCTTCTCTCTTTGAAATAAACCTTGACTGTATGTTAGCATGAGTGTAGTTGTAGACGATGGTTCACTATGCCTTGTTCATAATGAGAGAGATTTAGACCTCGATAAGGTTAAAATATAGCTTATAAAACTCTCATCCATTCATAAATGGTATCCATATAGTCACAAGCTCATTTAAAACTACACTTACCTTGAAATTCCTTAATCATTACTCTATCCACCTCTTGGCCTATGAGTGAGTATGTTTGAAGAGATGACTGTAGGTGATGGTTGGCTATGTGTGCAGACTAAAATAGGTAGGATGTTGATATAAAGGGGAAAAAGTTACTCCAATAATCTCATTGACCCTCCATAGTCCACACATTATTTGGAGGAACCCCAACTAGCGATAATATCTTTGAATAGTATTGATAATAAGGAAACATCTATTACCTTAAACAATTCAAAATAATCTTAAATTCTACTAAGAAGAGACTTATAATGCGTATGGTTGGAAGTAGTGATATTAAATAGGTGTTTTACTCCATGATTTCCATGAATACTTCTTGTGTGGTTCATTTGACATGGATTGGATTTCTTTGACCCCTTGTTTAGCCCTTGAAATAAATTCATTAGTTTCTCAAACCTTACTTGATCATGACTACTATGGGTGGAGATTTGGAAACTTGGAATAGGCCTAGTCATCTTATTAAGAATATTATTGATATAATTTAGAGTCATCTTGGAGTTATCTATGAATCTATCCAAGTCATCCTCTTCACAACCTCTCAAACCTTCTTCTTTACAATCTCAAAAGAATTCCTCATACCTTGAGAAGCTCAACGATATAACTTATAAACATTCTATTCATTGATGTAACTAAGAGAGATAGTTCCACCTCCATTCATTTGGTATATTCATGTTATATATTATTCTAAAAATAGTACATTCATGAAGCACATCTTGACTGAGTTTGACCTAGTTGTAGATGGATATTCTTCCATGTTTTAGCACTATGTAAAGCAACATCATCATAGTTTCATGACCAAAATGATTTATAACATCCTTGACTCTTTTTGACAGTAGATCAATGAGGTGGAAGTGAGTGGATAGGTAGTGATAGGTGATGGATGATGGGAAACATTTAATGGAGATGGAGCTTTTACAATAGTGAAAAGGCAGTGACAAGGCTATGTTTGGGATGAAACATGATGGAGGTGAAATGAAGATGAATCCACAACTTAGAAATTCATAAAGGATTCAAGGTAAGCATGAATATATAGATCAAAAAACACATGATCATGAATGAAAACTCTCAGATAGAATATGCTGATGCTTGATAACCATGGATCATCTCTTGAACTGTACAAACTCTTAAACTGTACAAACTCTTAAACTGTCAATAGGCTACAAATTTGGCATCCATTTATCTTATTGAGATCCATATGACCTCACATGTGTGGAAATAAGTTAAGGAATGTCATGTAAAGGTGGTTCATACTCCTTCCAATCTTAAACTTCCATTTTTTTGAAACTATGCCTAGGAGAGGAGGACTTAGAAAACATGTTGCTTGTTTGAATGAAGAAGGCATAGTGAGTGCCTTAGCTTGTTAAGGATGGTTCATGAAGGAGAGAGAGAGAAAATGAGAACCAATTTCCAAAGATGGAATCTATCTTAGACCCCTTTCTCTATCCAAAATTCTATATCTTGATTTTCTCCCTTATGGTCATACCATCTGCAAACCTGAAGGGCTCTCTTGATGTGCAAAGAAGCTACGTGAATGAAGAGAACTGGTTTTGAGCCTATTTTTGATCCTTTTGTCTTGAATACATTTTGGAACACTTGTGATAACTCCACATTCAAGCTCATGATCCTTAATATATAGAAAAGGCCATACAAATCTGTACCTCTACATGAAAACACATGAAAATGGCCCTTTTATTGCATTCTCTTCACATTTCAAGTTTAAACCACCAATTTAGGGAAATAAAAAGAAAATTATGATTCAAAGAGAGGTTATAACAAGTAATAATTCTTTTATTATCAAAATGGGGCCAAATTTGGCATGTGGGATGTCTTGGAGGCCAAAACAATGCTTTAAAATTGCATGAGGAGATATTTCAAAGCATGAACTTTTGACTTAAAGCAAAGTCATGAATATAAAGGTGTTTAAAAGGTTTTATGGATGATATAGTGGATTTTGACTCCAAATTTATAATTTAAAGGCTCAAAAATATGTATTTTTGGCAAAATACATAATTTATCAAAGGATATTTGGCACTGAATGTCATATAAAGCATATTATACCCTCCTAAAAGGTTTGAAATAGACTTATATGTATTTTGACGACACTCAAAATTTTATAATAATCTCCATACATTTCATACATTTAATTATTCTAAAGAATCTCATGACAATTTGAAATTGGGACAAGACCATGACAAGACATTGAAACTTACTCCCTTCACTTGAGGGTTAATGACATCAAGATGGTCAAACATATTACTTAAGGACCCAAGATAATTAGGACATGAAAATATTTCAATTTTAGGGGTTGGAATTTGGTCTTTATAGGCCAAATTTTAAACATTTTTGGTGACTCATAAGGGTTAACTAGTTTACTGGTCAAAATAACTCATTGAATTTTCTTATGATAATGATAGTTTAAAGCATGACAACATGGTTTTGATAACTCTATTGGAATTACAAATAGATTTTATACTTTGTGACACCTCTCTTGATTGAAATAACAATAAGACATAAAAGAAACAACACAAAAAAAAAACCCAAACTTAAGAAGCAAACACACTTAACCTAAGAAAATAATAAAATATGACAAACACTACAACAACAAGGCATCAAACTACTGCTTGTGCTAATCACTTATTGAAATAAGAAAATAACCTAAAAAAACTAACCTGAGATTAAAATATATCCTCCAAGGTCAAATTGAAAACTTTATTATACACCATGGAACCTTGAAGTATGATTGTCACATTTTTATAGCTCCTTCTTGTAGGGAAGAACATTAGCATGTTCATGGACTTTTGGGGAATGAGCTAGGCCTTCTAATTCCAATTTTAGGTGCATGAATTATACATGTGAGTCCAAAACCTAGTCATACTCCTCCCATATCTTTCTTTCTTGCATCAGCAATATCAATTCTTTTTTATTCATGAGATGTTGATGGTCACATTGGACAACTTGAGGTATCTCTTGTGTCATGACTGCAAGGCTAGCTTGCAAGAGAGATGCATATGATTTCATGACTTCTAAAGGCCATTTGAGTTTATTTACAACTTCTGAGGGTGAAGATATATTTGAATATGGAGGGAGAAGTTGATAGCTTTTCTTGAAAGGCTCAAAACAAGTCATCTCCTAGTAAGAAAACTTCTTGGAATGGTGTGATTGAAGAGCTAACTCCTTCTTGATTGATGGAACTGATTCTCTCAACCTAAAATGAATCACCTTCAAGTAAAGAATAACTTGAATTGATGACATAAAATAAGTCTAGTGATTGGTTTTCACCAAGCTCAAGTGTGATTGGAGTTTCTTTAATTTGGATAGTAGAAGGTGTAGGAGAACGCATATCACTTTCTTGATCATGATCATGAGGCTGTAAATCATCCTTTGCTATCTCAGATTGGTCAATTAAAATTGTTTCATATTCAAAATCACCTTGATGACTTATCATTCTCTCAAAGTCAACTTATTCTTCATCTTCATTAGTTGGCTTGAACTTATCTTCTACCACCTTTGCAACTTCTTATGGACTATCATGATGAATGAAAACTACCATGTGACTGAGGAGTTCATAGAAACCATCTTATTCTTGTTCAATTGACACCTATTTCTCTTGTGTCTCATCTTATATCCCAACCACCTCTTATAACTCATCCTCTTTTGCTTTTGAGAGGTTGAATCATGCTTATCCTTACTAAGGGGTGTGTCAATGGTAATGTCCTCCTCATGATCACTTAATTCACTCTCATCTTCAATCAATTTAGTAGAATATTCTTTATTTTCCTCATAAATTAGAGGCTTCTTCTCAGAGAGTGGCATGGTGGATCCCTGAAAAGACTCAAGAATATGAGATAAATCCAATGGTGTTCCATGAATGCTTTGTTCTACTCATGGGGCTATTCAAATTTTAAAACCATCACTTCCTCTTTCTTCTGCCTTAGTCCCCGAATAGACTTCCATGAACGGAAGGCCTTGGGATTTTGAGGAGGGAGGGATGAGGGTTGAATGACTTTAGGCTTGTCTTTGATTTCAACATTTGGGCTTATGCTTGACTGTTGCAACTATTTCCAAGTTGTAAAATTAGGTTTAAAAGCCTCTTATATTGAAGGTATTACAACTTGAAGCATAATTTGAAAAACTTCTTACTGAGATGGAACTAAAATCCATGGATATTAGCATGGGGTAGTAAGAGGTTGTGACTTTTGAGATTGTTTAACTGATTGTTCTTATCTCAAGGCTAAAACTTCTTCAACAATGATTTGGTTCATCCTCTTCATCTCCTCTAAATCATCATAAAAAATATTTGAGTCTTGGAAGGGTGGTTGATCTTGGACTAATATGGCTCATATAGAGGATAATAAGGTTCATGAGGGTGATCATAGGGTTAGTATGAGCCACCATACTACTGATAAGGTTCTATATAGGGTTGGTGTGGATCATCATAAGGTTGATATGGGTGAATTTAGGGTTGATAAGGATCATAGTGAGATGAATATGGATCATATTAGAACTGGGATGGATTATAGGGATTTTGATAAGGAGATGAATGACAAAAAGCTTCTCTATAGATTGTTATAGCCCATTAAAAGACACATGAAAAATAATGAATTTATGAACTGGAGCTTCCCCTCACCTCAGAGATGATGACCATATGAGTGTTTGAAACTCATTATGAAGACCAAAATTCTATAAATGAATAATCCAATGGATGGATCTGTGTTTCATCAGACATGCTAAAACTATTAGCAACCCAAGTTGCACCCTACTGAAGTAGATTGCTCAGATCTCCTTTAAACCTAGACTAACATTATATTGGTCTACAAGTTGTGGGATACCTATATCTTAGACCAAACCTTAGATTATGAGGCTTACTCCTCTAATATATCTACTTTGAATCCTATTCCTATAATCTATTTTTGCTTTTAGGGTGAAAAGAGTTAGAAAAAATACTGAAAGGGAAAACTTATGCTAGTGATGGTGATGCACCTAAATGATGAATGATCTTTTGTAAACCTTGATCTTTAGCACACTTGTGAATCAAAAGGGAATAAATTGTAAATAATAATTTATTAATACAATAATAAATATGAGTGTTTTAGATGAAGGTTAAATATAAAATCTACAACTTGAAGGTATGGGAATGAAGGTCTATAAAGACACTGCACACTAACACTCTTCAACATAATTTCTATCCTTTAACACTTCAGGTGACCTATAAAGGATGAAAAACTGGTAGTAGGTGAAGGAAAGGACCTAAGAAGGAGATTAATATCACACATATATGCAAATCAATAATCAAGAATCACAATAACAACCATTAATAAGTTTGCAACAAACTTTTTTATGAACTCTAGGTACAAGTTACAATTTTAGCATAGTTTTTGTAGACTAGCCTAAGGGATCTCAAAAATAAGCCATGAAGCCTAAATATATATAAAAAAAAGGTGAGAAAGAGAAACATGGTGTAGAGGAGAAGACAAGAACATCAACTTCAATACAACTCAAATGTCACTTCAGTTACAAAATAGTTATAATCAGTCCACAAGAAGTCTCCTCTTAATTGATGCTCCTACATGATCCTATGCATTAAAAAGAGGTAGTTGAAGATGTGGTTAAATGATTAAAAATCCTATTAAATCATGATACACCCTATATTTTTTATATGACTCCTTCATGATGCCACTCAAGGGTGAGTTAACTCATGATTTGACACTCAAGATGAGTCATGCATGTGATTAGTAGTTGAAGACCAGTTGTGCATGGAATTACCATGGGAGGATAGATATGCATGTGATTGGAATAAAGGGTAAATTATTTGGCATGAATTTACTCTTATAAACTTGATTATAACTTAAGTGAACCCTCTCAAAAATATTCTACACCATCTTTATCTTCATTTGATTGACCAAGTAGGTCTACTAAACCAATTAGGAATAGTAGCCTAACTATTTGTACTTTTTGGCCATAAGAACCTATATGTAAATTTAAAAACCTACAAATATAATGAGTTTGAGGCCTTGAAAAACCTCCCATATCATGAAATAGGTCCTCTTGAGCAAGAAACACCTACAACTTAGTCAAACTAGGTGACTAGGTCACCTTGTCCTTCAATCCTACAAATTAATTGATTTGAAGAGACTAATAGGGGAAATTACAAGCATGTTTTTGAGCACAAAATGGCTTGAGAATGTGAAAAATGTCTCAATATTCATTCTCCATTGATTGGAATCTTCTTAAACTACCGTATACCTCTATTTCAATACTTTTTCCTCAAAAATCCTTATTTTTTGACATGTCCGTATAGTTATATATATAAAGGTACCATGGACAGGACCCTCTATAAGTTTATCTCATTATTTAAGAGTTTATATGGTGATTCATGTGGTTTTTAGTGTAGTAAACTTCACTTTTCTCAAAACTACTTTGTTGGAGGGTTTAGGGAGGGTTTTGGAGGTGAAACTTCTTAACGATGGTTCATAAGGTAAGGACCTCTAAACTAGAACTTATTAACATGTATATTTATTCCATATACCCCTTTTAATTTATTTATAAGCTTGGGTTCCCATGCAAAATGTGTGCAAATATACGTACGTAAAGAAGTTTGCTTGTAAGGTCTTGAATGCATTCTGGACCTACTTATAGTCTTAGTGATGGTTCATAAACTTTAGATCCTCAAAAAACATAAATTCTTCATGGATTTAAAGTGAATAAGGGTCATAAAATCATTCTAATATCATTTTTTCAATGTCTCCTTGTGGTGAAAGATAAAAGTATTGAATAGGTGGTTCAAATGACTATGCTGACTGCATAGTTTGAATTAGCTCTTGGGGTTGAAACTTACCTTTCCATTGTATTTATATAGTTTGATTAAAATTTATAAAACCTTTAACATAACATTAAACCTTATCATGATATAATATTTTTTTGATAAGTTTTTCAAGTGTCTTTATGGTGGTGTGAGTCTATAGGTCTTAAGACTAGCTTTAGGCCTAAAGGCCTAATACTGAGTTTTGAGGTTTAAAGAAACTGTAGGTGATATGAGGGATGGAAAATCATAATTTTAATCCCATTTATACCTCTCTTAATCTCTTTTATAATCTTTAAATTGTCAAACTTCAACTCTGCTCTTCTCTTTAAGTGGTTTCCTATAGGCTTGGTCTGCCTACCTATGTGTGTATGAAGACAACATAAGTCTACAAGGTTTTTACTCCTTCACAAAGAGATTTTATGGAGTTTTAAACTTATATAACATGATATTATAGTGATAATCATATTTATTCTAAGTCTCAGAGTCACATTATGCTCTGTATGCCTTGATTTTACTAGTTTAGGGTTTCTTGGCAGTTATACTTTCTTAACCCTTGGGTGACTATGTTTGATCATTAAATCATCTATAATGAGATTATAACCATAATATAACATTGAAATATATTTTTAACCTCTCTTAAAAGTGCATACATCTTTAAACCAAACTCAAAATAAGTAAAGGGTTTTAATATTGTACACACATGCCTATTTTAGATCTTTCTTCTTTACTAGCCCTCAAGAGCATTTATATTGATATCTGGATATTTTTAAACCCTTAAAATCACATAAGGACACTAAAATAATCCTTTCATGTCTAAAAACCTCTTTATTAAGTCCAAACTCTCCATTTCTCTTCAAAAATCCTCTCATTAGCTCATTCGTCTCTTTTAGGACTGTTTATGACTAGGGTCTTATCTGTGACAAAAAAATGAGTAATTCCATTGACCATATGACCTTTAGTATGGAATTAATAGTTTTATATACTTACCATGATAATATTTACCAAAAATTAGAACCTAATTCCTCTTGTAGATGCTCTAAAACCTCAAACTCTCTCAAAACTATCTTCTTATTGTGACTGCGACTACATATTCCTTAGTTTGAACAATACCAACCATGTTATGACCTATTTATGCTTGTAAAAAGGTGTATGAGAATTTTAGTAATGTTAAATACCTATAGGAATCATATAAAAATGAACTCCACTCCTTTAAACATCAGACAATCCTTTTCATCCTTCAATCTAAGCTAGACTTTTAATAACAAGGGGACTATAGCTTCCCCACTTGACTATATTTTATGCATTTGAATGTGTGTATGGAAATTAATGAATGAATTGAATAATCATTGAATTTTAATGGAGGGTATGAGTGGTAGGAGTAGGTTCACTCAGACCTTCCTTAAAGTTACCTTCATTTTGCTGCACTTGTAGACCAATTTGATGTGATATTGGTTTGATCAAAAGGAGGACCTATAGGCTGGGGATTGTAGGTTAATTTTTTGAATATATAGGCCACCTTAACATCACATATAAACTTTAAACCTACTGGCTATCAGCCATGATATTCTATTATCATTATTTTTTGATCCACAAAGCATGTATCAAGCATAAGACCATTTGAAGTTACCTATCTCACGAAGCATAATTGTAATCCCATAATTGTAGGTGGAGATTTGTATAGTTTTTATGGATTTAACATAGTTTTAAGTATTTAAATTGGCACAAAAAGACCTATAAGGTCACCCTAATGCTCATGCCTTCTTTGAATTTCTTGTTAAGTTCAATTCTCCCTCCTACAATGCAAGTTTCTCCCTTACATTTAAAACTGAGTTTGTTCCTCAAATAAGCCTATAAATGCCTATTTGACTGTCTCATTGGATCTAGTATCTTATTAGTTTATACTTTCTCTTGATTAAACCTTGAATTATCTCAAAAAAAATTTAGTCATACAAACTCCATCTTCTCTCTTTGAAACAAACCTTGAATATATTTTAGCATGAGTGTAGTTGTAGATGATGGTTCACTCTACCTTGTATGGAATGAGAGAGATTTAGACCTTGAGAAGGTCAAAATATAGCTTATTAAACTCTCATCCATTCATAAATGGTATCAATATAGTCATAATCTCATTTGAACCTACACTTACATTGAAAGTCCTTAATCACTGCTCTTCCACCTCTTGGCCTATGAGTGAGTATGTTTGAAGAGATAACTATAGATGACTGTAGGTGATGGTTGGCTATGTGTACATCATCATAGTTTCATGACCAAAATGATTTATATCATCCTTGAATCTTCTTGATAGTAGATCAATGAGGTTAAAGTGAGTGGATATGTAGTTATAGGTGATGGATGATGAGAAGCATTTAATGGAGATGGAACTTTTACAATAGTGAAAAGGCGGTGACAAGACTGTGTTTGGGGATGAAACATGATAGAGGTGAAATGAAGATGAATCCACAACTTATAAATTCATAAAGGATTTAAGGAAATCATAAATATATAGATCAAAAAACCATGAGCATGAATGAAAACTCTTACATATAATATGCTGATGCTTGATAACCATGGATCATCTCTTGAACAATACAAACTCTTAAACTACTTGCAAACTAAAAATTTGGCATTCATTTGTCTTATTGAGATCCATATGACCTCACATGTGTGGAAATAATTTGAGGAATGTCATGTAAAGGTGGTTCATACTTCTTCCAAGCTCCACAAACTTCCATTTTTCTAACACTATGCCCAGGAGAGGAGAAAATTGAAAAAAATAGTTGCTTATTTTGAATGAAGAAGGCATAGTGACTGCCTTATTTTGTTAAGGATGGTTCATGAACAAGAGAGAGAAACTAAAGACCAATTTCTAAATCTAGAATCTATCTTAGACCCCTTCCTCTACCCAAACTTCTAGATCTTGATTTTCTCTCTCATGATCGTACCATCTATAAACCTAAAGGGATATCTTGATGTGCAAAGAAGATAGGTGAATGAAGAGAACTTGTTTTGAGCCTTTTTGTAATCCTTTTACCTTAAATCTCTTTTGGAACACCTGTTATAACTCCACCTTTAAGCTTATGATCTTGCTGTATGGAAAAGGCTATACAAATCTGTACCTCTACATGAAAACACATGAAAATGGCCCTTTTCTTGCATTCTCTTCATATTTCAAGCTTTAAACCACAAATTTAGGGAAAAAAATAATGGTATCAGTCAAAGAGAGGTTAAAACAAGTAATATTTATTTTTTGATCAAAATCGGGCTAAATTTGGCATGTGGGAACTCTTGGAGGCCAAAACAATGCTTTAAAGTTGCATGAGGAGATATTTCCAAAGCATGAAACTTTTGACTTAAAACAAAGTCAAGATTATGAAGGTGTTTAAAATTTTTTATGGATGATTTATTGGATTTTGACTCCAAATTTACCATTTAAAGTCTAAAAACCCTATCTTTTAGGCAAAATACATATAATTTCTCAAAGGAGATTTGCTATTGAATGTCATAGAAAGTATATTATACCCTCATAAAAGGTTTGAAATAGAATTATATGTATTTTAGCCACACTTAAAATCTTATAATCATCTCCATACCTTTCATACATAGAATTATGCTAGATAATCTCATGATAAGTTGAAACTGAGATAGAACCATGACAAGACATTGATATTTACTCCCATCACTTGATGGTTAATGACATCAAGATGGTCAAACACATAACTTAAGGACCCAAGAAAACTAGGACATGAAAAGTTTTCAGTTGTAGGGGTTGGCATTTGGCCTTGATATTCCAAATTGACAATAGTACGTCGATACTCAAATGAGGATTTATTTAATTTGAGATTTGGTTCTCCTTCTTAACTAGCAACGTAACCATGTCTGAGTTTTTTACCATTGAATAAAACCCTCTCAATAGAACATTGCAATAGTTATTTTGATCAATAAATGTTGCACATTATTTCCCTTTATTATATATTCCTTGCTTCTTATAGGCAATTTTTTAGGTACATCCTTTGAACCAAGTATGAATCCTCCTTTCAACATTTTTTCTAGCATTACGTTTGGAATAATATACCTCTTATTTTTCTATTCTCGACCCTAAAAGATTTCTTTCTTCCCTAGGTCTTGCCTCTTATTCTATGTGACTAACAATTAAATTATATAACATTAAATCTTGTTTTAATTATTTACCTACTCTTCCTTAAAAAAATATATCATTTCAAAATCATCTCTCTAAGATGAATTCAAAGATGATTAAACGCTATAGATTTTTGCAAGGAAAGAGCCTATGAAATAGGAGACCCTATATAACCATAAGACAAATTAGGCTTAATAAGCTACTAAAAAAACAAGTTAGTAAGATTAACAATGCATTAACAAAACTAAAACAAATAGGTTAGTTATTATAATACCCGCCCTTGATGATTGAACTTGAAACAACTCCAAGTTTATCTCATAATTTTATAAATTTTTATTTACGTAGAGATTTAGTCATCATATCAATTGGTTGTTTAGAGGTAGAACAATAATAAAGACACATGTCTTCAATTTTAACCAACTGTTATTTGTAGTGGTGATAAACCTCAATGTGCTTAGTCTTGACATGGAAAACTAGATTATTCACGAGCTTAAGTACACTCTAATTATCGTAGAATATATGTGTGGGTGATGATGAATCAAATTGAAGATCCTCAAACATATATTTAATCCACATCAACTCATGACCTACACTAACAACTATTTTATGCCATGCTTCAATATAAGATAATGAAACTATACTCTACCATGAAAATACCCCTAAACCAAGAGTGAAAACATAACCTATTGCATATTTATATAATGAACTATATCCTACCTAATCTAAATCAGTTGTTAACTCAAAATCAACATATTGCTTATATAAAATTCCAAAGTCAAGAGTGTCTTTGAAATATCTAAGAACTCATTTTGCAGCTTGCCAATGTTCTTCATGTGGTTTATCCATGAAGTGAGAAAGATAACTTACTAAAAAACACATATATTTTCAAGTAGTAGTAAGATAAATCAAACTACCTACTAATTTTTTATACATTATTTTGTTGACCAATGGTGAATTAATGTTAGTTGATAGTTATATCCCAACTTCCATAAGTGTAGCTAATGGATTAAAATCATACATTTTGAAGTTTTCTAACAAGGTTTTGGCATATTTTATCTGGGATACAAAAATTGCATAACCAAAATTGTAACACTACCAAAAAATTACACTTAAACAATATTTAATTAAGTCTACATCAATCATTTCACACATAGAATAGATGTCAACTTTCACCTATTTATTCAAATCAATACTGCTTCTGATGATGGCAAGATCATCAACTTATATAACTATAATCACTATGTCATCACCAACCAATTTAACATAGAGAGTATATTATACATCACATATTTTAAAACTAAACTCTTTAATATATTTATCAATTTTGAAATGTCATTTTTGAGGATTCTACTTAAGTCCATACAAGGAATTATCTAACATACAAACCAAATTATATTTTCTAAGAATCTAAAATCCATGTGGCTTTACCATGTATACCTCTTCCTCAAAGTCTCCATTTAGTAAAGTACTCTTTACATCCATATGATATACCTTCCAAACAAACTAAGAAATAATATAAATACCATTCTGAATGTTACCATTTTCATCGTAGGAGCAAAATTTTCTTCATAATCTACTCTTTCCTGTGCAAATCCTTTAGTAATAAGATAAGGTTTTAAATAACCATATGACTTACATTTCAATTTATAAATCCATTCGAAACCAATGGATTTACTATCTTAGGTTATAATAGACAAAACACAAGTACCATTCTTTATTAATGCATCATATTCCACCTTCATGGAAAATTACCATCCAGGCTTTCCTCTAGCATCTGCATAAGTATTTATCTCAAAAAATTGTGAAATAAATGAATTGAGACTAAAATTTACCTACTCAAGATTCTATACCATTTGTTTCCCAGATATGGTGGATCTACCTTCTAATGATTTTGGAAGCTCATCTTGCCAAACATCCTACAGTGTGCTATAAAATCACTTTGGCCTTTTATGCTAACTAGTTGAATCATTTTGTGTTTCATTAGATCCTTCCATGGAGATAGACTTCTTTGGTGTTTTCAGTTGTAATTCCTATTCCATTTTATTACTATAACTTGATTCAAATTTAATATTTTGAATCCAAAGACTAATATTGTTAGTAGGTTTAACATCCTTTGAGAAATATGAAAATTTCTCATCTATATTGACATCTCTATTTACAATTACTTTATTTGTAGAGATATCTAGTAATCCAAATTATTTGGAATTATTTTTATAGGTATAATCACTTATAGGGGTGGGGTTGAATTAGTGATCCCAAATAATCCAAATTCAATTTCAATCCTTACAAACACTTAATTACCACAAACATTCATGAAGCATACACATCATTCATAGCAATGAACAAGACAGATAATGCAAGATCAATCACATAACATAAGACATATGTGGGAAACCCTCTTGTGGGAGAAAGCCCACTAGAACCTATAATTGGACTACTATCCTATAAAATAAGAACCAATTTAGACTAGATACAACTGATCAAGGAACTACCATCTATTATTTAGTGAGACTACAATCCCACAAGGTGCTACAACACCTGTCTAGCTAAGCTACAACAACAACTAGACCTTTAGAAAGTTTCAGCTTGCAAGGAGGTTATAACCACCTTAGATTTTGAGCTTCAACAATAACACCTAAGAACACATCCACCTTTGTATTGATGTCTTCAACACTTGATGATGGGCCTCTAATTATCATTCTTCACCTTCGCTCATACTCAAATAAAAAGAACACTATTCTAACAACAAAATTATGACCAACAGCTTATACACATGGTCTTTAATATGTTATTATCTTCAAATTATCCATAGGGCACTCTAAACCTCCTTTGATCCAAAAATCACACACATAAGCTTCTCTCAAATCTCTCCTAAGTCTTTCACTCAAGTCTAGAAACCATCACATTTGGTTTCACTATATATAGAGCATTCATGATTATCAACATCTTGGTCAACCATTAGGTATGTATTAACCCTTAATATATATATCATATTAAGACATAACTAAATACAAAATTCATAGGTCAGTCATAGCATTTATGGGTCACCTTTGAGGAACTACACCTTTCAATTAGGCCCTTGTAGCCCTTATAGGTCTCATCTGAACCCATTCACTCCTTTAGCACTTCATGAAACAAAAAAAGAACACATGACCACTTAAAAATGCATAGAACCATTCCATGTGATCTATAGGTCCCCCTTAAGTTCCAACAACCAACATAATATCCTTCTGCTTAAGTACAATTTGCTCAAATAACATTTTGTGCACATAATCACCATAAACGAATACACAATCAACTTCTAAACCTTTTTTTATACTACATATGATTGGTCAAGCCTTCATAATGCACATATATCATCCTCATGGATTATAAAACACTCCATAATATCCAATTCTTTACTAGATATTGAAATAATATCAAAACAAGCTTAAATAATATTCTCGAGTCACTTACAGTCCATGCACAAACACATAATCAACTTTAAACCTTAATATATTTTATTGTAAACAATTATAGATATTAAAATGAGGTTCATAATATGAACCATGGATTCCTCTTCATATTTTCTTTTTACATCATGGGCAAATTCATCCTTGATCAAAATATATGGTCCAAAAAACCACAAACTAGTTTTTCCCTTGTTAAATTTGAATATTTAAATGCAAATGGTCACAGTTAAACCTTGAACACTTTGCTCACATCTCAAGTCCTCACTATTTATATTAAATACACACCATTGATATAATTTTATGGATCTTGGCCTTTAACACATAGACTACCAATACCTAATTTTAAACCTTGAACATTTTGACCTCATCTCATGCAATCTTGCAATGTTGACTCATCGTGTACCATCAATCTTTGTGGATCAGTTGGGTCTTTAACTAGAAATGCTCATCATTAGATTTAGATAAAAATCCTAATATCATGAAACTTGGCACCATTTAATTTCTACCTAACTTCTCTTAGAAACATGCTCATCGATGTTGCTCGAACTTTAACTTGTGTAAAAATGACTATGGGAACCTTGCTTATTTGCTTGGAAGGCCAACTTTGCATAGTCATATATTTTACCTCTCTCACTCGCATGTTCTCAAATTTGGACCATATGATTTAATCACATAGGATAATACAAAAATATGACAAAATGATCCTATAACCCTCACATGTGTGAGAAATAATGACATTAAAATGCTCACTCAGATTTTTCTGCCATAGAGCCAACTATGTCAAAAACATATCTGGAAGGACAACTTTGAACATGCATATATTTTACCATAATTAAGTGCTTGACCTAAAAGTTATTGAAAATAAAATAGGAAAAAAAAAAAAAAAACCCATAATACCACATTCTCTTGAAATCTCCACATGTGCAAGATATGACTACATCAGAATGCTTACTCAACTCTTTCTTACCTTATGCAAATTTGGCTATGGGAAAACACTGTCAAAAGTCCCGGGAGCCCAAATTTTCACTTGCATATAATTTGATGATATTTGGTGCATAATATAAAATTTATTAAAAACATATTAGGGACTAATTTAATCACAACCATATGACCAACTCCCCTTGACTCATCCACATGTGGTAATGGTGATGTCAGCAAACTGCCTACTTAGATTTTCTACCACTAGACCCAAACTATTTAGATAAAAACTATGGAATACTAGATGAATTTAAATTATGCACATAATATCTCCAATAATAATTGACCATTGATAGGACCCATTTCACATGATCAAATCACCATACTCATCTTTGAACATCTCTAATCATGCCAAAATTGAAGATCAACAAAGCCAACTTCAAGCACACTAGGACAAGCACATTGGACAATTTGTCATTATTACTTAGGATATCAAAGCACTTCATACACTCACCATAACACCTATATGATATCACCATGACATCATTGACAAATGTCTAATAATCTCCCCCTTTGTCATTTCTATCAATAACCATCATATATAGCAATATACAACTCACCTTCCTTCTCTCCCTTCAAACACTCTCACAATATAAACTTTCTTCCCATTTGACACAATGACAAAGTGGGAACCAAATGATCTTAAGGTCTTGAAAAGACTATCAATAGTAAAGGACCATCTTATAAATATGATACAAAATCTGATCCGAGTAACAATTCAGATGACAATTCGAGTGATGGGTCCACCTCAATTGATGGCAGAACTTCCGGGAGCCATAAATTTTGCACCGTAGCTCCAATTGACTCATTGTTTGAACCATTAGAAAGCTCCAACTATCCCAAATTTCAATTTTAGTAGTGTAGTCTAAAAATAGTAAGTTTCTAAAAATAGTAATTCCTCAAATTCTATATTATTGTAAATCATGGAAGTCAAATTAATTCATATCCCTCGAGATTGGTGACCTTCCACATCCTCCCCACACCTTCAAAACATGTATAAATGAAGATGTAATTCAAAAAAGAAATCAGACATCTCTTCTTAGAGATAAGCATATGTTTGGATGTACAAATTTGATCAATAAAACATCTCTTCTCAGAGATAACATTATTTGAATTGTTTTGTTCTTGTTTCTTGAATTATCTTTCAACCAAAGCTTTCGAGTTTTGGATCAGTGGTATCCGAGTGGTTTATCTTTAGAGTGTATGATCCCAAGAATGAGTTTAGATTACAGAAAGCTTGGGTGGAAAATAGAATCAATAGACTATCCACCTATTTGCTCCAAATGACTTCAAATGGCAGACAACACCGAGACATCCGATCCTTTCAAGGAAATGGTGAATGAAGCCCTCCAACAATAGCAAGCACATATTATAAAACAATTCACTCAAATTTTACAACAAATATCGATGGGAAATTTTGGCTCCTAATCTACACCCACACATCCTTTCAGTGCCCCAACACCCTTTAAGGTTCAGGTGAATTTTGATATCCCTACATTTGAAGGCAAAATCAATGTTGATGTAGTAGAAAATTGGTTGGATCAATTATCTTGTTATTTTTATATAAATAAATTTAGTGATAAAGAGAAGATCACTTTTGCTCTTTTGAAAGCATCAGTGCCTATCAAAAATTGGTGGGAAGTGTACAAAAAGAGATTCAGTGCAGATGATATTGGCCTTGAGATAGAACCTACTTGGGATGATTTCATAGAAGACGTGAAGGAAGAATACTACCCCATTGGAGCATATGATGATCTGTATATAGAGTGGCAACAACTTCACCGAGGAAAGGAAAAATCTATTCAAGATTACACTAATATTTTTCTTTCTCTATTTTCAAGATTAGGCATCCAATAAAGTGAGAAACATAAGGTTCTCAAATATCGTGGTGGACTACAATGGTTCATATAGGGAGAAATGGAACTCTTCAATTTGGAAACCCTTGGTGAGGCATACAAGTTCACAGTGAAGATTGAGCAGAAGTATGGAAGAATGAATATGAAGAATTAGCCTTCAAAATGGAGAAGTGACAAAGAAGGTCAAACACAAGGCCAAAATTGGAAGCAAAAGGAAGGAAAGGCTAGGAAATGGTGTGATTATCAGAAATCTAGAACTCACTTCAAAGAATAATGTCTAGCCATGAAGTCCCTGCTTTTTGAGTCACAATCCTCAACATATACTTCTCTGCCTCATACAGACCTTGTAGTTGAAGAGGTTGAAGAAGAGATTATAGATGCTGAGCCTAAAGCCATTATTGCTTCATCACAGACCCATGATGAGAGGCTAGATGACAAGGAAAGGATGTTTCACTCTAAGTTATGGGTGAAAGATAAGCCTCTACATTTCATTCTTGATAGTGGAAGTCAAAAGAATTTAATCTCTACTAATGTTTTGAAAAGCCTAAATCTTTCCATGAAGCCTCACCCAAAGCCATAAAGTATTGGATGGTTGAGTCTAGGGAGAAACCTCCATGTCACCCACCAATGTCTTCTCTCATATGTAATAAAACCCTTCCAAGATGAGGTCTTATGTGATGTGGTCAATCTAGATGTTTGTGATGTACTCTTTGGTCAGCCATTCATGTATGATCGACATGGCATATATGAATCAAGAACTTGAAGGATTAATCTCACTCTTAGAACATGGTGCTACAGGGTACCAAAGTACCATCTTCTACATCTGTCTCTCTGATTAGTGCCAAGAAATTTGTTCTCATGGTGGTTAAGCCAAAATAATCCAAAAGGGTTGATGTTATAGCCATGGCTACACAAAAAATACAACAACAAAAACAAATAGATACTAAGCTAAAGAAGTTCACGGCCTTCCATCCACATACTGATGGCCAGACAAAAATGGTGAACAATCAGGCCCTGCACAGTTCCATAAATCATAGTCCCTTTCAAGTATGCATTAGGAATCAAATTGATGTACAACTACCACACTTGATGTCAAATCTTGATGTAATGGGGACCATTTTTTTTCAAGGAGGGAGGATTGATCTGGGCAATAATTTAGATGACAATTCGGGTGATGGGTTCACCTCAATTGATGGCAGAACTTCTGGGAGCCATAACTTTTGCACCGTAGCTCCAATTGACTAACCGTTTGAACCATTGGAAAGCTCTAAGTGTCACAAATTTCAATTTTAGTAGTGTAGTCTAAAAATAGTAAGTTTTTAAAAATAGTAATTCCTCAAATTATATATTGTTGTAAATTGTGAAAGTTGAATTAATTCATCTCCTTCGAGATTGGTGACCTTCCACATCCTCCCCACACCTTCAAAACATGTATAAATGAAAATTTAACTTGAAAAGGAAATCAAACATCTCTTCTCAGAGATAAGCATATGTTTGGATCTACAAATTTGATCAATAAACATCTCTTCTCAGAGATTTTTTTGAATTTTTTTGTTCTTGTTTCTTGAATTAAAATCCTCCTTACCTTGAGCCTATCTCTTCTTTCCTTAACAACTTCCACTTGCTCTATGCCAACACTCTTTTCAACCAAACACTACAACTAATGAAAAGAACACACAAAACCACTAGAATCTAATGAAACTCACCAAAAAACATCTAAGAGGGACTCCCCATAAGAACTCTAAGCAATTTCAACTTATGAGCATCTTTAGATCTCCACACACCATGAATAACCACCACATATGATAAATAGCCTTCTCTCTCAAGCTACTACAAGGACTGCCAATAGAACTTCATGCCACTCAACAAACATGAAACATGCTCTCAACCAACCTAAAAACACCCATTCTGACCTTGTACTATAGCTCCTTCACAAACCTCTAAAACAAACTCATAAATTTTTTCCCCTTAACCAAATACCTCCTATTGATTTACAGAGAAAGAAATTACACCCAAGCTTTGTCGTAGATACTCAAAAGTAACTTTTGATAATGGTTTGTTCATAATATCTACAAGCTTATCTTTTGTAGGCACATGCTCCAAATTGACACATTGATTAATCACTTGTTCTCTCAAGAAATGATATATAATAAGAATGTGTTTAGTTTTTGAGTTCATAACATGATTCTTTGAGATACTAATTGCACTAGTATTGTCATAATAAATGAGACAAGGTCCATTTTGTCTTACTTTATAATCCTCCAAAGTTTATTTCATCCACATGACTTGTGTGCAATAAGAGGTAGCTATTATATACTCAGATTCTCTAGTTGATAGAGACACTAAGGCTTACTTATTGCTTAGCTAAGATACCAAACATTCTCACATGAAGAAGACCCCACCACTAGTACTCCTCATATTATCCACACATCCTACCCACTCACCATCAGTATATGATTTCAAATAGAATTATTTACTCCTAGGATACCATAAACCATAATCTATGGTGCCTTTGAGATATCTCAAGATCCTTTTGACTGCTTTCAAGTGAGATTCTCTAGGATCAACTTGAAACCTTCCTACAAGACCTACTGCTTGCATGATGTTAGGCCTCAATGTAGTAGAGTACAAAAGACTTCCAATCACGGATATATACAAAGTTTGATAAACTTTTGGTGAGTCATCCAGATTATTTAAATTTCATCCTATGATCATTAGAGTACCCATTAGATTACAATCCATCATGTTAAACTTCCTTAGCATATCCTTGATGTATTTATCTTGTGAAATGAATATCTATGCATCAAGTTGATTAATATATAATCCTAATAATAAATATAGTTCTCCCAACATTGAAATTTCAAACTTGATATTGATAGTATGTATAAAATCTCTACTCATTTTATCATTGTCAGATCCAAAAACTATGTCATCAACATATACAACAACTACTAATTTATGATTACCTTATATCTTAATGTACAAATTACTATCAACTACCCCCATTTTAAATATTTGACTCAAAATATACTTATCTATCCTATCATACCAAGCTCTAGGAGCTTGTTTAAGACCATATAGAGCCTTATTAAATTTACACACCAAATATTGATTACTTGACATGAAGTATCCTTTAGGTAACTCAGTGTAGACTTATTCTTGTAAGTTGCCATTCAAGAATTCAAATTTCACATCCATTTGATATATCTTAAAACCTTTGAAACATGCATATGCCAAAAAGAGTCTAATTACTTCCATCCTTGCTATAGGAGCAAAAGTCTCATCAAAATCTATTCCTTCAACCTGAGCATATCCTTTACATACCAATCTAGCCTTATTCCTTATGACTTCTCCTTTCTCATTTATCTTGTTTTTGAAAACCCATTTGGTACCTATCAAATTTATATCTTTTGGTCTAGTAACTAAGTCCCATGTTTCATTCCTTTCTAATTGATCAATTTTTTCATCCATTGCATCATTCCAACTTTCATGTTTGCTACCTTCCATAATTCTTTTGGGTTCAATCATGGATAATAGAGATGAGTCTTATTGATTTTGATTGATCAACATTCTCCTTCTAGTCTGCAACCTTGCACTAATATTTCTAATAATATGAGAGATTAGATGATCTTTCTAAATTCTTCTAGATGGAGCTTTAAAATCTTATCTTTCTTCCTTCTCTTCATCTTCATCATATGTTTAAATGGATAACTCATCATTGTTTTCAATAGAATTCTAAATTGAGTCACTTACCTAAACTTTTGTCTTCTTGACTTTACTTGTCTACCCTTACATTTGAACTTTAAACAATCTTTTGAAGTTTGTTGTTGAAGCACCTATAGGTAGTACTGATAGAAGAATAACCTAAGAAGATGCCCTAATCAGATTTTGAATCAAATTTTACAAGATTTTCTTCATCTCTTTTGATGAAGCACCTACTCCCAAACACTCTAAAATGTTTGACATTAACCACTCTATTCATCCATAACTCATAAGGAGTCTTATTACCATTTATGATGATTTAACACTTGTTTAAGATGTAAACAAAAGTGCTTGTTGCTTGTTGCTTCTTCCCAATAGCCATATGATAATTTTGCATCTTGAATCATAGTTCTACCCATCTAAACAATAGTCCTATTATTTGTTTCAATGACACCATTATATTGTGGTGTTTTAGTAGATTAATATTGTCTTCTTATCCCATGTTTTTCACAAAAATCATCAAACTTTTGAGATCAAAACTCACATCTTCTTTTTGATCTCACACACTTGATCTTTGAACCTTTATCATTTTTAACAAGAGCTTTGAATGCCACAAATTTCATAAAAGATTCTAATTTTTATTTAAGAAAGAATATCCAATTCATCCTAGTAAAATCATTAATGAGAAACATGAAGTAGCTATTACCTTGCATACTTTGAGTTCCAATAGGTCCACACAGATTAATGTGGATTAACTTCAATGGCTCTATAGTGGAGAATTCATTAGTTTTGTATCTTCTCTTGGTTTACTTCCCATGAAGACATGCCTTGAAAAGAGAATGAGGAATCTTAGAAATCTTAGGCATATTCCTTACCAACCCCTTTGAACTAATTTTTATCATATTATCAAAATTTATATGTCTAAGCCTTCTATGCCAAAGCTAACTTTATTTCAATTGACGTATGAAGCACTCTTCCTTCTTGGATTTATAGAATACATACATGCTGTTATCTATTTTATGAACATTTGTAATTAACCTACCAGATTTTACCTTTCTTATTTCACATACATCACCATGAAAAGTTACAACATTTCCTTGCTTACATTTGGCTCATACTTAAATGACTATGTTTCAAACCTTCTACATATAAGACATTCTCAGTCCTAGTATGACCATTATCCAAACTCATAGTACCTTTATTGACTATGTTTGCAGATTTGTGGTCACCAAATCTAACTTCACCTAGGTTGGTCTTTTTGAGAGAGATAAACTTGATCTTGTCTCCAATCACATGATTTGAGCATCCACTATCTATGAACCATCTCGTGTTCTCATCTTCTTGAGTATGCAACGCTAATTGAATAAACAATGACTCTTATTTTGGTGATATGCTTGGATTTTTCTTCTTTTCTTATTTAGACTGGGTCTCTTTAACCCATTTGATAGTGTTAATGACTTGTATATCCTTTTTTCAAAAGGCTCTATTATAGTTCTTGGCTATGTGACCTTGTTGGATATAGTTGTAACATATGAGATCCCTTTTGATCTCTAGAGAGAGCACAATCCTTATATCTATGACCATATTTATTATAGGAGAAGTAATAACCATTGAAGACATTATTCATGTTTGATCCTTTTTTCTCTTGACCATTACTTCTCAATGGATTTTCTTTCTTGATCCTTTTAGTGGAGATAAAATCCTTTTTGTCCTTGGATAAGAGCACATCTAAGTAAGTCCTGACTTTATTTTCACATTGTTTCATTCTTTGATTGAGATCTTTATTCACCATGACCTATAAATCCTTGACTGTTACCTCTACATCTTAAACTTGCATCTTCACATCATCCATGCTTGCATTAATGTTTGATAATCCATATACTAGTTTGTTTTAAAGATAAGCCACAAAATATTTGTCATCTATTATACCATTGATCACTTTCAAGCTATTAAACTTTACTAAAGGACCTACTCTGATACCAATTGTTAAAGGTATAATCACTGAGGGGGGGGGTGAATCAATGAGCCCAAATAATCCAAATTCAATTTTAATCCTTGCAAGCACTTAATCAATTACCATAAGAATTCATGAAGCATACACATCATTTATAGCAATGAACAAGAGAGATAATGTAAGATTTATCACATAACACAAGACATATAAGGGAAACCCTCTTAGGGGAGAAAACCTACTGAAACCTATAATTGGACTGATATCCTATAAAAAAAGAACCAATTAAGACCAATTGTAATTGATCAAGGAACTACCATCCCTTATTTAGTGAGACTATAATCCCATAAGGTATTATAACACCTATCTAGCTGAGCTATAACAATATATGGACCTTTATAAAGTTTTGCCTTACAAGGAGGTTGTAACCCCCTTAGTGTTGAGTTACCATAACAACACTTATGAACACATCCACCTTTGTGTTAATGTCTTCAACACTTGATGATGGACCTGTGATTATCACTCTTTACATTTGCTCATACTCAAACAGCAAGAATGATACTCTACCAATAGAATTATGACCAACAGGTAATATACATAGTCCTCAATATGTTATTATATTCAAATCATCCATAGGGAACTCTAACCCTCCTTTAATCCAAAATTCACACACACAATCTTCTCTCAAATCTCTCCCAAGTATCTCACTCAAGTCTAGAAACCATCACATTTGGTTTCATTATATATAGAGAATTCATGATTATCAACATCTTGGTCAGCCATTAGGTATATCTTAACCCTTAATACATCTATCATATAAAGACATAACTCAATACAAAATTCATAGTTTGGCCATAACATTTATGGGTCACCCTTAAGGAACGGCACCTTTCAATTAGGCCCTTGTATCCCTTATAGGTCTCATGTGAACCCATTCACTCCTTTATCACTCCATCAAACAAAAAAAGAACACATGACCACATATAAATGCATGGACACATTCTATATGATGTATAGTTCCCCCTTAATTTCCAACAACCAACATAATACCCTTCTTCTTAAGCACAATTTTCTCAAACAACATTTTGTACACACAGTGACCATGAATGAATACAAAATCAAATTCTAAACATTTTTTCATATTTAATATGATTGATAAAACCTTAATAATACACCCAAATCATCCTAATATATTATAAAACACTCCCTAATATCCAATTCATCAATATATATCGAAATAATATCAACACAAGCTCGAATAATCTTCTTGGGTCACTTACAATCCATGCATGAACACACAGTCAACTTTTAACCTTAATATATTTGAATATAAACACTTCAAGATTTTCAAATTAGGTTAATTAGATGTGAAATGGAGTAATATTCATCTTTGATCAAAATATATGGTCCAAAAACCACATAATACTTTTTCCCTTGTTAGATTTAAATATTTAAATGCAAACGGTCATAGGTAAACCTCAAATGCTTTGCTTACATCTTGAGTCCTCTCTACTTAGATTAAATACACACCATTGATATTTTTATATTAATATTAACCTTTAACACATAGTCCACCAATTCCAAATTTTAAACCTTGAACATGTTTACCTCATCTCATGCAATCTTATAATGTTGACTCATTGTGACCATCGATCTCTACGTATCAGTTAGGTCTTTAACTAGAAATACTCACCATTAAATTTAACTCATAACTCTTACTATCATAAAACTTGGAACCATATAATTTATTCCTTGCTTATTGGATCAATTCACTCCATCCATGTTTCTCTAACTTTAACTTGTGCAAAAATGACTATGGGAACCTTGCTTATCTTCTTAGAAGGCCAACTTTGCAAAGTCATATCTTTTACCTCGATCACTTGCATGTTCTCAAATTTAGAACATATGATATCATTACATAGGAGAATCCAACCATGTGAAAAACTACTCATAGAACCCTCACATGTGTGACAAATAATGACATTGAAATGCTCACTCATATTTTTCTACCACAGAGCCAACTATGTCAAAAACTTGTATGAAATGCCAATTTTGAACATGCATATATTTTATCACACTTTGATGCTTGAAATTAAAGTTAGAGAAAATAAAATAGGTACAAAAATGAACAAATACATAAGATCACCTTCTCTTGAAACATCCACATGTATAAGATATGACTACATCAACATGCTTACTTGTCTCATTCTTGCCTTATGCAAATTTGTCTAAGTATTTGAAAACACTGTCAAAATGCCTAGGAGCCCAGCTTTACACTTGCATATATTTTGATGATCTTTAGCACATGATATAAAATTTATCTCAAATAAACTAGGGACTAATGTGTTCATAACCATATGACCAACTCTCCCTGACTCATCCACATGTGGAAATGGTGACATCAACAAATTGCCTACTCAGATTTTCTACCACTAGACCTAAACTTCTAGATGAAAATATGGACTACCAGATGAATTTAACTTATGCAAATAATATCTCCAATCATATTTTACCATTTATAGGACCCATTTCACATGATCAAATCACCATACTCATCCTTGAACATGTCTAATCATGCTAAAATTGAATATCAACCAAGCCAACTTCAAGCACACTAGGACAAGCACATTGCACACTTTGTCATTATTAATTAGGATATCAAAGCACTTCATCCACACACCAAGACACCTATATGACATCACCATTACATAACTAACAACTCTCCAACAATTTTAACTCTATCTAATAAACATGCACTTATTACTCTTTGCATCTAAACCACTCCTTTTCTCTTTAGGAATCATTGCAAAATAAGTACAATAAAAATACAAAAATCAATTACATCAAGTTTTCTTCTTGACCATGCTTATTATGGAGTAATATTATACACAACATTACATGGACTCTTATTTAATATAAACACTATAATATTGAAAGCTTCTACCAAGTACTAAAAAGGTACATTTTTGTTTTGTACCATAAAACGTGTCATCTTCATGATAGTCATGTTTTTCATTTCTGTTACTCCATTTTGTTGTGGAGTGTAAAGAGTTATATATTGTTTGTGTATATGTTCATGTGTGCAACATGCATTTAAATATTTAGAGAAAAATTCTCTTCCATTATTAAATTTGAATGTTTTAACCTTTTTACATGTTTGATTCTCAATCGATGCTTTTTATGCAACAAATTTAGTAAAACATTTTATTTTATTTTATAAAATACACCCACATTTTTTGAGAACAATAATATACTATTAATAAGAAATAAATATCTCTAGATACAATGTTAGTTTTTATAGGACCATAAAGATCTGTGTATACCAAAATCTTACACATTGTCTTCTCTCCATATTGTACCAGTAGGAAAATGTTGCTTCATCTATTTACCCAACTGATATCTTGAACAAACATCTTGATTTTCTTGAATGGATGGAAGTTCATTCAAAATTTGATTCTTACTCAAGATATTCAAATATTACTAACTAAGATGACCATATATTTCATTCTAAAGAGTGTTAGTCTACTTAATTATTGTTAAAACATATTGTTCTACTATTTTAGGATCTATAAGTTTGTACAGACCCCTTTCCCTTATACCAATAATAACTAGTTCATCATTGAGTGTAGCTAATTTACATTTGTTTCCTTCAAAATTTACTAATAGTTACTTAGTTTTGGTGATTTCACTGATGGATAAAATATTCTTATTCATATTAGGTATATATATTTAGAAAATGTGTATTTTTATTATTTATTTAATATAATTTTCACATCTCCCATAATATCATGTGTTAATCTATCACCTAAGGAAACTATTTCATAACTAATAGAATCCTCAATGAAGTTTCATACCGATCTTGGTGACATGTGTAGTGTTGTGATGCTCTTGAGTTGAAGTACCAAGTGTGAGACTCATTAGATTGGTCATGTGATGCTACATAGGAAAATTGAGTAGATGTTTTCCCTTCTACTTATTTTGGAACATTATCATGTCTAGATTTCTTGTTTACATTAACCATATCTTGTCATTTACAATAATATTTATTAAAATTTTATGGTTTCTTTTAATAAAAACATTTCCATTTTGATTTATTTGATGAAATTACATTTGCTTTTGAAGAGTCCTTATTTGTCAACCCTTGTTTTCATTTATCTTTTAATCATGCTAAGAATGCACTTTTTGTAGATATTGATGTTAAAATGATAGAATGATCATGTCTCTTTTCTCTTATATGAGAAGTGTTTAAAAATTGTCAAAGTCTAGTGTCTATGTCTCTACAATCATGTGTAATGACTCCCCAAAAAAATCACATGATGGCAAAAAATTCTACATGATAAGAGAAATCAAGTCTTGTTCATCCACAAAATTTTTGTTTATCCCTAAAATGATCTAGGTGATCATATTATTAGATATATATTTTGATTAAAGAGGTATATATAAATGAAATGGCACAATGGTGATAATCATATCTATAACATGCCAATTAGATGTTAAACTCAGATATAGGCATATGCTGAATTTATAAAACTGAGATAGTCTAAATATGAAAAGTATAACTAAGCTATGTATGGAAATGACAAGGACGTAACATACTTAGTTGATTCTGATGTTGACATAATGTTGGATATGAAATATGTATGAATAAGGCTAGAAGATAGCTCTAGAATAGTTGTCATATTATGGATCTAACACTATTGGAGCTTTGGACACTAATGTTAGCCTAGGATGATTATATCGACACTACTATATGAGATTAACATAAGTGTCATGTATATAATACCAATTGGAAAAAGATGTGACCACCTGGATGATTTTAGGTTTTATTTTTCCTTCACTTTGTGCATTCAGATTTAGGTCATGGACTATCACTCATGAATTTGTAAATCCTTAGTTCTTCATCTTCATAGTGACCTTGGTGGAAAATGGGTTAGTGGGTACATGGGGTCAAGTTGACTCCAAATACCCCACTATTAGTGGGTGATTCCTACATAACCAATACTCTAGAAGAGGGCATCAGACTCATGTAATTATCCCCTATGTGTTAGTTTATGTGCAAATCATGTAATATGTGGAAAGCAAGTACAATACTCATTATCTTGTAACTTGGAAAATCAAACTCTTCGGATGCTCCTTTAGTACTTCAAACTTGTACATGTGTTGTACCTATGATTGGTATGGATATAAGGAAGCTTTTTTTAATTAAATGTTTAATAGAGTGCTTTTGATAAGTTACCTTGGTATCTTTGGTATCTTACTAGGTGAGGAATGAAAAAAGGTTGATCTTGTATTTATATCAATCCATTTACTATAATAACTCGCATAACATCACTTCAGTCTAAATTAGGATACATTTTGTTTATAAAGTAGATGACTTTAAGGCATTAGACACTTGCGTCGATTAAGACATTAATGTTGATGTTAGTGTTTATCTTAGACATCAATGTCTAGGGAGCAAGGAAATAGGTGCAGGCTCAAAACTTGTAGAGGTGGAAGATAAGTACATTTTATGCATTCTATGCAAGAGACAAGGTCTATGTAATCAACATAAGACTGGTTAGATTAAGAGATATGCTAGGGGGCACACGATAGAGTAGATGCAATGCTTACTAGTGAGAAAGATTTAGAATTGGGAAGAACAACTAAGGTCTATGTTTCCCAAGTGTATGATATTGAGGTGTTATATAATCATAAAATAGTTTCTACATTTTTGTACCACTTTTATCTAGTCACATATGGCTTTTAACTTTAATAAAAACTCATAAATAGACCCATCGTTTAGTATTTTAGTGGAAAATAAAAAATCTTAAATATAACACCATTCTAGCTTTAGAATCATGGCATTTTGTTATAAGATGTTTCCATAACTCTGATGCAATGGTTACATTTCTAAATTTTGGTATCAAATTATCAACTGTTGAAAGCTTTAATAACATTAGGGCTTCTTGATGATGTTTATCATATCCATAAGGTGAATTATCTAGTTTATCCTCTTTAACAAGTAAAATTTGAGTAAGATTCTAATACTTAGATTGTAAGTATCTTGTGACTCTATAAACTAAAGTTTTTGTTTGTTAACTTTTGAGAATGTGGGAGCAATAAGTGTTGTAAACTAGCCATTTGACATAGTTTTTCAATAAAATAACTAATTAGGAAAAACTATAAAAGATTTTACAAAAAATCCTTTTGCATATAGATTTTATCTTAGAATTAGACAATCCTACCAGTTTTCATCAAAAAATTCCTTACAATTTATGAAAAATTTAACTAACTATTTTTTGTAAAATTACCTTAAAAGTACATAAATAATTAAATTTAAATTTTTACACATCTTTTTGCACAAATTATTTTTTTGTATGGACAAATATTGAAAAAAGGACAATGTGGAAAATTTTTAGCTATTTTTTCCTTATGATTTTTCAGATATGAAATTAACCATGCAATTTTTTAGGCAAATACAAGTCACCAAGGCAAATATTAAAAAGTTTAATTTTGTAATCACTTAAAAGTGTTAATTTAAGAGTGTTATTTGAGTTAAACTATCCCTAGGATTGCCATATACCTATTATAGAGCCTTAGACTTACAATTCCAACCATTCAACATACCACATGCACTTACAACCAACCAAGACATAGTCCCTAAAATGTCACCTCTAACCTCAATCCAACTTTCTTAGTAGTCTACCAAAAAGAAATTAGCACCACATTTGGGACATTACAACCACATGGTCCTAGTGTCCCCATTTGGGTGCTACTATCCTTAGCCCCAATTCTACCCAATGGATACTTTTTCAAATGTGTGCCCCTCCTAAGGTCAGCCTAAGCTCATTTTATTATCTACATAAGAAATTAAACCCTATAAATACAAGTCTAATCTACCTCTATTGACTAGATGAAAAATCGATGCAAAAACTATTCAAACTAAAGACAAAATTATGCAAAATCAAGGTACATTATCCCTATTCTACCCTACTTTCAACATACTACCATCTATATTATCCCTAAGTCCAATTTTTGAGCATTTCAAATCTCAAGCACATTCAAGGCATCTAAGGTCACTCTCATTCTAGCATTCACTTGCACATACATCAAGAACTAGGTGAGAAAACTAAATTGGAATTTATCCCTCTTTGGAGTATTGGTATGTAGGCAATTCTCTGTATAATGAAGTGTTAAGGATGTCAAATCTATCCTACTAACACACTCAATTTTTAATCATATCATACTTACAAAGAGAACTAGGGTTTGCACATCAAATCAATATTTTTAGGTATAAAATATAACTATAAGCTTTGGTCATGTAGGAACATAATATATAGACACAAGTATAGGTGCTCCTTAAAAACATGAACAATATTTTAAAAAAGACATTAGCACCACATTTAGTACAATACACACATATGGCACTACTGTCCAAACTGGGTGATACTATCTAGTGAATAGATGAATATTAGAATCCTATTAGTGACATAGACTACTACCCAGATCTCTAGTTTTAGAACCCAGATCATCCATGACACTCAGTTTTTAGCTAAGTCTCTATTTATCCCTATTTATTACTATTTTTAAAAAGTCAAAGAAGTCAAAGGTCATAACAAATCAATAGGTTAATTATTCTAATTTATTTAACTAATTTAGGCATCTCAACCGTTTAACCAAACATAGGTAATTACACTTGTAAAACCCTAAAAGGTTAAATCATTTGGTGAACCCATCTTACTTCGAATATTGCTTCTAACCCTAGCTTGCATTAATCTAAATTTTGTGCAATAAATTTAAGGTTGTCTACTTTTATTTTTCTAATTTTATTTAGACAACCTAGCTAATTAAAATAAAATTTATATCAGGGTTTCCATTTATTTTACATCTAATTTGAATTGTTGCAAATAAACCCTAGATTCAAAAACCCTAATCCTAGACACACTTAAGGTTTGTATCCTTTTTCTATTTATACTCAAATTTTATTTCCAAAATTTAGATTTTAGATTTATATATCTTCTAATTCATATCATCATGATAATATATTTTAAATTTATTGCAAAGTTTCATACTTTCATTAACATGTTTATTCCCTTTAATTCACAATGAACAATGAAAAGACATCAATACATGTATAGATGATGCTTATTATCAAATACAATATTCATAATATTCCATAACATTTTATCTTTATTCTATGTGGAAAATAATTAAGACATTATTATTTAATCACATAGACATATGCATACATGATGTTTTAAATCCATTAAAATGTATTTCATGTTGTATTATTTATTTCACATGTTACCTTTATCCTATATGGAATTCCATTAATAAGCAAACCCATACACACATAGAGGATATATCACATAAACTAACCACCTTGTTTCAAGTTTCAATGTCATATATTATGCACAAGAAATATTCTCATTCTACTCCTCATCTCCATGAGGGTGATAACTACTTTCCCTCTAACTAGGTCCATGTTATCATTCCTCCATGAAATGAAGCAACCTATTACACTGTCACTAATCCCCTTACTCAACATATTATTACTTCCTCCCTACAGGTCGTGTGCCTACATGTTCAAATAAAAACAACTAGGGCTTGCACTTGTGAGACTTTATGTGATCAAATTATCAGTATGACTAAGATAATTACATGTTTACAAATCAGAATCAACTATTACATGAAAAGTTTACAAAATTAGAAAATCAATTAACAAGACAAAGGCCTCTAGGGAACAATAGTGTAAATCAAGTTTATACATCTTCAACTAGTCAATTTGTGGCAAATAATGTTACATATTAGAAAATGACATCATAACAAAGTACATCTACAACTAGTTATTCCAAAAATATTCAAAGTTCAAATAAGAGTTCAAGTGAGATACTAAGGGACATGATTAAAGCTAAGTTGATCAACCTACCTCCTCTACACCCAATGAGGAGATCCAAATATTTTTGTGCATATCTTAGAATGCATGGACACCACACTGATTCATGTTTAACATTGAAAAGGTAAATACAATAGATAATGGATACATATGACTCACATAGTGAGACTTCATCCATACAACATACAATGCCACATATACCAATTCAAAAATGGTCAAACTCAAACAATTCAAAAATTATTAATAAAACATAACTCAGAACAACAAAAGGTTCAAAAAGCACAATCAAATCAAGAAATAATACAATAAATACAAATAAATCAAGTAAATATACCTTTCCAAAAGGAAGCTCAACATTCAATATGGTATAATTTTGGTCGCAAATATCTACAACAATTTGATTATCATGGCCACGTATGGGCAAACATGCCCAAGGCATCACTTCTCCTATTCTATCAGCTTATAGTATTGGTTAACAAGTTTTAGGGTTTATTGAACATCTTAAGGCACATCAGTCACATATACGATTTATAAAGGTAAAACATCTAGATACATAGTAAATATTACAAAAAGAGAAATAGCTTTAGTTGCAAAGTTAAAATCATGCTCAACCAATAAGCATGTTAAAAATAGGTTTTCTATCAAAGGATCCTCCACAACACAATATATATATATATATATATATATATATATATATATAAATAATACATATAGTTACAAAGGGAAAAATCATAATCAATATGTCAAAGTTCAATTCAAAAAGGTTGACTCCACAGTAAGAGGTAGTTTCTTATATCACACCAAGTTATTATGATTTTGATGATGAATAATACTCAAATTTTTACTGTAGCAACATTCAACTACATCATAACAATCACACTGCATGAGAGATTACCATTCCTATTTTTGACATAGGCCATAATCTGAGTGAGTCTCTCATGAGACTCATTTGTTAGTATGGTTTATACCCTTGTACATACTTCATTATCTCTCTCACTCCTTGTACATAGTTTATTTTAATATGTTTGTACATAACACACACTCAAAAAACACAACTACACTATAACATGTGAAAATATAAAAACATTCAAATATTTCAAAAAAATAACTTTTTATAGATTGTATACAATGCTATCTTTACATTTTACTACTTACCAAATATTGCATATTGCTAGCTATCCTAGTATAGTTAATTTTATCATACACAAATGCTTCACTTGTTCTTGTCAAGTGCTTGTAGATTTTAGATAAGACTCTGGTCCACTACATTGATCTAGATCAACTATGATCTACCCATTGGGGGATTTACACTGATACAAGTTTACACATTAATACATCTTCCTACTTGTGGGCATCTCCTACATAATCACTATAGTTAGGTTTTATTTTACATATTATACATTCTATTTTAAGCATTGACTTAGCTTGATATTGATCATTACTCCTCATTGCTCAGATTTTGCCAACTATCACTAGTTAGACTCAATATATATGCACCCTAGCATCTACATAGATTTGTATTACATATTTATACATGCTTTCATTTATACTTCCTGGATTATACCTAATTGTGTTACTATGCATATTACATCTTTGAGGGCATTTAAATATGCCATTGTTCCTTGGATTCTATGCCACTTCTCTATTTGTATGCCTTGGAAATGTGACCATGTCCCTTGTGTGTGCTCTTTCATGATTTTATATGTGGAAATTTGATTATGTCCTTTTCTATGGCTTTATGACAAATTACTTATTATTTGCATATGTGAACAGTTGAACATGATATTGTATGTATTCATTATTAGATTTAGTGACATGTGCCCATATCCCTTGTATTATGGCCCCTTGGGCTACTTTTTGCATGCCTCATGTGCTTGTATGTTTACTTATTTATATAATTATACACCATGACAGTTATATTTTCTTGTTACACACACACACACACACACACACACACACACACACACACACACACACACAAATTTTTGATGCCATGAGAGCTCTCATGCATCTACCTTTCCTACTTGCCCCTTGATGGACATAATGCCCCATACCCCTAGTTAGTTACTCAGATTTACTACTTCTATACATTGATTACATCTATCTTAACACCCTTGTATAATTTTAGATTACAACATACATCTTACATTTCTTACTATTGCTCAAATACATTTAAATTTTAATGATATGTTTATACATTATATTGGAATATAATTATTTGGCTAACACATTTTGAAGAGCTACTTCTTTAGAGGGAAATTCTTCCATAAGTTTCACAACTACCCAAAGAGGGGGAACTTATAGGGGTTGTTATAGAGATTAGGCTCCTATTTTTATTTTCACAGATAAATTTCAACATATAGGCTCAATTTTAGATATCAAACTCAAGGCAAACACATAACATAATAGAGGTCAACAGTCAATTTAGACCACATAGATATCAAACTAGGTAGTTGTTAGCACCTAAATTGGGACACTAGCACCATAGGGTGCTACTATCCACTACAAGGCTGTTAGGATTGTGGAGCTAAAAGCTTCACTGATGCAAACAAGAGAGGAGGTTGCTGAAGATTGCAGAGAAGTTGGGGTCGGTCTGATCAGCCGACGTCGGCAGGATAGCAAAGGGAAGCAACCAACGTCGGTCATATATCGGCCGACGTCGGTCACCTCCAGGCAGACAGGGACCGACGTCGGTCGCCTGTGTGGTTCCACTGTGAGCTATTTACGGGCAGTTAGCTAACGAACCAAGTGTTTGCATGAAGAGATCTAATTTTAGACTGAGAGCTGCGGATCTAATTATTGTAATTAGATGTCTAATTATTGTTTGGATGAGATATATATAATAGACTCATGGTTGTATTGGAAAAGTGTGCTAGGGAGTAAGAGAGCATAATTATAAGCTCCTTCTGTGTGTGAGGTAGAGCAATGGTGCGTTCCTCCTAGTGCCACAGTACCAGGTGTGTTGGTGCTGGATTGGAGAGCCGGCTGGGTTCTTCAGGAGTGTAGGATCTTGGTCACAGTTGCATGGCCTATATAGGAGATCTACATGGTAAGTAAGATCATTGATCTGCAGGTGTATGTGTGTACAAGGTCGAGGTTCACAGGTGAGCAGAACCGTTGTTTGATTTGTAGGTGTGCAAGGTCATATAGACAGCAACACAACAGGGAGCAGTATCAGGCATGATCTACTTGGAGTACAGGTGTGTACTCGGATAGAGCAAGAGAGGAAGGCAAGGGAGTTCCTTCCATAAGTATGGTCTATTGAATTGCAGGTTGTTGTAGATTCATGGGAGATCTACTTGAAGTACCTTGAGTACTTGTGGAGCACGTGGAGTGCTTGTGGAGTGCGTGGAGCACTTGTGTTGTGCGTGGAACATGGGAGGTGAACACCAACTCTGTATTTGAGTTGGGTGTTGGGACCTGTGAGAGGGAGAGCTTTGGGGAGAAGAAGTACTGTTCACTTGAGGTGTGGGAAACCTCTGTAAGGTGGTGGAGAAGAAGTGGCATCTTCTTTATTGTATTCTTTTCTGTATAAAGTGTTAATACAAGTTGTGTATTGTCTCTCATATGCTGTGTTATTCTGAATTCTAGTTACTTGTTGATTCTGGTTATTTCCGCATATTATAGTTGCTTGAAGTTTGGTAATCAATTGTATGTTTCCGGTTTCGCATCCTGACAAGTGGGATCAGAACATGTTTGTTGTTCTAGATTCCTGACAAGTGGTATCAGAGCTAAGGTTGCAGGAAGCAGGTTGTGTTTTGGTTACAGGGCACTCTCAGGGGTTTCTGATCGAGTGGGAGTAGAGCAACGGCATATCAAAGTAAGCTAAGAATGGAGGAGTTGAAAAGCACAGACGGTTACTCACGGTCTGATGGAAAGAAAGAGTAGGTAAAAGAATATTGTTGGTTGGTAACAGATCAGCATGAAGAAACTGAAGATACAGATGTAGCAGGTGTTGTTGCACAGGATGTGTTTGCAGCTTTCTTGGATAAAGTTGAATCTTGGATAAAAGATTCGGTTGCCTCTTTCCATGCAGCCCCAGATAGAGGAGCTGGTAAGCCTTGCCAAAGAATTGGCAAAGGGGAAGTGAAGCTGAAATTGCAGGTGGCCAACACACAGGTGTTGATGAAGGTCATGCAGGTCCCAGGTTTGGAGATATGGCTAATTTCTTCAGAAAGATTGGGTGATGAGAGATGCACAAGAACTCTCACAGTGGATGCACTTGAATTAGCTGGTGGTAAGAAAACAGGTATACTTTATCTACTTGTTTATATTACTGATTCTTCTTCTATTGCGGAGACGTGGCTTTGTAGGCTTGGTCACATGAGCAGGAAGGAGATGCATGTTCTTAAGCGGAAGACATATATATTTGATAGGCTTAAGAACTGGAAAGCCTTGGTGTTCTTGGAGGAGATGACGGACAGAGTTCAGTGGATGAGGCTGGATACATCTGAGCAGGGCAGTTTGGACATGGAGATTGATCCAAAGGAGCTCGCGGGTAAAAAGTCATCACTCACAGGCGAACACAAGTACCGACGTCGGTCAGGAGGAACCGGCGTCGAACAGACAGGTGCCGATGTCGGTCATGTGCAGACCGAAGCTGGCAGTGTCGGGCAGGGTAAGACCGGCGTCGGTCATAGGACCGACGTCGACAGTATGTAAGACCGATGTCGGTCATGAGGACCGACGTCGGCAGCAGGGACACCAGTGCTGGCAGGTTGGTAGTCAGGTATAGACGCATGGAACCGACGTCGGTCGGATGCAGACTGTAGGGTGACCGAGGTCGGTCACTGTAACGAATTTTGGGTGGACAGCATGTTGTCAAGGAGTCTCAAACACCCATACGGAGGATTGAAGGCGTAAGTAGGCCCTCAAATTCGTGTTCCTCTTCTTCATACTTGTTGTTGATTGTATAGCAGGAAGGATCCAGGAAACAGGTGTGAGCTAGGCAGGATTATGATGCAGAACCAAGGGAGAGATTTGGTAGGTTTGCCAGCTGGATGAAAGCATAGAGACGAATGGATTCCCTAGTAGAAGAATAGAGAGAATGGATATGTGAGACGGAAGACCAGGGCATATGGTCTTGAGGAGCTGCAGGACAGTGGTACCAGGTTTGACAGGTGGAGGACGAAGCATGGCTTCAGTCAGTGTCAGGTAACTACTGTGGTTTGACTTACCAGGTGGATGATGATTGCAACATCATTTTGTTGCTGTATGTGGATAGTATGCTAGCTAGCAGGGGTGTACATACAGGGTTTTGCTGAGCTAAGGGTAAGATTAGTTCAGTGGCATGTCATGAGGAGTTTGGAGTAGCGGAATTCTTTGACATGGGAGGCATGGAGATCACAGGTTGATTTTGTCTCGAGTGGGAGCTGATGTGAATCAGGTGTTGGCGAGGTTCGAGATGCAGAGCCGGAGCACACTAAGGGCTGGACAGGTACAGTGTCCAAAATCACATGAGGTCTGGTATAGACCTGAGTATTCCCATGCAGTGGGAGCTATCAGAGTTAGGAGCCAATTCAGGGAAGTGGGTTCTTAGGTTTTCTGAGAAGGACCGGCAGCAGGTGTTGCTATGCAGGGTCAGGACTTCACTACAGGTGTTATAGGTTCGGATGTGGCAGGGTACTCGGATGACAAGAGGTACATCACAGGTTGTGTGGTGGGTTGTCTTCAGGTTGGAGCTTAAAGAGGGATACAAACTAGGAAACAGATTAGACAGAGTACAGGTACAGGTACAGTGCAGCTGTTTATCTCCAAGTGGGAGATTGTTAGGATTGTGGAGCTAAAAGCTTCACTGATGCAAACAGGAGAGGAGGTTGCTGAAGATTGCAGAGAAGTTGGGGTCGGTCTGATCAGCCGACGTCGGCAGGATAGCAAAGGGAAGCAACCGACGTCGATCATAGATCGGCCGATGTCGGTCACCTCCAGGCAGACAGGGACCGACGTCGGTCGTCTGTGTGGTTCCACTGCGAGCTATTTACGGGCAGTTAGCTAACGAACCAAGTGTTTGCATGAAGAGATCTAATTTTAGACTGAGAGCTATGGATCTAATTATTGTTTGGATGAGATCTATATAATAGACTCATGGTTGTATTGGAAAAGTGTGCTAGGGAGTAAGAGAGCATAATTATAAGCTCCTTCTGTGTGTGAGGTAGAGCAATGGTGCGTTCCTCCTAGTGCCACAGTACCAGGTGTGTTGGTGCTGGATTGGAGAGCCAGCTGGGTTCTTCAGGAGTGTAGGATCTTGGTCACAGTTGCATGGCCTATATAGGAGATCTACATGGTAAGTAAGATCGTTGATCTGCAGGTGTATGTGTGTGCAAGGTCGAGGTTCACAGGTGAGCAGAACCGTTGTTTGATTTGCAGGTGTGCAAGGTCATATAGACAGCAACACAACAGGGAGCAGTATCAGGCAGGATCTACTTGGAGTACAGGTGTGTACTCAGATAGAGCAAGAGAGGAAGGCAAGGGAGTTCCTTCCATAAGTATGGTCTGTTGAATTGCAGGTTGTTGCAGATTCATGGGAGATCTACTTGAAGTACCTTGAGTACTTGTGGAGCACGTGGAGTGCTTGTGGAGTGCGTGGAGCACTTGTGTTGTGCGTGGAGCATGGGAGGTGAACACCAACTCTATATTTGAGTTGGGTGTTGGGACCTGTGAGAGGGAGAGCTTTGGGGAGAAGAAGTACTGTTCACTTGAGGTGTGGGAAACCTCTGTAAGGTGGTGGAGAAGAAGTGGCATCTTCTTTATTGTATTCTTTTCTGTATAAAGTGTTAATACAAGTTGTGTATTGTCTCTCATATGCTGTGTTATTCTGAATTCTAGTTACTTGTTGATTCTGGTTATTTCCGCATATTATAGTTGCTTGAAGTTTGGTAATCAATTGTATGTTTCCGGTTTCGCATCCTGACAAGTGGGATCAGAACATGTTTGTTGTTCTAGATTCCTGACAGCACCTAAATTGGGACACTAGCACCATAGGGTGCTACTATCCACTACAAGGCACTATTTACCAGTAGCCTCAACTTTAGGATAGACCAAATCATTCAAATTAGTATATTAGGTACAATATATATTTACATAGATACAATCACAAGTTTGGCAACTATGTTTAAATTTAGCTCATATTTAGTAATTTTAATTTAGATTCATACTAGTTACTCAGATTTAGGGCATCAAGTGTAGCATGATCATTCATACATTTAGATTATTTACACAAATTCTACTATTACATACTTGATTCAGATTCAATATACTCAGATACCAGATTGGGGGCATGTGCATGACACATTGGTTTCCATATACTCAACTTAAGATAGGTTGATTAGATAGAATGGAAAAATCCATGTCATTCTCTATGTTTTATACACTTACTATCACATTCTATGTTATCAACAAATTCATTCCTTACTACAATAGTAGTGGTTAGCATCCATAAGTGACCCAAAGCTGCCTAATATACCCAAGTGACCATGGAGCCAAATATAGAGTTAGATTACTCAGTTAGATATTTTTAGCACTTTGTATAATATAATTACAAATGCATCTAATTCACATTGGGGGAAATTATAGTCATGGCCTAATTAAGTTCTTGAGCCACCTACATAAGAGGGTTTGACACACTTTCAGTCCTATACAAGTTATTCACAGAGATTAGGATCTACCAATTAGGGGTGGGAAATGATGGAGTCAAAACTAGATTGAGTACGTGAGCCACCCATATAAGGATCGAAGAAGCCATCAAATCATTTCAAGTTATTCAATGATATGATCAATATGTATATTCACACATACATAGGTTATTTTTAGGTTCATGCATTGGTTTGTATACCCAATGAGGTGTATTCATTCCCTTCTTCACTTTTTATTCAGTTATTTCATTTAAACATAGTCTTTTGCTTTTGATTATATCATCAATAAGGATTGATTTTTTAATGTTTCATTATAAGATATTGCTTTGGATCATGTTTCACATACATAGACCTAGATTGACATATTTAAACTTAGCTACATGGGCTTCACTCGCAAGGTAAGTCTAGGTATGCTTCTTTATGATTTATACTAGTCATTTTGCTTTGATACATTAGAAGCATAAATGGGGGGTAAATGTAATCACCTAAAAGTGGTAATTGGATGCTAAGAGTGTCACTTGAGTTACCCTATCCTTAGGCTTGCCATAAAACTACTCTAGAGCCTTAGACTTACATTTACATCCATTCAACAAACCACATTCACTTACAACTAGTCAATACATAGTCCCTAAACTGTCACCTCTGACCCCAATCCAACTTTCTCAGTAGTCTACCAAAAGGACATTAGTGCCATATTTGGGACACTACAACCACATGATGCTAGTGTCCCCAACTATCCACTAGTGTCCTTAGACCTAGCTCTTCTCAACAAATACTTTTTCAAGTGTGTACCCCTCCTAGGTTAGCATAGGCTCATTTTATTATCCACATAAGCAACAAAACCCTATAAATATAAGTCTAATCCACCTCTATTGAATAGATGAAAAATAGATGTAAAAGTTAATCAAACCAAAGACAAAGTTGTGAAAAATCAAGGTACATTATCCCTATGTTTCCATACTTTCTACATACTACCATCTATAATAACCTTAAGTGTAGTTTTCAAGCATTTCAAAGCTCAAGCACATGCAAGGCATCCAAGGCCACTCTCATTCTAGCATTCACTTACACATACATCGAGCACTAGGTGGGAAAACTACATCAAACTTGATCTATCTCTAGCGTCTTGGTGTGTAGGCAAATCTATACACAATAGTGTGTCTAGTCTATCCTACTAACACACTCAATTATTTCTCATATCATACTTGCAAATAGAACTAGGGTTTGCACATCAAATCATGCTTTCTAAGTATAATATACAACTACATGATTCAATCATGTAGGAAAAAACATATAGACACAAGCACAAGTACTCCCTAAAAATAGGAAAAGTCATGTAAATAGGATATTAGCACCACATTTAAGACACTACACGCAGATGGCACTATTATCCAAATTGGGGGCTACTGTCTAGTGAATAGACAAACATCATAATCCTGTTGGTGACATAAACTACTACCCAGATCTCTAATTTTAAAACCTATATCATCCATGATAGTTAGTTTTTAGCTAAATTTCTATTTATACCTATTTGTTACTATTTATATAAATTTAAAATAAGTAAAAGGTCATAACAAATCAATAGGTTAATTATTACTCTTGTAAAACCATAAAAGATTAAATCAAATTTGAATAAAATTTAAAAATATTTCACTTTGACCTAAATTTATATGAAAATTATAAACATCGCTTAAAAATTTTAATATTTAATTAGCCAATCTCTATGTACATGTACAACAATAAAAATATTATGCACTTCTACAATAGCTATTTCTGTTCTATGGAGTCATCTTCCACTACCTAACACCTTTTTCCTTCATTAAATGATATAGGAATGTTATTTGTTTACCTCCCTTGATCATAAAACCATAGAATAAGGTTTCACTCATTTGTAGATGTCACAATCGCATCATGTCTTTGCATGAAGTGCCTCATTTTGCCACATAGTAGTATGTAGTCACCCAAAAGTGGTATTTGAGTGCTAAGAGTGCTACTTGAGACTACTTATCGCTAGCTTAGCCATATACCTATCTTAAATCCTATTATCACACTTATCCAACCTTTATGTGGGCCATAGGTATCCCTAACTAGCTTAAAAATAATCCCAAACCCTCATTTCCCAATCCTAGCCTTTCATGCCTAGTATTCTGCTAGCTAGACACTAGCACTATAATAAGGACACTAACGCTACATAGTGATAGTGTCCCCAAAATGGCACTAATGTATTTTTACCTATATTTTCCTAAATTAATATATTTTCAAAACTAAAAGTTATTAAGGTTGGCTTAGACCTCTTTTATCACCCACACAAGCAAAAAAATAAAATATATACATGACTTTTAACTCTATAACCACTAGATGAAAATCAGATGCAAAATACACAAAAACTCAGAAAAAGTTACACATAATTAAGGTTATCAATCCTATTCTACCCTACTTTTACATACTACCATCTTTAATATCCCTAAGCTTAGATTACTCAGATTTATAGTCTTAAGCATATTCAAGGCACTCAAGGTCACTATTGTTATTCCCAAAATTTGTCACTTGTTTTTAGGGACAACATATCAACTATTTTGGTCTTGCAGGCCAAAATTCTCCCTTTCCTTTTTCAAAAATGTCTTGATCATCCAAGTTCTTCAATTATTCAAGATTTTTCAACTAAGGGACTCGTAGGTTCATCCATAACCTCACCTCTAACGAACTAGGAGTCTTCCTCCTACCAACACCAGGTCACCAATACAAGGCAAAGCTTCTTTTCCCTCTGCTAGCAGAGCTTTGCCTATACATACTCCACGTTGATTTGTTATCCCCCCTTTCCATAGTCATATAACGGCGGCTCAAGGCCCCTGGGGTAACTATTTTGGTCCACTCAATCTAACTCCACCTCTACATGAACTGCCTCATAGTTCTAGGAAGAATTTCCCTAAGTTCTTTGGTGATGGGAAAGTTCATCTTGATGAACATATTACAGCCTTCATCATAGCATTTGGTGTAATAAGTGTGGAGTATGAGGACTTAACAGTCAGGCTATTTGTGAAAACATTGCAAGGCAATGCTGCAGACTAGTTCTATCATCTGCAAGCACAAACAATGACTAACTAGAACACCCTCAAATCTAAGTTAAAGGCCAGGTTCAAGCCTACATAAGATGCGCATGCCCTGCTGGCCCATCTCACATAAATGAAGAAGGAGCCTCATGAAACTATGAGAGACTTTATAGCCAAGTTAGATAAGCTAAGGAATAGGATTCCTATAATTGCTCAACCAACAACTAAGAATCTCAAATGCTTCTTCATCAGCTCTCAGCTACTTGAAGTGAGTTTTCTACTGAGATGTGCTAGCCACATAGACCTTGCTATAGTGTAAGATTTGGATACTGAGGTGGAAGATGATCTCATCTTGGTGGAGAAGATAAGGAGAGATCCTAATAGAGGTAAATCTTCTTCATCCTCTTAATATCCACCTACAGGCACCACTGATCCAATGGTGTAAAAGTTGGCAAATGAGTTGCTAGCTCTCAGAAAGCAAATGGTGCAAGGGATGTCTACTCCTCCTTCATATCGAGATATACTAAGGAGGACATTCTCTAATTAGTCATACTAAGGCAACACTGCTAGGAATCAAGGGCAGCCAAATCATCTTCCTCCCCCTCAGGGAAAACTTGTTATTAAAGTATCTCCAGCTAACTCAATAGTTGGATACCTTGAAACAAAATCAAATTTTTCTTTCCAATCTGAGTTGAACCAAGAAGATGGCACTGATCTCTTTGTGGAAGACCAAGATGAATTAGCTGGTGACTCCAACATTGGTTTCTTGAATTACCAGAATGAATCTAGAAGTAAAGGTGAAGCATTTGATGGATTATACGCTATATTTACCTAGTCCTAGAATTAGTCAGCCCAGCGATCTGATAAGGAAAAAATAGAGGAGCGAGCTCAACTAGCAATTTCAATTGCTAAGCGAGGAACCACTCTGCCTTTTCAATCAAAAGACCTGGTGATCATTAAAAAGGTAAGTAAATCAAGGTTTCTTTCATCTTCTGCTTTAAATTCATAGAATAGTACCACCCCTCCTAAAAACTAAAAGGATGAACTACCTTCCCCTATTCCTAATTCATTTCAGACATTTGATATAATTGACCATGTCAAAAAAACCAAAATTCAAATGTCTGAATTTGAATTCTTGCAATCCAACCCTGAGTAGTTGGATAAATTGGTTCAATGTGTAAAGAATAAAACCATCCCTATAAGACCAACTATTCCAAAGGTGACTCCCAAATCCACCTAGAATAACCTTATCATTACTCCTCCTACTACTCCTAGGAAGATAGAACCATTTTATGTCTCCCTGTTGATAAATGGTCATCAGCTAAATAATTACATCACCGACTCAAACGCATCTGACAATGTCATGCCTGTCAAAGTGACAAAATATCTTGGTCTCACACTGACCAAGACATTTGGGAGAGGCTTCTCCATGGAGAATAAACAAGTCCCTTTGCTGGGACAAATCAAAGATGCCCAATTTGCATTTGCAGCCTTTCCAAGAAAAATAATTAAGATGACAGTCTTGATGGCTGATGTCCCAGCCTCCTACAACATCCTTCTTGGTCAAAATTTTTGTAAAGATGTTGGTGGAGAAATAAGAATGAATCTATCTAAGGCAAGGGTCCTTGTCAAAGGCATCATGCAGAGGCTGCTCCCTAAAAAGGAGTCAAAGTACATTGTCACCCAAATGATAGCCCCCAAAGCTCAAATTCTATTTGAGTCTTCATGGGTGGGTAATTACTTCTTGACCACAGAGGATGTTCATGTTTCAGTAGATGAAAGTCTTGTAGGTGGTGATCTGGGAATTGATTCAGACAAGAAAGCAAAAGAATTAATAAAGCACAGTGTAGGTGCAGAAGGACCCTCCCCTCTAAATAAAGGAAAATCTGAGAAAAGAGTAATTTTTAGTGGTGTATGGATACTAGAATTTGATGGCAGCTATTCTTCTACTAGCTCTAGAGCCAAGATTGTTCTAATATCTCCTCAAGGAGATATTTTTATTTCTTCATATAAATTATAGTTCAGTAACACCAATAATACTACTGAATATGAATAACTACTGCTCGAATTAAAGGCCACTCAAGATAGGGGCGTCAAACTCCTTCACACCAAAGGAGATGTTGAGCTAGTGGTTTATCAGGTGAGGAACCTGTATCAAACCAATAATGGAAGATTGAGTCATTACTACAATCTAGATTGGGATCAAATTGAAAGATTTGATGCTTTTAGTATCTCTATAGTGCCTAGAGAGTTCCATGACTAAGCTGATACATTGGCTGTTTCTGCTACCCTTATGGTTCCTCACCCAAATTTTAAAAGAGATAGGTACTCTATCAAACTGGTCTTTCGACCAAGTGTGCCTGATAAAGCCAATCAATGGCAACAATCAAATTATTGCCTTTCTAAAACAAAAAGATAGCTTTGAACAACTTCATTTTGAAGGCAACAAGCCCCTATCATAGGAATCAACCCCTGAAACAAACTCAGGTGTAGGTGAAGAATTCTTTCAGCTTAAAGGAAATAAAATTCCTAAAGGATTGGTTTCCCTTGAGAAATTTTTTGATAAGTACGATAGGTTCATCAAGCAACGATAAAAAGATTCAAGTTCCTCCCAGGAGTTTGATCAGATAAATTTAGGTACTAAGTAAAATCCCAAGTTAGTGAATGTTGGGAAATATTGCACTCTTGAGGAGAAGCTCAAATTTACTGCCCTACTTTGCCAGTACATGGATGTTTTGGCATACTCCTATGATGATCTAAAATCACTTAGACCTGAAGAAATTCACCATGAGATTCCTCTCAAAAGTGATTCATTACCTCACAAGTAGAAATCTAGGCAATACAACCCCAAAATATCAAGTACTATTCTATCTAAAATTTAGAAAATGTTAAAATCAAAGATAATTTGTCCAATCCATCATTCCACATGGATTGTGAACATAGTCCCTGTGAGAAAAAAGAATGGCAAAATTTGCCTCTACATGGATTTCAGGAATTTGAATCAATCCTCCTTAAAGGATAACTACCCTCTACCCATCATGGATCAAGTCCTTTAGATGGTGACTAGTTCATAGATGTTATCAATGCTAGATGGTTTCTCAGGGTACAATCAAGTGGAAGTCGATAAAGTAGACCAGCATAAGATTACCTTCACCACGCCTTGGGGCACCTTTGCATATCAAAGAATGCCATTTGGTCTGATAAATACTGGCACCACTTTCCAAATAGAAATGGACCTTGCTTTCAGAGATGAAATGGGTAAGTTCATTGTGGTATACCTTGATGACTTGACTATCTTTTCCAAGCATTGCCCTGATCATATGCACCATCTGCAACAATTGCTGGGACAATGTCACCAGAATGGCATTTCTCTAAATCCTAAGAAGTCTATTTTTGGAGTAACAGAAGGAAAACTTCTTAGACACATTGTGTCCCAAGAAGGCATAAAGATTGACTTAGAAATATTCAAATCTATCCAAGAGCTTACTCTACCCAAAAGTAAGACTACAGTTCACTCTTTCTTTGAAAAGGTGAATTTTTTACAAAGGTTCATTCTTGAGTTTGCCAAGAAGACTCACCACATTGTGGACATGATGAAGGGAAATGCCACTTTCAACTAACATCAAGACAACTATTGCCCATGCCCCAATTCTAGTTTGTCTAGATTACACCAAAGGCTTCATAATGTATAGTTATGCTTCCAAACACACACTTTTAGCAATTCTAGTTTAGCAGAACAAAGAAAGTGTGGAGTCTCCCATATCATTCATGAGCTATCCTCTCAAAGCTCATGAGCTGAAGTATTCAAACATGGAAAAGCATGCTTATGTAGTGGTAAAGTTGGTAAAACACTTCTATTTTTACATCCTAAACTCACACACTGTTGCCATGGTTCCTGATACAATAGTCAAGTCCATATTAACTCAGTAGGAGTTTGGAACCAAAAGAGGTAATTGGATTACTAAAATCAAGAAGTTTGATCTAGTTATCAAACTAATAAAGCTTGTATGGGGAAGGGGCCTCTTCCAATTGATTGCTGACAACATATCAGAAGAAATAGGGCATGAAGGAATGAAGGTTGAAGACATGCCGATAGTCCTCTTTGTCACCACTATGAATGAGTGGTATTCAAATATTGCTCATTTCATTACCTATGGTGAGTGTCCTACTCACCTGTCTTGTAAATAAAAGAGGATTGTTAAGTTAAAAGCTGCCAATTTTGTCCTAAGAAAAAATAGTCTATATAAGAAGAACCTTGATGAAGTATTCCTTCGCTATGTGGACAAAGTGCAACAGAACAAACTTTTGGAATCCTTTCACAATTTGGCTTATGGAAGACATTTTTTTATGCTTGTGACTACCCATAAGATTCTATGAGCCAGGTATTATTGGCCTACCATATTTCAAGATGCATACAAATGGGTACATAAATGTGAACTATGTCAATACTTCATTGGAAGACCCGAATTGGCTATGCTGCCTCTCAAACTTGTAGTAATAGAAGAGACATTTCAGCAATGGGGAATTGATTTCATTAGTGCTGTAAACCCATCTTCAATTGTTGGACATGATTATGTCCTTATAACTATAGATTACTTCACCAAATGGGTGGAAGCTATTCTAGCCAAGCATGCTACTTCAGAATTAGTATGCAATTTCCTCAAAAAAAATATTATTTCTAGGTTTGGGGTCCCAACTAAGATTGTGACTAATAATGCAGCCTATATCTCTTCTCATGAGATTACCCAGTTCTATTTTTATTATGGGATCACCCTCTCCCACTCTTCTAACTATTTTCTGCAAGGAAATGGTTAGGCAGAATCAAGCAACAAGAACCTAGTGACCATTATCAGGAAGTTGGTAGATGACAATCAAAGAACCTAGCATAAAGCATTGTTTGATGATTTATGGGTAGATAGAATTATGCCCAAGAGCGCAATAGGTATGTCACCTTTCTAACTTCTGTATGGTCTCAATGCAGAGATACCAATCACCTTGGAATTGCTAGCACTAAAATTGGCAAAGGCGGTCAAAGATTAGACATATGAAAGCTCCATCGACAAGAGGATCATGTGCTTGACTGAGTTAGATGAGCAGGGTGTAGACACCAAAATCATTTCTACCCCCTAGGTTTTCCTTCCCCCTTGGCCCCTTTGGTCTATTTCCTAACACTTGTCCTAAGCCCCCTCAATTTTAAATCAAAATAAATCAAATATTTTAAATTGGTGGCCCCCTTTCCACCTCACCCATGCCACCTCAGATTCTCCTCCTTGGATGCCCCCACCTCATTTCTAGCTTTAACTGCCCAAATCCTCTCTTAATCCTTCCTCCTGCATCCATTTAATCCCTCTCGACTATTTTCCCATGACTGTTTTGACCCTGACAGCGTGCAAGAACGGACAGAGGCTAATTTTAGCCTTTGTCCCCATTCTTCTGCCATCGACGTCGGCCATTATGCAGCCGACGTCGGCTGTTCTGCCGACATTAGTTACCCTTAAAACTGCATTTTTGCAACTATTCTTCCTCCCGTGAATGTGAACTCTTTTGGTGCTTGGCATTCTATCCCTCTCTCTCTCCCTCTCACATAGCAAACACCACTAGCTACAGGTACTCTGTAGGATAGCTCCAGATTGTGAGATCAAAGGCATTTGCAGATCCTCCAACAACATCAGTCTCCTTCACTCTCCCTTCAGCAAGCAGGAGGTAAGTACTTCATTATTTTTCATTTTAGTTTTATTTGAATTCATCTATTAAGAAAGACCACTGCCCATAACCTTCCCTGTCCTTCCCAGAGAGCCTGAAAGGCCTTCTCTGATACCTGTCTCCCCATCATCCCCCTTTTTCCTCTACTACTCAGCTAGTCCCTTCCTAGACCATACTCTTAGTCTAATCAGCCCTGCACAAACCTCCAAGCAGTCCCTTAGACCCCTAGATAGTCCCTCTGACCCCCAAATAATCTCTCTAACCCTCAAACAAAATCTTAGACCACTCTACAAACTAAAAACCAGACTTGAAACTCTTCCCTGGCCATTACCCCGACCGACCTTGACCATTTCCCCTACCGACATCAGCATCATAACTGACATCGGTGACCTTTCTCAACTGACGCTGGCAAAACCCCTGACATTGGTGATTTGCTGCATATCAGGTATGCATTTGCTTTTTATTTCCTTCATTTTGTCTTTCATCATTTCTATTTTTGTCAAATATTTTGTTTCTAACAGTGGACCGTCATCCTCTGAGAAGTCTTTGTGCTTCTAGGACCAAGCTTTCGCTTAGCAGTCCATTTTCTTATCATCTAATGTTTTTCATGTTTTAGTCTCTTTCTCTTTCAGGTGTCATCCTCCATAACCAAAGAGGAGTTCCTGCTATCGTCTGAATCTAGTGCGCAAGTCCACATCTGGGTACGTACAAACCTTTGTCCACTTTCTTAGTTTCTCATTTTCCTTTCTTGAATGTGAAAAGTGAAATCTCATATAGAAACATTCTGGCATGCCCGGTGGGACCTTAGGGTCTTCCTTGGGTTCTTTTCTTTCTGTTCATATAGGGTGCATTAGGATTCTTCTTTTCATCTCTTTCTTCTATCTTCCAAAAGACATCATAAACAGGATTAAAAAGAACTCTTCTTTCTTTTCTTGCATCTTAGACTAGTCAAAAGTCATACTCTTCAACCCTTTCTCAACTTGTTTTCATATGAACTAACATTTCAACTTGGGCTTAAAACACATTGCATTTCATTTCTACTTGCTTGAATTTCTTAGTCCACATCTAGTAATTAACAACTGCATCATGAATTAATCGTAGATCACTTTATGTTACACAACCAAATCACTTGCACAAATCAAACATCAAAACTTACTTGAGACAAGGCTCAACTGGGATTTCATCACCCAGCGAATACCTTACTCGTCCTAGCAATCCCACTTGGATTTCATCACCAAGGGGAAAGCCCACTCTGTTCTCTGACAGAGGATAATCTCTAGGGAAAGTATATTTTGGCTAAGCGAGACCAGCTTATCACTGGGCTCGTGAAGTGATGGGAGCTTGCTCCTTAGCACCAGGCCATGTACAGAACCTAACCCAGACTCTTGAGCACCTAAACAAATCTAAAACCATCCATAGACTACCTCTTCTAGGACCTGTCTCAAAAGCTAATCTTCCTAAACACATTTTAAGGCATAAGCCAACATGATCATAATAATTTATTCCTAGGGATTTAACACTTAAGATCTTCTTGTGTTCTTCATCTTTTCTATTCTTATCTACTTGTTTGAGCTAGTGAGGACGTTCTTCTTCCTTTTTCCCAAAAACTCTCAAATCTTTTGGGTTTCTAGAAAACATAGTCACCGGCATCGGTTTTACCACCGACATCGGCCACCTTCCTCGCCGGCATCGATTATCTGACCGATGTTGGCCATCTGATATCACCGACATCATTTTTTAAACCAATGTCGATCACTGTCACAGTCCTTTTTTTTCAGAATAGCAGCCTAAAACCCACCCCTTTTTCTACCAAAAACCACATTCTGAGTTTCTGAAATTGAAAAAACATAGTTTTTGAAACCTGACCCTTCTTGCCTTGAATGGTTTTAACACGTAGTCAAACCAAGGCTCTTCTTGACCACACGAGACATCGACCGCTTCCACCTTCCCCGTCCATAACCAATCCTATAATGGAGTTCCACTCAGAGACCGAAAGAACGCCTACTCGACCGACCTCAACTCAGTCTCCCATTGTCCCCGAAGGGGACCAAGATTTTGAAAGATTCTTGGACCTCAATGGCAGAGCCCTTCAACATTATCTCATGCGAAGTCGAACTTGAGACTCTTTAGGCAACCCAATCTATGGGATGTCGACCTCCTTAGTCAAGATGATGATCACATCAACAGTGTCCACAATTCAACCTATAGACAATCAAGCCCACACCTTGACTAATAACCCAATCGTGTCCTATCTTCAAAATTTAGCCTCTCTTTCTAGACCTACCTCCATGGGGGTTTCGGCAACCCCTCAACCTCAAACTACTCAACCAAATCCTCCACCTTTCCAAAGCCTAGTGGTCTCTATCCCCCCTACTCTTGCACCTATCAACACAAGAGTAACTGCCTACCCTTTAACAAGTGTGGCCACCCCTCAACCACCTTTGACGGCCCCTATCCAAGTTCTGCCTACCAACCCCATAACATAAGTGCCCTTGGCTTCAACTTCTGCCTCGATGACTAGTTACTTATATGTTGCACCTACACAAGCACAACCAACCACGTCATATGCCCCTCTCAATACCTTCCAAGCGCCTTATAACCTAGGGGGCACTCCACCCACCATTCTGTCAGCTGACATAATCAAAATGCTGATGGACAAAATGTCTAGTCTCAAAACCTCTATTTTTGGTTCACGCAATGCCCTCTCATATGAGCAAATTTGCAACAAACCCATCCATCCTTCCGTCTCGATCAGGCCGTATCCCAATTAGTGGGAACTTCCTAAATTTTCTCATTTCCAAAGCAAGGAAGACCCATAACAACACCTACAAGCATTTAGACATGCCTGTTATCTCATTGCTCATGACGATGCGTTACTTTTATGCATGTTCCCCATGTCACTCTCCGATGCTACTCTTGACTGGTATAGCTCTCTTGCCAGCCATTCTCTCTTCACATTCACCCAATTAGCCCAACTCTTCCTCGACCACTTCTCCATCAATATCACCAAAAAGGTCTCAATCACAGATCTCTATTCTATCTGACAGTTTGAGGATGAATCCATAGCCGATTTTGTTGGTCGCTGAAGAGGCCTCATCAATCAGCTCTCATTTTATTTGCCCTAACCCAAACTTATCAAACTTTTCTCTCAGGCTTGCGCCAAGCATATTTCCTCTACCTTACGGGTTCAGACCTTCTGCACCTTCGATGAAGCCTTCACGATGGCCCAAAAGCTTGAATTATGTGCCATCCAGGAGAACAAAGTCAAGTTGCAGAGTAAGAATCCCAACTCCAAGACCAATGACTCCTCTTCTAAGCCTTCTTCATCTAATCCCAAATCTAAGGCATCAGCAAATGCTGTAGTCATTAGACCTTTGTCCTCTTCACCTTTAACCAACCAGCCTGAGCCATCCATGTCCCAAAGCATCACCCACCAATTCTAGCAAAGGTACATGTAATGACAGTATACTCCGCTCGAAGAGTCATACACATCTATGCTGGACAAACTTGTCAAATAGGGGGTTCTCAATCTCCCCCAAATTTGACTGCCTCCACAATTTGATCCCTCACATGCCATCCTTGCGTGGTATAGGGTAAATGATTTTTGCAACTACCACCATGTTAAAGGCCATGACACGAGAAACTGCAAGACTCTTAAAAACATCATCCAAGACATGCTTGAAAAGGGTGACCTCATCCTCGACAATCCAAATGCGCCAGCCAATCAAGGCATAGACATTTTCAAGCAACCATTTCCCAATCATCCTCCTACCCAAAACAATGTCCAGGCTATGACTAATGACACTCACAAACATAACATATGCACAGTCAATATGGTCTCACCCTTCATCTTCGACCAACCTCTCTCACAGACTCAGGAGGTTAGTCAACCCATCAGTCCCTCACAGGTGGAAGAACTTTCTTCTCCTATTAATCCTCTATTGACCTCTCTTATATTGGAGGACACCTTGACCATACCAATGCTATTAGCCCCACATTCATCCTTTCTCCCACCAATGGAGGACCCTACGTTGCTTACTCCTCAACCACAAGTAGAGGGCATGATCATCCCTGCCCTCTGCCCTCTTGAGGAGCTGCACTCTCCTATTTCTTCTCCACCAAGAGAAGAACTAGTCTCTTCACCTATTTTGACCGAGGAAGACCTAGTCACGGTTTCCTCTTGCCTTTTGCTTGATATTGCTACATCTCACCCACTTCTGTCTGCCTCTAAACCCAAACCCGTATCTAACCTTGCCTCGCACAATGGTGGCCCTCAACCCAAACCAAAGAAGGCCACTAAACCACACCAAAGGACTCCTCCCCCACCTTCATCATTACCTTCAATTTTGGGCCCGCATCCATCCACTTTAATAGGAGTGCTTCCCACTCCCATACTTCATAGAGGCAAGTCGCTTCCATTATCCCCTCAACCCATCAAACATATATTTCCTCTGAAACATCCAACACCTATCACCACCAAAGTGCCATCTACACATGGGGCTACACCACCCACAAAAATGATGGTATGACCAACACCTCTTACGCCTCTCAAACCAAAGTCATCAACCCCCATTGCAACAAGACATGTAGACCCATTAGCAGGTTCTTATGCCTTGCTGTTACGGCAATTGATGCAGTCTTGTCACATCAATCTCCTACCTCTTAAACCATATCAATCTCTCAGACCAAAACCACCTTGGTTCGATGACACTCAAATTTGTGTGTATCATCACACACCTAGACATGACACCGAGCATTGTTGTACCCTCAAGGTTGTCGTTCACCAATGCTTGGAGAAAGACACCCTTTTTCTCGACCACATTATCAACAAACCTTCAACACCACCCCACTCATCAACTCTCAAATCAAGACCATCTTGGTTTGACAACTCTAAATTTTGCCACTATCATCAAAAATTGGGACATGACACTTAGCGTTGTCATGTTCTTAAAGCTGTCACTCATCAAAACCAGAAAAAGGACACCCTTCTCATCAAGGATCCTCTTGACCACCCCTTCGTCAAATCATCAACACCAACCCACACTTCTCAAACCTCATCACCTAAATCAGGATCTCCACGCCAGACTATGGTCCCTTTGCCACCTTTAACCTCCTTATTTGACATCAACACAGTCAATCTGACCACCAAGCCTCAACTGACCTTGACCAATCTGTCAAACATTCTCCCTAGCCGCTGGGGGAATTCAATGTTCATCCAAGCCTCGACCAACCTTTCAACCCAATCTCGACCAAATATCAATCACTCTTTTAATCCTAAACCTCGACCAAGCCTCAATCAAACATCAACTAGTCTTGACCAAACATCAACCCTAACCTTGACCAATCATTCAACTGACCTCGACCAATCATTGACCAAATATCAAACAACCAAACCTCGACCGACCATCGACCAAGCATCATCTTCACATCTATCATCAGCCATCAACATGTGACCAATCTCGAAGAGGTAAATGGGGCAAATTTGCTCTTAATTGGCTCGGACCTTTCATCATCACGCACAAGTATGGGTTAGGGACTTATCGTCTGTCCTCTCTCGATGGACGGCCAGAACCTGAGCCTCTTAATGCGTTGCATCTACGACCATTCTACTGTTAGTCTAGTACTCATCCACTTGACATTTAACTTGAGCTCATCCCTTGAGCAACCCCCATCTTCTTAATCCTCATTCCTTTCAACCCTATTCCCCTTTTTCAAATCCTCTATAACCATTTTATGATGTATGGATGCTTTGTACTAATAAAAGGGAGCCTTTGAACTTCTATAGTCTTGTCCATGACTCAAAATTCTGTGAAAAAAATAAATGAATAAAAAAAAAAATCTAGATGTCAAAGTGACCTCTCAAAAAGCAGACTGCTCCCTCGAAGGACAGCTATACTATCATTGCTGTAGCTAATAGACTATTCCCTCGAAGGACAGCTATTCAAAAGACCTCAAATATATAAAGCAAAATATAGACCACTCCCTCGAAGGATGGCTATGACTAAATCTTGCTACAAACAACACTTTCTTAGAAGCTTCCCGCATCGATTAGCTTTACAAATGACCACAAAGCAAAATGACATCTCTATGTAGACTTTCCACATTGATATGTCTGTGCCAAAATTTAAAAGAAAAAAAAAAAAAAAAAAATGAGTCATGGCCTTGGCTTATACTTGTCTCAGGGTCTCCTATAAAAAAGGGTAAGGTTATCTCTACTCTAAAATGGGTTACCCTCTCCTCCTATCATAACACCTGCTTAAGGGACTTCGAGCTCACTTTAATGTCAAAGTGATTCGATTACTTCTCTAACACAACCCATGGTCAACAACGTAATGCATGAATGGGACTCTTGGTTCTAACAACCCCTATCTATGCTATCATTTTGGTCCTTGTCAATGAAAGGGAGAATATGCCTTTCACTTGCTTTACACTTTCGTCACATTCAAACTTCATCACTTGTCAAACCCAATCAACTCGACTCTTTTTAGACCACTCACATAGCCTGTTCACACTAGTTTCTATGAACACCAATACACATGGAAACTATCGACGACACAATTTATGTCCGGCATAAACCATTACTTGTTGGCGCATAAATAGACTCAATTCATTTTTATCATACATCCATCATGAATATGGAAAATTTCTAGGGATGAAAGACCCCTCAACCCATGTTGCAGAATACACCATCACACGATATGGAAAAAGACTATGACATCATTTTATCTTCATCATTTCAACACATGACCAAACCAATCTATCGACCGACTTTAACCCTTTGTTTGAATTACATTGGTCTGAGGCCCTAAGACTGGGGCTATGTAGGCAGCACTTAGATGACACGACTGTCTCCTGGGGTTAGCTTGACCACCCTCATTTATTCATCTACCTGATGGACAAACTATCTTACCTTTGACCATGACTTAACCTCATCCAAGACCATCGACCACTTTGACCTTCTTCCTCCCTTTTAGGGAGAACTACATTGGCCTGAGGCCCTTAAGACAAGGGCTATGTAGGCAGCACTCAATTGACATGGGGTCTTTTGGGGTTAGCTCGGCCATTTTCTTCATCACATTTCTTCTATCACATTCGTTCGTCACCTGCCAATCACATCACAAACAATCACATATTTTCATAATCATTAACAAAATCAAAACACCATCATCATAATCATAAACATCACCATATAATCATTTACATCCTAATCATTACATATCATCATAAAACATATGAGAAATGCTGAAAACATCTAACATCTAAAACATCTATAACACATCAATAAAACCAAAATCACATCATATATATATCAATGTTTTACAATGGCATAATCTGTGCCTGTCTCTCTCTCAAAAAAATCAAGTACATCTCGCATCAACGGCTCACAGGCGGGTATATACATAGCATCAAAATCTGCCCTCAAGGCTATGGCTGTGGTGGTGGTGGTGGTGGCCGGGAAGATGCTATATCCTCTCCCCCCTTTGATCTTCACCGTCTACACGAATCTATAGCAGTCACCCGTGATATAGACCGCTATCAGCTCAGCTCTGCCCTCATATCTGAGTATCACTGTATCTGAGGAAACCCCCTAATGGCTCCCTCATAATATGCAATCTCATCCAACACATTATTGTATCTAACTATAGATATAGTCTGTGGTGGACCCATCTAACCTACTGTCGTGCCCTGCACTGAACCTTGCGGCTGTGAAAGCCCTGGCTACACTGACACTGACTGTGTGGGCTACTGAACTAACTATTGGGGTGGATGCTAAATCAGACCCTATCCTGTCGATGCTTGTGCCTGGGCTATGGCCAACTGAATCTACAAAATAGTGACCTGTCTTGTCAAAGTAGCCACTCGTCCTGTCAACCCTACCATCTCCCCCTATAATCTTGTGACCTAGCTCTCCAAAATGGTCACTCGTCCTCATGCTGCATCCCTCTCCTGGATGGCAACATCCCTCTCTTGTCTGGCACCATCCCTCTCTTACCTCGCCACATCTCTCTCTCTGATCACTGCTTGTAGATCAAGCTATGGTCCTACCTGTAACCCTATATACTACCCTGCCCACCATGCCGAGTAGGCCTCTGTGCATCCTGGATCTGCTATCCCAAGGCTTGCTGGTAGCTCCTCAAAATTAGGCCCCTCTATCTCCTCTGGTAATGGGAATGACACCTCAATGTCATCCCATCTATACAGTGGGAAGGCAAGCAACACATCCTGAAGCAACCCATACTAGCACCACACTCTCTCCACTGGCACCCTCTCGAGCTCGCTGGCTCACCTACCCCTGACCCATCTTAGGGTCTGTACCCCAACCAACTATTCCCTATGGTCTCTGAACACTAGATACACCAAGTACGGTCTCCAGATGATATCTGCTAGGATTAGGGCCTCTAGTACCCCTCTGTAGTGGTTAATATCTTTGACCACTCCATCCACCTGCTTCTATGCCATCACCTCACGCCATCACCTGAATCTGACCCTGAAGCTAGCCTAAATCACCACTGGGAGGTTGAGAGGTTGGGTGACCACAATATGCTCATATGCCCAACAGTGCAGGAGGTGGCCCACACACAAACTATACCGCCACCACCGACTGATCCCCCATAGCTCTCTGTATACCTGGGCCAAAAAGACGGGCGCCCAAGCAAACAATGTCTGCTACTCTATCATGTCCATCAAAACCCCGGTCATAGCAATTGGAAACCTACCTCCCTTTGCATCTATCAGTGCATAGATGGTGATGCCTATCATCATCAAGATGGCCAGTCGATGCGCATCCTCATCTGCTGCATACAATGGCTCATATGCAAAACTTGCTGATTGATAACTCACCTCAGCTACATGTTCACCAAACAATGTAACCATGTGTATATCATGTGCCTCTCTTGAGCATGCATATAAGTCTGCTCCATGTACTGATAGTCACAAAATTTGGTACACATCCTCGATCATCACTGTCATCTCCCCTGTTGGCAAGTAGAAGGTGTTGGTGGAATGATCCCACTGCTCGATCAGAGCCACCATCAGGCTCATGTCCCTCGCCACTTGACAGTATCATCATAGCCTACTGAGTCCCACAACACTCATCTATGCCCACTCTTCCTCGGTAATGTCTTGATGCATCCACATCAGCAATGGTGACAATCGATCCCGCAACATCAGTGTTTACCTCACCTACATCCAACAGTCAAACCCATGTCAACACGACTACCAATCTCCATGAATCTTTTTCCTTTTGTGAGACCTAGCTTGCCTATTTGCCCTTTCGTCTATCTACTTGACCATCTACCTTACTATCTCTAGGTATCCTGACACCTGAGAAGCCCTTGGCGTGGCTTTGCCCTTTTGACTTTGTAATTTTCAAACCTCTCTCTGACCAGGCAGCCACCGATATCAGTTTGCATACCATCGACAACACTTACCTAACCGATGTCGATCACTTAGTGATTGACATCGATAGGATAGTGACCGATGGTGGTCGCTAGTAGGCTGACACTGGTGAACCCACTAATGTCGGTGACTGGTTCGGCCCTAGAGCCAAATGAGGCGAGCCCTAACAATTAGGGCTTCCCCATTGAACCACCCATTTACCCCCAAAACACTCCTAAATGCCTCCTGACCTATCTTAGACCCCCCACCCACCTTCCTAGCTCCCCCCCTCAATTTTTGCCTAAAACAACTGAAATTTAAAAAACCAAATCAAAACTAAAATCAACCAATTGAGCTCATTATGGCCTCCTACCTCGTCTCAGCGTCGTCAGTGTGGTGGCACGATGGGTGCCACTAGTGGTGGACCTCTCATAGGTCCTCTACTCCCCTCTGCCATCTCTGCTGTGTCTCTCTGCCCTCACAGTTCACCTGGCCCAAATGCCTCTGTAGCCTCCAATCACTCTCTAACTCGCTCCCTCTCTCCACCAATGCCTATCTGCCACCTCACCCCGCTCACTCGATCAACTCTGGGTCACTTTCACTTAATCAACTCTAGAGCTCTTTTTTCTCTCAGTCAATAAGTAGCAAATGACTTTTGGTGGGCCATCAATCTGGTATTATCAAATTTGGTAGGCCATTGACATCGACATTTGTGTGCCCTAGGCCACTGACATCGGCCTATTTATGCTGACATCGATCCCTTTTGGCCACTGACGTTAGTTTTATCACCAACGTCAGTGGCCTTCAAACCTCCAAATTCTTCAACCATTGCCCAAAATCATGCCCCAATCAGTTAGCTCTATAGTAGAAGTCATTTTAGCCTCCTAGGGCACACTTGAAATCACTTTTACCTCCATCCTTTGACCACCAGACCTTAGAGATCACGACTATCTCTTCAGACTTTGACCACTTTTGAGACAACTCTTCCTTCATTGTTTTGATTGCCTTTGCTACCTCGCACCTAGTTAGCAAATTGTCCAGACCCTCACAAGTATTGGATCATGCGCAAGTTGATCTCTACTGCTTGTGACTTTTTTTGTGTTTTTTAGGAGCACTTCTTGAGCCCAGGATACCTAGAACATGATGACCATTGGAGCTACAGCTTAGATTGAATAACCCGATCAACTACGACCAAATGCTGGGGCCTAATTATTTCAATTTTGGCACTCCTCAACCCTTTGACCATGATAATTTGCCTGACCTTTTGCATGGTGTGGTATACATGCAATTCCACCCTTTACAGTGTTCACACTCGATCTTCACCCTCTCTATCCATCTCTCTGTAAAATCGACACTCGATCTCAGGTTCCCTTCCCTTGACTCTCACTTTGAGGGGGGAATACCTCATCCCATACCTGGGGCAACCAACTCCTATTTTTGTCTTGCAGTTCATCAAGAACAACCAACAAGACAAAAAGGGGCAAATGTAGACACCGAAATCATGTCTACCCCCTAGGTTGTCCTTCCCCCTTGGTCCCTTTGGTCTATTTCCTAACACTTATCCTAAGCCCCCTCAATTTTAAATCAAAATAAATCAAATATTTTAAATTGGTGGTCCCCTTTCTACCTCACCCATGCCACCTCAAATTCTCCTCCTTGGATGCCCCCACCTCATTCCTAGCTTTAATTTCCCAAATCCTCTCTTAATCCTTCCTCCCGCGTCGACTTAATCTCTCTCAGCCATTTTCCCATGACCGTTTTGACCTTGGCAGTGTGCAAGAATGGACAGAGGCTAATTTTAGCCTTTGTCCCCATTCTTTTGCCGTCGACGTCAGTCATTATGTAGCCGACGTCAGTGGTTCTGCCAGCGTCAATTACCCTTAAAACTACATTTCTGTAACTGTTCTTCCCCCCACGAACATGAACTCTTTTGGTGCTTGGCATTCTATCCCTCTCTCTCACCCTCTCACATAGCAAACACCACCAGCTACAGGTACTCTTCAAGATAGCTCCAAATTGTGAGATCAAAGGCATTTGCAGATCCTCCAACAGCATCAGTCTCCTTCATTCTTCCTTCAGCAAGAAAGAGGTAAGTACTTCATTATTTTTCATTTTAGTTTTATTTGAATTCATCTATTAAGCAAGACCACTGCCCACAACCTTCCTTGTCCTTCCCAGAGAGGCTGAAAGGCCTTCTCTAATACCTGTCTCCCCATCATCCCCCTTTTGCCTCTGCTACTCAGCTAGTCCCTTCCTAGACCATACTCTCAGTCCAATCAGCCCTGTACAAACCTCCAAGTAGTCCCTCAGACCCACAGGCAGTCCCTCAGACCCCCAAACAATCTCTCTAACCCTCAAACAAAATCTCAGACCACTCTATAGATTGAAAACCAGACTTGAAACTCATCCCTAGCCATTACCCTGACTGACCTCGACCATTTCCCCTACCGACGTCGGCATCATAACCGACGTCGGTGACCTTCCTTGACCGATGCCAGCAAAACCCCCGATGTTAGTGATTTGTTGCATATCAGGTACGCATTTACTTTTTATTTCCTTCATTTAGTCTTTCATCATTTCTATTTCTGTCAAATATTCTATTTTTAACAGTGGATTGTCATCCTCCAAGAAGTCTTTGCGCTTCTAGGACCAAGCTTTCGCTTGGCAGTCCACTTTCTTGTCATCTAATATTTTTCGTGTTTTAGTCTCTTTCTCTTTTAGGTGTCATCCTCCACAACCAAAGAGGAGTTCCTACTATCGTCTGAATCTGGTGCGCAAGTCCACATTCGGGTACGTACAAACCCTTGTCCACTTTCTTAGTTTCTCATTTTCCTTTCTTGAATGTGAAAAGCGAAATCTTGTTTGGAAACTTAGGGAACTATGGTGGTGGACTGAATTGCTATGCATCAAAGTTTGGTGAATAATTTCTTCAACCAAAAATTAAAAACTTATGATTTTTAGATTGGTGATCAAGTTGTGTTATGGGACAAGAGAAGAGAAGCAAAGTGAATACATGGGAAATTTGAATCCTTATGGAGAGGGCTGTTTGCTATTCATCAGCTTAATGGTGAAATAGTTTCCTATTGAAGTATCAAGATGGCACATTCTTTTCTCTACCTCATAGTGGGTAGCATTTGAAGCACTTCAATTCTTTAAGTATCAGATAAGTTCGATTGTACATTTATATATTTGTTTAGTCTTTAGTTCTATTTTGTGTTTTTGTTTTTATTTTTGGGTGCCTTTCATTTTGGGTAGCATGAATTCGTAGCCCAATGGCATACTTAAAGACATCAGAGATTTTGGATTCTACTCCCTTTGATTGTTTTTACAATTAAAAAAAGTTCCCCAACTGGAGCCAGCTGTTGTTTCCAAAATCTCTCACTTGTTTTTGGGGATAATATATCAACTATTTTAGTCTTGCAAGCTAAACTTCTCCCTTTAATTTTTCAAATATGTCCTGAGCATCCAAGTTCTTCAATTATTCATGCTTTTTTAGCTAAGAGACTCGCAGGTTCAATGGGTTCCACAGGTTCAATCGGTGGGCTTTCACAAAGAAACAAGTGTTCCTTCAAACACTTAGGCATTTCAAGGCTGGTTCAATGCCGAGGTTCAATCAAAATACTTAATGGCGGGCTTCAAACAAATGGAATGAACCATTGAACTATTGAACCTCGCTTCAGCAAAGTTTAAAGATTCAAAAAGTTTAATAAGTTCAATGAACTTAAAGAAAAGAAGACTTCAAAGAAGAAAAATTAAACTATTGAACCATTGAACCTTGAACCAAAAGAGTTCAAAGTTCAAAGGTTTAACAAGCTCAATGAAGATCGAGAGACTTAGAAGAACAATAGATTCAAAGAGCTAAGAAAGAAATGTTGAACCATTGAACCTTGAAAGGTTCAAAGTTCAAAGGTTCAACGAGTTCGACAGAAAAGAAAAAGATCCAAAAAGTTTGAAGGACCAGAAGATTCAAAGAAAGAGAATGAACCATTGAACTTTGAACCGAAATGGTTCAAAGTTCAAAGGTTCAAAGGGTTTAAAGAATTCAAAGTTTGAAAGGAAGCTTTGAGCGAATGAAGGAAGTGGAAGATTCTATAAAGAAGTTCAAAGTTAAATGGTTTAAAGAAATGGTTCAATCGAAGAAGAAAAAAGAAAGTGAATGCATCTCTTTCAAAGAAACATTAAACCAAAGAGCTGATTAAACCACCCAAACCATTGAACCATTGAACTGATGCACTCTGAAGGTCCAAAGATTCAAGGTTTAAAGTGGCTTAAGTGACTAAGTGATCAGTGATGTCACTATGGATGTCAAATATAGGGTAATGAAATATCCATTGATTTTCAAAGATGCACACCTGAGAACAAACTTAGCGACCGACCAAAGGAGCTAAAAAAAATAGCTAAAAGTGAGAAGATAGCCTTGAGAGCTCAGATTACCAAGGAAGGACAAAATGTGGTAAGGAAAGAGAGAACAACTATAGGAAATCTAGAAATATCTGTAGGAGAGTTATTTCTAGTAGGTGAAATAGTCCACCAGGTGGGCATTAGAGAGTGAAAATATTCAAAGTCACAACCTTTTTTTCTACATTAAGTAAAGGTGAATGGACAGCCATGTAAGTGCCATAAATAAGACCAGACAACCCATGCTTAGGAGGAGACATTTGAGATGGTTCAGAACACCAAAGTCAAGGCTGATGACCTTTTTTAGAATGGCCCTGTCATAGGTATTCAAGACATTTAATTCATCATGGGACATTTTCATGAAAACCAGTGCCCAAGTCTTTCTTGGAATTATATATATTGTAATCTCTCATTTTATGAAGGAGAGATCTCTCTGTTATCTGAGGCAAAACTTTACCCAAATTGAAAGGCATTCTTGAGACTTTGAGCTTAGACTGTTAATCATATTTTGTTATTAGAATGAGAAAATAAGTGACCTTTCAGACTTTGTGCTAAAATAGCTTATGTTATTTAGGAAATTGTTCTTATGTCTATTTCTTAGAAGCATTATTGTCCATTTAATTTAACAAGTAGAACTAGTGGAAGTAATTAGGAAGGTGTCTTGAAGTCGACTATGGAGAGACTTTGTGCTGCCACAATGGTCGTTAGTGTGTTGTTTTCTATATCTGTGTAAAGGATCTTGGGATGAATTTATGCCCCCATTATCATTCATATATTTCACTCTTTGGTAGCTAAGGTGGAGACTTTATGCTACACTTCATCTTGCTGTGTTACTGTGTCTAGTTACTTTTACTAACCAAGAAGGAATCTAGCTGCTGATTGAGTATTACTTCTGAAAGAAGAGAAGTACCTCCAACAATCACCTAGGAATTCTCCTATGTTTGTGAACATCATCTCTGAGAAAAGAGAGATGGATGGTGTTATCCTACCCTGAGTGTTATTTTTAGCTTATTTATAGTATATAGTACCTTATAGTTATAGGGAACCTCCCCTTGATGAGAGGAGAGATTTATCCCCTTTTGATGTGGTCGACCTACACATTTGGTTGATAAATCTCCCTATGCTATGGTTGAAACACCTATTTTGCCCTTAGTTAGCTAGTGACAAAATATTCACCCAACAACTATCATACTAGCATCACTTGCACTTGAAAAAGAACTTAGGTTGGGAGAACTACATTAGACTTGATCCCTCCTTAGAGTATTGGAATGTAGGCAACTCTCTTCATAGTGGGGTGTTGAGGATGTCCTGCCTACCAACTTAACAAACACACTTTTCAAATCATATCAATAAAATGCCATAGTTACATGGAGGATTAGGGTTTACACAATAAATCAATCATTATAGGCAAAACATAGGGTTTCAAGACTTGTGGACCTAAGAATAGACCTCAGAGATCTAGACACAAGTGCACTCAGAAGCTTGGGACAATCTTGCATAGAGGACACTACTGCCAATATCAAGACACTACCACCACTTTTCTAATAATGGTGATACTTTCCAATTATGACACTACTATCCAAGATGGGTTCTAACATTCGTATCTAGTTTATAACACTCAGACCAACTTCCACCTTAGTTTCCAGTATCCAAATAATCTATCTCAGTTATTTTCTAGCTAAGTTCTTACTTGCACTATTTATTACTATTTTTAGAAAAGTCAAAGCTAGTCAATTTTATAAAAAATTAGTGGTTGTATTTATTACATATTATTTACCTGATGTAGTCTACTTAGATCTTTAACGAACATAGTATTTACTTCCATTAAGTCCTAAAAGGTTAAAACATTTGGTGAACCTGACTTACTTCAAACATTGATCAAACCTTAATCCTAAATAACCTTAGGGTTTATATTTATAACATTTAGATTTGAAATCCATACATTTTATGATACATTTGTAACATTTAGAAGAGGTATATCAATTTTTGTTGCAAAGTCTAATACTTTCATTTACATGCTTGTTCCTTTTAATTCAGAATGAACTTAAAAAATACATAAACACATTTATACATGATGCTTTATATCAATTGAAATTCGTTTCATGTTTCATTATATCTCTAGCATATTATTATTCTCTTATGAATAATTCAATTAAGAAAAAAATCCTTACATACATAGAGGATCTATTACATAAGCTAACAATCAGGTTTCATGTTTCAATGTCATATCTTATGCACAGGAAAGAATCTCCTTCTCTTCCTCATCTCCATGAGGGTGATAGCTACTTTCCCTCTAACTAGGTCCATGCTATCACTCCTCTATGAGATGAATCAGCCTATACCATTTTTACTAATGCCCATACTGAACTTATCTAAACCTCTTCCTTACAGGGTGTATGCCCACATGTTCAATTAGAAATAACTAGGGTTTGCACTTATGAGACTCTAAGGGATAAAATTATCAGTATGAGCAAGCTAATATCATATTTACAAAATTAAAATCAATTATTAAGTGAACAAGTCACATTATTGGCAAATCACATTACATGTACATAGTTTTTAGAATATGCTAGTATAAATAGTGTATATGCATCTACACCTAGTAAAGTTGTGCCTAACATTCTTTCATATCCAAAATATAAATTAAAAAAAAAGTAAATATAAAACTAGTGATTTAAAAAGCATTGAAAGATCAAATAATAATTTTATTGAGGTACTAAGGGAAATTATTAAAGCTAATTTGATCAACCTACCCCCTCTACACCTAGTGAGGAGATCTATATATTATTGTGCATATCATAAAATGCATGGGCACCACACCGATTCAAGTTTAGCATCAAAAAGGAAATTACAACATATAATGCATATATACGACTCAAACAGTAATACACCATCCAAACAAAATACAATGGCACATCTAGAAATTTAAAAAGGGTCAAACTTAGAAATAATACAAAAATGGTTACCAAAGCATAACTCAGAACAACAAAAGGTTCACAAAGCACAATTGGAGAAAGAAACATTACAAAAAGCATAGGTAAAATAAGTAAAATATTCAAATATACCTATCTAAAATGAGGCTCAAATTTCAAAGCACTATGGGTTTGGTAAAAAATATCTACAACAATTTGATTATCACGGTCCAGGTTTGGGTAAGCAGGCCCAAGGCATCACTTCTCCTATTCTAGCTATTGATAATGTTGGTCAATAGGGTTTAGGGTTTATTGAACATCCTAATCCATAATATCTAGATACATAATACATGCTAGAAAAAGATCAAGAACTCAAGTTGTGAAGTCAAAATCATGCTAAACCAACAAGCATTATCAAAAAAGGCTTTTTAGCAAAAGAGCTTTCACAACACCATATGTCTATAATAAGCACATTTTCAAAGGGGAAAATCATAATAAATATACCAAAGCAAAATTTAGAAAGGTCAACTCTATAGTATGAGGCAATTCCCTCTAGCATTCTAGGTTATTATGATTCTGATGCTGAACAATATTGTAACACTATTCAACTTCAGTATAACAATCACACTACACAAGAGATTACCATTCCTATTTTTAACACAAACGACAATGATAGTGAGTATCTAGTGAGACTCATTAGTTAGTATTATTCCTCCATTCTTGTACATACTTTCCTTATTTATTGATCCTTGTATATAGTTTCACTTAGCTTATATCCAAAAAATACAAAAATAATACAATATGTCAAGGACACAAAAACATTAAAATATTACTTAGAAAACACAAGATTACAAATTGTATTCATTGCTATGTTTACACTTATTATATTTTATAGACACTACATATGCTAGCTATCTTAATATAGTCAATTTTATCATACATACATGTTTTACTTGTTTTTATCGAGTGCTTATAGATTGATACAAGACTCATGTGCATTACACCAATCCAAATTTGCTATTATTTATCCACTAGGGGCATATACACCGATACATGTATTATCCATTTGACATATTCACCCACTTAAGGGCATCTTATACATAATTTTTATTCCTAGGTTTTATCTTTCTATACTCTACATCCTAGCTTTAGCATTGTTATATCTTAATATTGATCATGTTACTCTTACTCAGATTTTTTGCCATCTATTGCTACTTTAGACTCAACATATGTACATCCTAGATCTTACACTTATTTGTATTACATATTGATGCATGATTTCCTTTATAGCTTTCCTTGTTTATATTTGATTATATCTTTATGTTTCTTTTATTTGAGGGCATTTGAATATGGCATTATTATTTGGTCTATGCCACTTCTTCTCATAGTATGTATTCTTTAGACATGTGCCCATCTCCTTGTGTGTGCCTTCCTAATTGTGTATGAGGATATTTGAACATGTCCTTCTATGTGGTTCTAAGCTAACTTACTTGTTATTTGTGTATGTGGACATTTGAACATGTCCTTGTATGTCTTATTTTCTCAAATTTAGTGACATGTGCCCATGCCCCTTGTATTATGGCCCCTTGGCCTACTTTATGTGCCTTATGTGTTTTGTATGTATTCTTTCTTGTATGCATCATAAACATGACACTTGAATTTTCTTGTTACACACATCAATTTTTGATTCCATGAGGGACCTCATGCATTTACCCTTCCTACTTGGGTGCTATGATGGACATCATGTCCCATACCCCTAGTTAGCTACCTAACTTTACTTAGATTTATAATTACATACATTGTTATATTTATCTTAACACCCTTGTGAATGCTAGACATGACATACATCTTACATTACATAGTTATGCTTAGATTGTATTACATTTTGATTTTATGTATGCACACTATATTAGATTATTAGGCATATATCATATTTGCTCCAGTTAACACCCATTTTGTAGAGATTTTTATTTTAAGGATAGTTCTTGTACATGTTTGATAACTCCCCTCAGAAAAGGGGGCATTCATAGTGGTTTTTCATAGATATTAGGATCCTATATTTCACTCATAGTACATTTCTCAACACATAAGCTTAGCTATAAAAAACTAGACTTAGGTAAATATAGTGGGAAAATAGTGAACCAAAAAGTAGTACAATTGTACAAAAACTATACCATAAGGACACTAGCACCCAAATTTAGACACTAGTGCTACATTTTCAAAAATGGCACTACTATCCAAGACATGGTGATACTATCTAGTAGGCTCAATTTAAAAAAAACACACATTGGCTAGAAAAGTATAGTAGGTATAGTATAGGTTTTCACAAATTTTGTTATAGATTTATTAGTTTTACTTAGTTTCACTTAGATTCATACTAGTTTAGCTTCGATTCATATTAGTTTTCTCAAATTGAGGGAATTATACATGGCATGACCATTCCTATATTTAGTTTAGATACCTAGATGCAATTTAGTACAACTCACTCCATAATCCATATGCTTATATATTATATTTGGGATAATATGCATGGCACATTATTTTTGTATGTTCAATTACATCGCAGTTGATCATATGGAATGAAAAATTATCATTCTCTATGTTGTATACCCCTAACATTGTATTCTAGGTTGCACACAAGTTTCATGCCTTACTCCATCTATAGTGGTTAGTATTCTTGAGTGGCCCTAAGTCACCTAATGTACTCAAGTGGCTATAGAGCTGACATACCCAGTTAGATATTTCTAGTTACATTGTGTAGTTTTAGTTTTAGATGCATCTAATACACATGGGTGGGAAATGATAGAGTCATAGCCTATTTGAGTTCTTGGGCCACTTACATGAGAGGGTTGGACACATTATCAGTCCAATCCAAGCTATTCACAAGTCATGATCCACCAAGCAGGGGTGGGCAAGGATGGATTCAAAATTATATTGAGTTCTTGAGCCACCCACACATGAGGATTGAGAAAGCTATCATCTCAATCCAAATTATTCACTGATTGATCACTATATATATGCACACACATAGCCTATCATCAGGTTCATACATTGGTTTATGTACTCAATGAGGTTTATTTATTATTTTCCTCTTTCCTATCTCTTTATTGAGTTTAGTATTTTGATTTTTATATATCTTAAGTAAGGATTGATTTATGCATGTTTCACTTGTAGGACACACATTAGAGCATGCTTCACATACTCAGACCTAACTTCATGGGCTTCAACTCTTAGGTAAGTCTAGGTACGCTTATTTTTCCTTTATCCTAATCATTTTGATTTATTATATTTACAGAATAAAGGGGGGGATGTAATCACCCAAAAGTGGTATTTGAGTGCTACTTGAGACTCCCTATCCCTAGATTAGCCCTAGACCTATCCTAGAGCATATTATCACACTTATCCATTCTTTATGTAGACCACAAACATCCCTAATTAGCCTCAAAGTAGTCTTAGACCCTCATTTACCAATCTTGGCCCTTTATGCCTAGTGTTCTACTAGATAGACACTAACATCATAATAAGGACACTATATCCACATGGTGTCAGTATCTCAAAAATGGTGCTAATGTCCTTTGCCCTATCTTTACCCAAATAGATATCTTTTCAAAACTAAAACTTCTTAGGGATGACCTATTTTAGAGTATAATAACTAAGAGAGGGGATAATCAGTGAGCCAAAATATTTCAATTTTAGTTCTAATCCTTTCAAACTATTAGACAATCAACATATATCAACTTGATCAAGCAACATTAATAAGAGAGATCATTCATTCAATGCATACACGAGATTAAACTCATAACACATAGTTCTTGTGGGAAACCCTCATAGAGAATAAAACCCACTCTCAAGCCTAAAACACATGGAATACTTATCCTATAAGAAATTACAAACAAGAGACTGGTCAACTCCTTTAGAACACAAAACCTTGATCAAATTCTTTAGACTGAAGGCCTTTAGTAAAACACCTATTTCATAAGGAACAACTACCCCTAAAGAAGATCAAGTCTTTTAGACCCTCCTTTAAACACATACACCTTAGTACTAATGTATTCAATAGTTGATGATGGACATCTATTTTTATAACCCTTGCACAAACTTTCTCTCTATCTCATACAGGCCTCTCACATAAGCATGTCACAATCTTTCTCTTTCTTAACTCAAACTATCCTCATATGCACACTCAGACCTCTTTGCGTATATTAAAAATATAAGAGAAATATTTTGAAATCATAAATATGACCTATATTTTATACACATAGTCGAAAATTTTCTCTACTCATCAACTGAGCACTCTACCTTTCCTTCACTCCATAACTCTCACATGCACGCCTTGCCCAAGTCTTCTCTAAAATATAGAAACAAACACATTTGGTTTCACCATTTATAGAGAATTCATAAATTAAAAAGATCATAATATTTATTTTTAGACAAAACATATTCCTTTACCCTTAAGGCATCTAAAAAGGGTCACCCTTAATCATACCATACTTTCAAATAAGCCTAAGTCACTTTTAGGTCCTATGGAGACCCATTTAGCTATTTAACACTTCTTTGGGCAAATAAAAACATAGAAACACTTTAAAAATGCATTTAACCATTAAAAATTATCTATAAGTCCTTAATTTCCAAAAACCATCATAGTTCCCTTCTACTTAAGCACAATTCACTCAAACAACATTATGTACTCATAGTCACTATGAACGAACACAAAGTCACCTTCTAAACTTTTGTTCATACTGCATACAATTGGTAAAACATTAATAATGCACACAAATCATCCTTATAGAGTATAAAACATTATCTAATCAATATTTCATCTTAAAACATTGAAATAACATCAAAATGAGCTCAATTACCCTTTTCAAGTTATTTGCAGAATACGGTCGAAAACATAGTCAACTTGGACCTTCATAACTTTGATTATACACACTTTCAGACCTTAAAATTTATATTTATAAGTGTGAATTTTAGTCTTATACAAATTATATTTTTACTTAATTGTAAAATTCTATATAGGTTGAATATTTTTGCCCAAGTACTAGGCACTAAGCTTTCCTTTGTTAAATTCTAATATTTGAATTCAAATGGTCACAATTAAACATCAAACACTATGCTCGCATCTTGTGTCCTCACTAATTTAGATAAATAATTAACCATAAATATTATTGTATAAATATTTAACTTTAACTCATAGTTTTCCACTAACAAATGTTAAACTTTGAATAGTTGACCTCATCTCATGCAATCTTGCAATATTGACTCAACATGCACCGTCGATCTTTGAGGATCAACTAGGTCTTTATATTATAGCGCTTAACATTTGATCTTGTTCAAAAAACCCATGATCATAAAAATTGGCATTATTTCATGCATTTTGAGAAATTATACTATTTAAACATCATGCACTTCTTACCATCTCGCTCAACACGTACCATTAGATCAATCTTGTACAATCACCTATGCACTGTTGGATCTTCATTTGATCCTGGTCTTTGACTCTGTTAACCAATGAACACTTTGACTTATTTAACTTACTATGCACAATATATATTAATTATATGAATGATTTTGATCCATTATATCTCCATCTAGTCTTCATCCTTAACATCATGTAAAATAGACTAAGTATGGGGATCATTGCAATCTGTTTGTAAGGTCAACTTTGCACTTCCATGTCTTTTGATTCACTCAAGTGCATGTTTTGAGATTTGGACCATATGAAATAATTACATAGGATAATCCAACCATGTGTCAATATGATCTTATAACCCTCACACATGCAAGATATAACTCTATTAATTTGCCTCATATTTATCTATCACAAAGCCAACTTATGCCTAGAACTGTCTAGAAGGGCCAACTTTGCACATGCATAGCTTTTGATGTGCTCCATCATTTGCCCTGAAAGTTAGCTCAAATGAACTAGGCATAAAAATAAATAAGTCAATATGATCACCTTGTCCTAAAACATCCACATGTGAGAGATATGCCACCATCAAAATGCCTACTCAACTTTTCTTGCCACATTGTAAGTTTGGCTATGAGAAAACATTGTCAAAATGCTTGAGAGCCCAAATTTATGCTTGAATATATTTTGTTGTGCTTCAATTCTAGACTTGAGACTTTGCACATAGAAATTAGGCATAAATGTGATCACAACCAAATGACCAAATCCCCCTAAATCATCCACATGTGGCAATTATGACATCATCAAACTACCTACTCAGATTTTGTACCATTGGAATTAAAATATCTAGATGAGAATAATGATGAACTATGTGAGTTACACTCATACACATAAGAACTCTAATCTGGGCATCAATTTAGGTGACAATTTAGGTGACGGGTCCACCCCAATTGATGATGAAACTTTTGGGAGCCATAACTTTTACACTGTAGCTCTAATTGACTCACCGTTTGAACCGTTGGAAATCTAAGAATGAGGAAAATACAGTGAGTTGAAATGGAGCTCTGATTGATGGATTTTGACCCTTGAAAACCCAATGGAAGTGACCTAGATTTTAATTTTAGTAGTGTAGTTTAAAAATAGTAAGTTTCTAAAAATAGTAATTCCTCAAATTCTATATTGTTGTAAATCATGGAAGTCAAACCACTTAATCTCCCTTGAGACTGGTGACCTTCCACATCCTCATCCCTCCTTAAAAACATGTGTAAATGAAGATGTATCCAAAAATGGAAATCAGACATCTCTTCTTAGAGATAGGCATATATTTGGGTATGCAAATTTAGTGAATAAAACATCTCTTCTTATAGATAGCATCTTTGTTATTATGTTGTTAATATTTCTTGAATTATATTTCAACCAAAGCTTTTGAGTTTTGGATCAGTGGTATCAAAGTGGCTTGTATTTAGAGTGTATGATCCTAAGGATGAGGTTAGATTATAAGAAACTTGGGTGGAAAATAAAACCAATAGACTATCCACCTTTTCACTCCAAATGACTTAAAATGGTGGACAAAACTGAGAAATCTAATCCTTTCAAGGAAATGGTGAATGAATCCCTCCAAATATAGTAAGTACAGATGCTACAACAATTCACTCAAATTTTCCAATAAATCTTGATGGGAAATTTTGGCTCCTCATCTACACCCCCATGCCCTTTCAATGCCCCAACACCCTTCAAGGTTTAGATGAATTTTGATATCCCTACATTTGAAGGAAAAATCAATGCTGATGTAGTAGAAAATTAGTTAGATCAATTACCTTCTTATTTTTTTGTAAATAAATTCACCGATAAAGAAAAGATCACTTTTGCTCTTTTGAAAGCATCATTGCATATCAAATATTGGTGGAAAGTGTACAAAAAGAGATTCAGTGTAGATGATATTGGCCTTAAGGTATAACCTACATGGTATTATTTCATAAAAGTTGTAAAGGAAGAATATTACCCCATTGGAGCATATGATGATCTATATATAGAGTGGAAACAACTTCACCAAGGTAAGGAATATTCTATTAAAGATTACAATGATATTTTTCATTCTCTATTTGTGAGATTATGCATCTACGAAAGTGAGAAACACAAGGTTACCAAATATCATGGTAGACTAAAATGGTATATATGGGGAGAAATGGAAATCTTTAATTTGGAAACCCTCAGTGAGGTGTACAAGTTCATAGTGAAGATTGAGCAGAAGCTTGGAAGAATGAATATGAAGAGTCAGCCTTCAAAATGGAAAAGTGATAAATAAGGTCAAACATGAGGCCAAAATTGGAAGCAAAAGGAAGGAAATACTAGGAAGTGGTGCGATTATCAAAAATTTGGAACTCACTCTAAAGAAGAATGTTGAGCCATTAAGTCCCTACTTTTTGAGTCACAATCCTCAACATCTATTGCTTTGCCTCATATAGACCCTATAGTTGAAGAGGTTGAAGAAGAGATTGTAGATGTTGAGTCTAAAGCTATTGTTTCTTCATCATAGATCCATGAGGAGAGGTTAGACGATAAGGAAAGGTTGTTTCACTCTAAGTTATGGGTGAAAGGTAAGCCTCTACATTTCATTCTTGATAGTGGAAGTCAAAAGAATTTAATCTTTGCTAATGTTGTGAAAAGCCTAAATTTGTCCATGAAGCCTCACCCAAAGCCATACAATATTGTATGGTTGAGTCTAGGGAGAAACCTCCGTGTCACCCACTAATGTCTTCTCTCATATGCAATAAAACCTTTCCAAGATGAGGTTTTATGTGATGTGGTCAATATAGATGTTTTTGATGTAATGTTTGGTTAGCCATTCATGTATGATCAACATAGAATATATGAATTAAGAAATTGAAGGATCACTCTCACTCTTGGAACACGGTGTTACAGGGTACCAGAGGTACCACCTTCTACATCTGTCTCTCTGATTAGTGCCAAGAAATTTGTTCTTATGGTGGTCAAGTCATACAAATCCAAAAGGGATGATATTACAGCCCTAACTACAAAAACAACACAACAATAAAATAAAATAGATACCAAGCTAAAGAAGTTCACAGCCTTCCATCCACAGACTAATGGTCAGACAAAAATGGTGAACAATCGAGCCCTGCACAGTTCCATAAAGCACAGTCCATTCTAAGTATACATCAAGAATAAAATAAAAATAAAACTACCACACTTGATGAAAAATCTTCATGAAATGGGAACCATTGATTCTCAAGGAGGGAGGAATGATTCAGGCAACAATTCAGGGGATAATTTGGGTGATGGGTCCAGCCTAATTGATGACGAAACTTTTGGGAGCCATAACTTTTGCACCATAGCTCCAATTGACTCATCGTTTGAACCGTTGGAAAGATAAGAATGAGGAGAATGAAGTGATATGGTATTGATATTTTATTGATGGATTTTTACCCATGAAAACCCAATATAATTTCCCCAAATTTCAATTTTAGTAGTGTAGTCTAAAAATAGTAAGTTTCTAAAAATAGTAATTCCTTAAATTCTTTATTGTTGTAAATTATGGAAGTCAAACCACTTAATCTACCTTAATATTGGTGATCTTACACATCCTCCTCCCACATTTAAAACATGTATAAATGAAGATGTATCTAGAAATGAAAACCAAACATCTCTTCTCAGATATAGGCATACATTGGGGTCTACAAATTTAGTGAATAAAACATCTCTTATCAGAGATATCATCTTTGTTATTATGTTGTTCATATTTATTTAATTATATTTTAACCAAGATTTTGAGTTTTGGATCAAACTCAAAGCATAAAAAACCTCTTATAGGATCCCTTACACATGATCAATACTCAATACTCATCCCTAAACATCTCTAGCCATGTCAAAACTGAAGATCAACCAAGCTTCCTTAAAGCATATTAGGATAATCACATTTAAAACTTTTTCATTATCACTTAGATTATCAAATCACTTCATCCACTCAGTAGGACACCTCTATGACATCACCATGACATCATCACTAATACTCTAATAACTTGGACCTCTTTTGTCACCTACACAAGAAACAAAATAGTACATTTACATGGGTTTTAGTATTCTAACCACTATATGGAAATTAGATACAAAATATAGATTCAATATTAGAACAAATTATGCACAATTAAGGTTATCAATCCCTATTCTGCCCTAATTTTGCATATTACCATCTACAATAGCCCTAAACTCATATTACCCAAATTTCTAATCTCAAGCACATTTAAGGTAATCAAGGACACTATCATAGCAACATCACTTTAAATTACACCAAAACTTAAGTGGGGAGAACTAAATCAAGTTTGATCCCTCCTTGAAGTATTTGTAATTAGGCAACTCTCTTCACAATAGGGTGTTGAGGATGTCCAGCCTACCCTACTAACAAACACACTTTTTAGCTCATATCAACTAAATGATTTAGTTATATGGAGGATTAGGTTTTTATTAATAAATTAGTCATTATAGGAAAAACATAGGGTTTTAGGATCATGTAAGAATAGACTTCAGAGATCTAGACATAGGTGCACCTAAAATTTTAGGACAGTCTTACATAGAGTACACTACCACCAATATCAAGACACTGCCACCAATTTTCCAATAATGGTACTGCTATCCAATTATGGTGCTACTATCCAAGATGGGTTTTGAAATTGGGATCTAGTTTGTGACACTTAGAATAACTTCCACCTCAGTTTTTAGCACCTAGATCATCCATCTCAGTTATTTTTCTAGCTAATTTCTTACTTGCACTATTTATTACTAATTTTAGAAAAGTCAAAGCTAGTCAATTCTATACCAAATTAGTAGTTGTATTTATTTAATATTATTTCCCTAATTAATCTACTTCTCTTTAACAAACATAATATTTACATCCACTAAGTCCTAAAAGGTTAAAACATAATCCAAAAAATAAAAATATAAACACCACACCTTTTTTTATAGACCGTAAATGGTGCCACACCTCCTTATATGTTGATACTCACCTCTTGTTTATTAATTGGACTCTATACATATAAAAATTATAATTTTATTTTGATCATAATGGTGTTTTTACTTCTCAATATGCTTTTATCTTAGAATTCTAACCTTTGTTGACTTAGCAAAATACCTTTTGCCTTCTGTTAAGGAAAGGCTATCTAGGTAGCACATAATTTTATAGGAAAAAAATCTATAGTTTGATGAAAAAAAATAAATTTGATTCTCCTCAAAGGCATTTCTTCTTCACACTCTTCCCTATCCAACACAATCACCTCAAATAATTTCTCTTGCCTCTCAGATATTTTCTCCAAGGTTTAAAAACCATGGGCTCAGATTACCATAAACCTTTTCACGTGGATACAAGAATATAAAAGCTATATATTATTACAATAAAGGATCCTATTAAATAATAGATCCCATATAACCATAAGCCAAATTAGGCTTAATAATCTACTAAAAACATAACAAGTTAACATGACTAATAATATATTAACCGAGCTAAATAAAAAGGCTAATTACTCTAATAATGATCTCTTTTCTTACTCACTCTTTTGAAGCAATCTTAACTTTAATTTATGTTCCATCAATATATATGGATCCTTCCTTTAGCTACATTCTCATTAAAATCCAAGGGAAAATTTTGATTTATATTAATGTAATTAAGACTAATTATAATAAGAACATGGATCTTAAGGATTATTTTTAATCCTCATAATTATTGGATATTGGCTCTTCCCTCCTCCTATAAACCTCAAATTTTTTTAAGTGTTCTACTATTAATGGTAATACCTTAATTATTATTCTTCTTCCCTCCATGACCCCAACTTTAGATAACTTAATAAAGTCTCTCTCTCTTCTAGTGTTGATAATAAGTTAAACAATTTATCACATAGAGTTATATACAATTGGGAAAATAAATTGAATGTCAACTTATCTAATTTTACTTTAGACCATCCCTCTTTTGAAATTTTAAAAAATGGGATAGGATTCAAAGTCACCCCTAAATATATAATTATAGTATATTTTTTAGTTGAGATTGAAAACTTGGTGAAGACCTTACCTTTGGAGTTAGCAAAGGAAGTTAGATAAGACTGCATCATTGCTTTGAGGAAAGCTAAACCCCTAAAACCAAATATCTCTAGGGAAGAATGGTATGCCTTGAAAAAACTCAATTTGAATCAAAATATTATTATAAATTCATAAAATAAAGGTAATACAATAGTTATCTTAAATAAGAGTGATTAAAACTATAAAATATTTGACCACTTGCGGAATAGTGGTGGATGAAAACATAAAAAAATGCCTCCTCCCTAAAAAATATATCACTCCTAGAATTTATGGTGCCTCAAAGATCCAAAAGGAAGATGTCCTGATTAGACCTATCATTGATACCAATAAATCACCCACTTATACCTTAGCTTCCTTCTTGGCCAATAAAATAAAACCATTGATAGAAAAAACCTCTTATTTTATAAAACACTCCATGGATTTTGTTGATTTTATCAAGGGTAAGAATGTCTCTAATGAAGATATATTAGTTAGATTTGATATTTTGTCACTTTTTAAAAATGTACATATTGATGACATAATCAAGGCAGTCAAAAGTCACATTGATGAGGAAACTACTTCTCTAGTGACACTTTTTTCAAGTCCACCTTGTTTTTATTCTTAAGAGTCAATTAAAAATAAATTGAAGGTGTTGCAATGGGTTCTCCTCTTTCACCCACAGTAGCCATTTTTTTCATGGAATATTTTAAAGACTTAGCTTTAAACTCCTTACCTTTGAAACCTACTTGGTGGAAAGATACATAGATGACACATATGTCAAATGGCCTCATGGTTTATAAAACCTAAGATTTCCATACCCACTTAAATCAAGTTGTTGATACCTTCAAGTTCACTAAAGAACTAGAATTAGATGGTAAACTTCCCTTCCTAGATGTCCTCCTCTCATGGAAACATGACATATATATCTCACAATAGGTTTACAAAAAATATACCCACACTAATTTTTGTTTACATGTGAATTTAAACTATCATCCCTTATAAAAATTAGGCATCCTTGAAACCCTTGCAACAAGAGATCTAAAAATTTATGATGATTACCACTTAGATGATGAGATAAAACATATAAATAATGTTTTTAAGAACATTTAAAAAGGGAAACAAATTACTAGATCTTTCAAATTATATAGGAATGCACATGTTAAACCTATAACTTTGGTTGATAACCTTAATAGACCTAAAAATTTCTTCTTGCATGTTGAAGGAATTTATAATAAAATTTAAAAAATACTAAAGATAAATAAAATCCATACCAACTTTCTTCCTCATATAAAACTTAGGATGTTGATTAAGTTGTCAAAATATAATTTAGAAACAACACTTAAAAGTGGTGTGTATAAAATTGATTGTTAATGTGGGTTGTCTTATATCATAGACACTAGTCACTCTATTAACACTAGGGTCAATGAATGTGTTGTAGATATTAAAAAGGCAAGAGTAGTTAGGTTAGCCTTAGTTAAACATTCCTTCAAAACTTGTCATCACATTTGAATCGATAATACTAAGGTTTTAGCCACATAGGACCACTATTATAAGCATTGTCTAAGAGAAGTAATAGAATTTGTAAGTGTTACAATAACTTAAATAGAGATGGTGGTATTTATTTAAATCAGTCTTAGAGACCAATCATTAATATGATAAAAAATAACATCTTGACTAGTAGCGATATCTTTTGTTATCTTTTTTTTCCTCCTTTGAATGATGACACCTTAGTTCTGAGGTGTTTTTATTCAGACCCCTCTTGCTTTGGTTATGATTTTTCTCACCTTTATCTCTCTTATTGCTTAATATCTATCTTTATTTCTAAGTTTTGCCTTCATTTTTTCATTCAAAGCATTTTTATGTTATTTGTTCTCTCCTACTTCTAATTTAGTTGTATCTTTTAATATATCTTTAAACTCCTTTAGATTAATAGCTTTTAAAAAGTTTAACTATTTTTATTCACAATCTTGATTAGAAGTAATAACTTTGATTTAATTATTATCTGTTTCCCTTATCTAATGAACTTAACTCTCTTAATAATTAGTTTCTCAACTAACTGACATCATAACACATCATTGCTAACATATTTAAATAGAAACATGATTCTGAAATATCATCACACTATTTTCTCTCATCTTGATGATGGTTTACATATCATGATTTGAAACTTTAATTCAAAAATTATCACATAATTTCTACCATAAACATTTACATCTTAAAACAAAATCATCTCTTTCAAGCACACATAAGGATGACAATATTAAACACTTGTTGCAATATAAGTTTACAACAACATACCTCAATGCTAAGTGCTCCACTAGGCCATTTATTTTTATAATCCAACATCACTAAAGAACAAGAGACAATAAATATTGAGAAGTGTATCATAGAGTCACACTCAACATTTTTGATAAATTTAGCAAATGATATATAATCCATAGACCTAGATCCAACTATTAGATTAAAAATTAATAGTGTACATGATACACAATATTATACTACATATGTTGTTTAATAGGGATTTGATGACTCTACTCATGACTTGACATATAGATACTAGTAGACTATCAACTCTAGAAGGAAAGTCATTTTATGATTATCACATGATATCAAGTCCCCAAAAAAATGGTTATGCAACATTAGGAAAAAAAGATTCAAAATTTTAAGGATGAAAGTATTATTATAGTAACTCAAATACAATAAAATCCACCTGTAGTGGTTTTTAATAATAACCAATCCACAAATACATGTAAAATTTATAAGCATCCACAACAATAAATATTAACTATTATAGTATATTTTAGATACTCAAATCTGATTTTTAAATTATATGCTAGTCTTGTACACTTGATAAATACCACTCATAGCTCAACTCTTTAGTTTAGGACATTCTCATTATCAAAAGGCTCATGTTCACCATCTCACTATGCCTAATTAATTATCGTATAGTCTGACCCAAATATTTTGATGACCTAGATCACATGTAGCTCACAATATATCTAAAACTTGATTTATTTCATAATTAGATAGTTACATCAACAACTTTCTATCCTATAGGACACTACCATCTAGATTAGGAAATTGGAATTAACGTGAGTGTCTTTGCCTTTCAAATAATCAAAATTTCAAATATTTTTACATATACGGGTTGGCATATGGTATTTATTTTTCCCTCATATGAGATCATTTAAAAATGTGTGGTATAAATACAAATCAAAAATCATGTATTACTAACCAAGCAATATCAAGTAAACTCACATACACTATTGAAAATATTTTACACAACTGAGCTATACTACCCCATTCTTCTCTATTTCCAAATTAGTCATAGGATATTTATTATTATAGGTTTGAAACATTCAAATAGTATCCCATGATTAGTATTTTTCAAGTTATAAAATAAATCACTACATGCACTTGCATATAACATAGTGCACAATTATTCACACACAACCCACACATGGAGAACTACACCGATCTGAGGCCCTCTTTAGAGTATATGGATATGTAGGTAGATCACATTGACATATGGGTATTTGAGGTCATATTGACTCCACTTGAGTGCACTAAATCTTGTTTTTTAAGGTGATATCCCCAAGTTGGAGGACCTAAGGTTTTGAATAAAAGATTGATAGCTAAGACTTATGTTCATAATCTAAACAAAGAATGTGCAAGGTGATAGTAAAACCTAATAGGCATAGTTGGTCATTATAAAAAAAGGATATGTATTATGTAATAGATAAAAGCATCAAAAATAGGACAAAAGCATTGACACTAGTGTCCAAGCTGATGGAGAGCTAAATTTTAGAATATGGTGAATCATAATGAATCATCAACCTATCTCCTTCTACACCTGTATTTTTCAAAATTTTCCTACATATAAAAAAATAAGGTAATTATTATTTCTCCTTAATGTTATTACATTTAAATTATTATTTTGGTGTTGTACTTTTTATATTTATCATATTCTCAAATTTGACATATTTATCAAAATATTATAAATTTGAATTCATTTAGTTGGTCTATTCTTAGAATATTTTACTCAAAGTTTATTAGGCTATTAATCCCAACACTTAATTCAAAAAAAGGTTACACATTTGGTGAACCCAACCTCTAAATCTTCTTGCAAAACCATAACTTGCTCTAAGGTTTTTAGTCTTCTAGAATTCTAGATTATTGTGATTACATTTTAGATCTGAATTTTTACATTATTATTGGCATCATTATTTTCATTTATAAGTAATGACAAATGTTAATAAAAAATATCATATTAAATTTGAATATAAGGAGTCATTAACTAATCATCTAAATACAAATAAATATTCAATTGATGTATTTTTTTATGTTACATAAGATGAAATAAGTAAACATGCTAAGGCTAATGCATCTACATCTAGCGATGGTGAATTTTTATGTGGTACTACTAAAAATTCAATCCCATTATCCCTCCCCTCAATTACACCATGGATTCCTACATATATTTGGGCACACGAAATGTTTTAAAGCCTTTCTTCCATAAAGACTAAACACATATTTCTACATCTTGCATGGAAACAATCAATACTTTAAGTTAATTACCAGTTTAATGATTACATTAACAAAAACATTAGTTAAATCCCCATTGGTAACTTTTAAAATATCAAATCTCAATCCCAATGGGTTTATTGTGCAAAATCTTCTCCAAGTTACTCAAAATTTGGAAGCTAAGGTTAAAAATATTAAGCAAAATGCTTTAAATTCTACTCATGCTATTGATTTACAAGATATATTATGTAGCATCTTACACTTGAGATATGTTTACACCCTTTGCCAAGCAATTTTATAGTGCCAAAATTCACACTTTTTAATGACAAGGGTGATATTGAGCAACATATCCACTCTTTCTATGTTGCATGCCTTGATTATGCTTCCAATAATAAAATTTTGACAAAATTATTTCCAAGAAGCCTAAAGGACTATACCTTGAGATGGTTTTATAATCTACTGGTATGATCATTGAAGACATTCAAACCTCAAGTGGATCATTTTATAACACATTTCTCAATCAAAATCACTGTAAAATATGTCATATGAATAAATTGGAAAGCTCAAGAAAGGAAGAAATGAGCCTATCATTGAATATGTTTTGAGGTAAAAGATAATGTTGGAAAAAATGACAAATCCAATGGTAGATAAGGAGTTTCAATTTATCTTTAAGAAAAGATTGCTTGCCCCACTAAATGATTCTATTGTCTTCAATAAGTTTAAATATTTTGCTAATTTATGCCATATTTTCCATGATTAAGAATGAAAATTATTACAGTGAACAACCTTAAGTATATATAAAACACACCAACTACATCTACTACCATGTTTCATATCAAACCAAGCTATAAGATGAAACCTACAAAGGCTAAAAAGGAAGAAACACCAAGGTTAATATAGTGTCATAACAACCTAATCAACTCATCTTATCTAATGGGATTAAGAGATAATTTACACAATTACCTAAGTCTCCAAATTCAATCCTTAAGAAGCTTGTGCAGTGTCACCTCTTATCTCTCCCTCCTCCATTAGAGCTTGATATGAGTCAAACTCTACCAAAATGATATGATGCAAACACTTATTATGACTATCACCAATGTGCTGAGAATTCTATAAATAGATATTACAAGTTGAAGAACAAGATGTAAGACCTCATTGATAGTGAATATATTACCTTTGATGATCTTCCAAAGGATTTAGGGTCGTAACTTGGTGATCATCAGAACTAGAAAATATTCAAAAATCTATTATAGGATCATTCTAAGGAAATACTAAAAGTGCAAATGGCATATCATGCACATCATCCTCCACCACATTATGGTCACCCATAAAATGGGATTATCGGCACACTTACACACATAATAACTCATATGTTTCATAGGCCTTCTATTACATTTGATGACATCAAAATTAAGGATGATGAATAAGATCTTCACTCACTATTTATTAGATCACATATTGATCATCACCTAGACATAATGTTATGGTTGACAATGGTTCTAGTGATAATGTAAGTACCATGACATTAATCACACATTTTGGATATACCCATGATCATTTATACCCTTTCTCCAAGATGTTAAGCATAGAATATACTGAGAGGGGGGGTGAATCAGTATATTATATATCTCATAAATCTTTCCTTTAACCAAATTCCACTTAATCAATCATTCAAGATATGCAATAAAACTCAAACAATAAACATCACACAAGATAGAGAGAGACACTAGAGATAACGTGGAAACCCAATGTGGGAAAAACCATAGAGAATCAATCTCAAATATATTCATGAGAACAACCCCACAGGAGCACCATACCCCTTTGCCAAGTACAAACCTCAGCTACAATTCATGAGCACCAACCCAAAGGAGCTTCAAACCCCTTTGTCAAGCACCAACCCAGCACCTATTCATGAGCACCAACCCACAAGAGCACATACCCCTTTGTTGAGCACCAACCCACAAGAGCACCAACCCCTTTGCCAAGCACCAACTCAGCAACAATTCGTGAGCACCAACCCACAAGAGCACCAACCCCTTTGTGTATACCGCACACCTATCTCTCAATGTTGCTATCTCAACAAATGATAGATCAATACAACATCTTCTTCCTCCCTCTCACTTTTGCTCTTCTAAGCTAGATATAACAAATACAAATCATCTCTCACAATTGCTCTCCTAAGCTAGATATTACAATATCAAATCAACCTCCCACTTTCACATTACAAATGGCTACTCAAGCCTTTATTTATAGCTTTCCAAATGACCTTTGGCCTTCCCCCTTTGTGACCCTTCAATCCTCATGGAAAATGGTGCCAATCTTGGATGACCCTTCATATCCAAGCATTTGAAAAGTCATGTGGTGACCCTTCATGACCAAAAACGTCTTTCCCACTTTTGTCCTTATCTTTGGTGACTTTTCGTATTCCTTAAAGTATCCCTTCATGAGAAATTCGCCCTTTACTCTTTTGTCTTCACTTGGTGACTCTTGGTATTCCCCAAGATGACTCTTCATGGGAAAATGCATCCCATCCTTCTTTTGTCTTTATCCCATGACTCTTCGACTTCTCCATGGGCCCTTATTTTGTCTCATATGGAACCAAAAATATATTTGTTAATATTAAATAAATATTAACTCATATTAGCCAAGATAAACAACATTAAATGCAATGGGGATTTTATCACCAATAATACTAACCTTTGACATCAATGATAATATTTCCAACAATCTCCCCTTTGTCATTGATGGCAACCTCAATCTTGAAACTACCACATCCTATCACCTACACATACCATCATCTAAAAACATATAGTAACTCCCCCTTACTATAGCAACATGTACCTGTTCCCTGTACCTATTTTCTACACATGTACCTATACCTATTATTCTCCCCCTTTGACATCAATGGTAAAGGGCCTACTTAGAGCTAACACTTAGCTCCCCCTCACTTGATGCTGAACATCAATGGTAAGAAGTAATATAAATTACTCCCAACTCCTCTTGCCGATCTTTGAATGTATCCTTTGATTGTGCCTTTGAGAAGATATCTGACAATACATACACATTTTTCCCTATCCTTTGAGCATCTGCAATCAACTCATTTGAATCTTTTCTTCTAATCTCACAACCTTTAGCATGAAACCTTAATGTGTATCCTTGATCACAAATTTGACTAACACTCAACAGATTATGCTTAAGACCTTTTACATACAAAACATTTTTAGTCTTAGTTCTACCATAATCCAAACTCAAAGTACCTTTTCTGGCTATCCTAGCAGTGGTTTTATCTCCGAACCTCACTGTACCACCATTAATCTTCTTTAGAGAAATGAACTTACTTTTATCTCCTATCATATGCCTCAAACATCTGCTATCAATTAACCATGGCTGATCTTTACCTCCCACATGCAGAGTTGCCTGCACCATCATAGAATCTTCATGTTGTTTCTTCTGCCATGTACATGTCTGAACCTTCTTCTTGATGAATGGATCTTTGACACTCTGATTCTTCTTCTTGATGAATGGAGATTTGAACCTCTGATCCTTCTTGACTGACTCGAACACACTTCTACAATACCGAGCTATGTGTTCGTAGTTGTTGCACTTTTAGCATACTATGGTCTCTTCATCAAAGCTTGATAGAGGAGCAAAAGAGTTGTGGCTTTTGCTGGACTCTACTTGACTTTCCTTCTCCTTATTTCTAAAATTGTTAGCTCTTTTTCTACATTCTAATTTCTTGTGACCATATCCATTACAATAAAAACAATAGCCATAAAAATAAGACCTGTCTGTATATCTCTAACCTGATTGCCTTTTGTAGTTTTGTTCCTTCCAACCTTCTCTATTTGGAATGTCCTCTGTACTCTTCACTTCTCCCCTTTTTGTTTCCTCTTGTGTAAGAGTTTCAGCATAGCTATTTTTCTTTTCAAATCTGATCCCTATTTTATCTAAATATGCTTTTTGACTTTCCAATATCTTATTCAACATGTTAGTACTATCTTCAAATTTTGAATCACTAACTGCTTTATCACTGATTGCTTTCTTAATATCTTCTTTTAAAGAGGAAATTTCAATAACATACCTTTCATGATCTTTTCTTGCTACTTCCAACTATGCTGTGAGATCTTCATTCTTCTTGGCTTCTTCAAAGTGTGCTTGTATATCTTCAATCATTTCCTTTGACTCTTGTTCATTTTTCTTGATCTAGCACTTTAACCTTTGATTCTTCTTCTGAACAACTTCTAACTCTTCTAGGGCACAATTGAGTTCTCCTTCCATATCTACTTCAACTTCCTCCTCTTCTTCTTTTTGATCATCATCATGTATGGCCATGAATAGAATCTCTTCTTCTTCTGAATCACTGACTCCACTATCTTCGCCTGAACTAAGATCCTTAGAATATAGGCTCTTCTTCTCGAATCCCTTCTTGGATTTGCCTTTTAAATTCTTCTTATATGTAGGCTTTTCTTCTTCTTCATCTTTAACTTTATCTGGGCATCTAGTTAAAAATTGTCTAATCTTTCCACAATTAAAACATTTAAATGGTAATTTTCCTTGATATTTACCTATTCCTCTTTTCGGCCTACGAATGAAAAGTGCTTCATTGCCATCTTCATCATCACTTAAACTATCACTTGATTCTTGAATCTTAGATTTCTCCTTCTTTGATGTCTTGAAAGCCGCTTCTCTCTTTTAGGGTTTATCTTGTTTTGTCCGTATCTCATATGCCGTGAGAATACCATGAAGCTCATCCATTTTTAGCTTGGCTAAATTCTTCATCTCCTCGATTGTCAAAACCTTTGCATCATATCTCATTGGTAGAGATCTCAAAACCTTTTGCACCACCATTGAATCTTCCAATGTTTCTCCAAGACCTTGAATCTGATTTACTATCTGATCAACTCATAAGAGATAACTTGCTATATCTTCTTCTTCTTCCATCTTCAAACTTTCAAATTGCCTTCTAAAAGTCTACAACTTAGCTTGCTAAACCTTTCCTTCACCTTTGTAAATATTCTCAAGTTTTACCCAAGTTTCATGAGCAGATTTACATTGCATAACTTTAACAAATTTAGATTCAGATAACCCACATAAAATAGCATTTAATGCTTTAGCATTACATACACTTGCCTTCTTTTCTATTGGAGTAATTGTAGATGTCTGTGGCTCTTCATATTCCTCCACCACTAATTTCTATATGACGAATCCAAGGGCCATCAAATAAACCTTCATTCTCATGCTCTAAAAAGCATAATTTGTCCCATCAAGCAAAGGTGCCTTATTTGTAGAAAATCCTTCCTGTGACCCAGCCATCGTGCTTTTCCCGATCTACCTTCAAGCTATAAAAATTTTCAAAAAGGAACCTAATCTGATACCAATTGTGATGCACAAAATATACTGAGAGGGGGGGTGAATTAGTATATTATTTATCTCATAAATCTTTCCTTTAACCAAATTCCACTTAATCAATCATTCAAGATATGCAATAAAACTCAAACAATAAACATCACACAAGATAGAGAGAGACACCAGCTATAATGTGGAAACCCAATGTGGGAAAAACCATGGAGAATCAATCTCAAATATATTCATGAGAACAACCCCATAAGAGTACCATACCCCTTTTCCAAGTACAAACCTTAGCTACAATTCATGAGCACCAACCCACAGGAGCTTCAAACCCCTTTGCCGAGCATTAACCTAGCACCTATTCGTGAGCACCAACCCACAAGATCACCAACCCCTTTACTGAGCACCAACCTAGCAACAATTCATGAGCACCAACCCACAGGAGCACCAACCCCTTTGCCAAGCACCAACTTAACAACAATTCATGAGCACCAACCCACAGGAGCACCAACCCCTTTGTGTATACCACACACCTATCTCTCAATGTTGCTATCTCAACAAATGATAGATCAATACAACATTTTCTTCCTCTCTCTCACTTTTTCTCTTCTAAGCTAGATATAACAAATACAAATCATCTCTCACAATTGCTCTTTTAAGCTAGATATTACAATATCAAATCAACCTCCCACTTCCACATTACAAATGGCTACTCAAGCCTTTATTTATATCTTTCCAAATGACCTTTGGCCTTCCCCCTTTGTGACCCTTCAATCCTCATGGAAAATGGTGCCAATCTTGGATGACCCTTCATATCCAAGCATTTGAAAAGTCATGTGGTGATCCTTCATGACCAAAAACATCTTTCCCACTTTTGTCCTGATCTTTGGTGACTTTTTATATTCCTTAAAGTATCCCTTCATGATAAATTTGCCCTTTACTCTTTTGTCTTCACTTGGTGACTCTTGGTATTCCCCAAGATGACTCTTAATGGGAAAATGCGTCCCATCCTTCTTTTTCTTTATCCTGTGACTCTTCGACTTCTCCATGGGCCCTTATTTTGTCTCATATGCAACCAAAAATATATTCATTAATATTAAATAAATATTAAAGCATATTAGCCAAGATAAACAACATTAAATGCAATGGGGCCTTTATCACCAATAATACTAAACCTTTGACATCAATGAAAATATTTCCAACATAAGATGGTAAAAGCATTCAATGGAAAATACAACATGTTATTGGTGAGATTGATTTACCTTTACAGGTTGGTCCAAAATATGTGACCAAAATATTTCAATTATACAACATACAAGAGGATTTGATAAATTACTAGGATGACATTAAATTCATAAGATTTATGCAATGAAATCCATAGTGCATATATGTCTCAAGTAGATTCATGCCAATTGGGTAATCACATTTTTAGGGATTCGATATGAGCATCCACTAAAACAAGAGAGGTTTATTCCAAGATAATTAATTACACAACCTATTAAGGTCATGAGTGAAAGGATAATAAAAAATCAATCCCATTTCTTAGGTGACTGATACTTGAGAGGTTGTTGCATGAGAGATACATAGTGGACTCCATAGAGCCCTCATCTACACCTACATGACCCATCTAGTTACTAAGATCATATCAACATGTTTCAAAGAGGGTATAAAGTTACTTTTGCATCGAAGAGGCCACAGAAAATTTAGTAATGGGTTCCACAAACCACTAAAAATTCACCTACTACTTCAAGACCAAAAAGTTATGAGGCATAGGCAGAGTATCACATATTCTATAGTTATAGATTTGGAACATATACATGACTCTTAGAAACATGACCAATTTTTTTATACCCCTTCCTGAGTCTAAATTACACTACGAGGCTTCTTTATAGGATAATAGATTAAAATTCTCATTCAAAAATTAAGAAAATCAAAAATTAAAAAAAATCATGAAAAAAAAAACATTCAAATAAATCAAAAATACAAAAAATATTTAGCATACACATATTTACTAGATTTTGCATATATGGTGTTTGATTTATGTTATTAGATATCGTATTATTTTTCTTTCTATACACACATATGTTTCATGTGTACTTAAATGTGATATAAGCATACACTAGATACATGTTACATGAGCATATAAATGTTGGACCTTTCCTCCACCCATGTGATATACTATGATAAGGGCATTCACTTTATTAATCATGATTGATATAGGTTACATTATTTTATGATCACTTTACATTATCATGATGAGCTTATATACTAACACTTACACATGTTGATACTCATGCTTACATCTTATATGGTGTGCTAAATATGCTATGCTACATGACATTTTGCTAACACATGTATGTAGTGACTAGTATGATATGCTTATGTTGGTTGCTTATATTTCACTTATTCATATTATCACATGGATTTCTTGAGTGTACTTGTTATTTTCTACTTTATTTTAATTGTGGAACATTTGAACAAGTTCCTTATTTGTTTTCCATAGCACTACTGGGTGTTGTTTCTTTGGTGTGAAAAAATTTAAACATTTCCTCCCCTTTAGTTTATATCATTTGAACATGGCCCTTATTTGTAGTCTCCTTAGACCCCTTTTTATGTGACATTGAGTGCTCTTGTTGGTGTTTGATTATTTTTTATACTTGTGCTTGTTACTCCTAGATGTTGCCATGAACAATATCATGCATCTCAGGGCTTGGTGTGATTAGATAATGTGAGCTTCATTGATACATATACTTAGACATAATACCACTATTTTCTTCTTTACTACATGATTGATACAAATATGGCCTGGTTATCTTATCCTTTTGAGATAAGGAGACTATCAGATTGCATTACCCTCACCTCAAAAGGAGGGGATATCAGTGGGGTCATGTCATAGAGACATGATTCCACACACACACAATTGGTAGAACTTGATATAGTTTACATGATTCAAATATATACTTGGGTTATAATATTATGCATTTATCACTAATTTTTATTAGATTTTTTATAAATATTATACATATTTTATAGATTAGAGGTTACGTTTTAATAGATAATTCAACTTGAGACACATTATAGGTGCATATGACATGAAAATGCACCAAATCATAGATACATATTCATATTATATACATATTTATGCACTAACCTTACCAAGATGCACCAATTGATCTTTACCTATCTATAATAGTTGGCTCCCTTGAGTAGTGTGGTTGAGTCTCATTACCCTTGATGGTCTTGATAGTGATCTCTTTTTGCAAGTTGAGATGGTTAAAAAATTTGACATGAGTGAGATTTGATAGATTATGTATGCACTTGAGTTTTATGGTTGATATTCAATACTCTTAATGGCTTTGGCACAATTCACCCTTGCACCAAATTGGGGGCATGATGACCCTATGACTATCCTCTTAACATATCCAAGGTTTAGTTGTGAACCTATTTTTCTAGTGCTTAAAAACGAAGCATCATCACCAAAGAAAAATACCAAGGGGAAACATGGTTATAAAAACACAAAGGTATATTCCTTGCTCTCTTTAATTTCAAGCATTTAAATTATTCACTTTTAGATTATATGCACTAATTACATTGTAACATGCTCTTGGTTATAGGTAATGCACAAAAAAAAAATTCAAATAGGGATCAAGTAAAGTGAGGCATGTTGTACACACCAAGGTACACATTTATTTCCTTTAAACTAGTAACTTCATCCTTATGCATTACTAGATAATCAAATATAATTTTTACATGATATGCTAGTCTTGTACACTTGAAAATTACCAATAATATCTCAACTATTTAAAGCCTTCTCAGATGGTAAAAGGCTCATGTTCACCATCTCATTATGTCTAATTCCTTATCCTATAGTTAGATCATAATATTTTAATGACCTAAATCACCTATAGCTCATAGTCTTTGTAAAACCTGATTTATATCCTACTCAGACAGTTATAAGTCTTTAACAAATTTATATCATGTAGGACACTATTATATAAATTAGGTCACTAACATTGATGCTATTGTCCCTACCTTACAAATAATAAAATTTAAAAACCTTTTGACATGTATGGGTTGGCCTATAGTATTCATTTTACCTTCTTATGAGATAATTTGAAAAGGTGTGGTATAAATATAAATAAAAATTCATTCATTAAGAACCAAGTGATATCAAGTAAGCTCACACTACACTAATTAAAATTAGTTACACAACTAAGCTATACTGCCCTATTCTTCCCTATTTTCAAATTAGTCATAGGAGAAATATTATTACAAGTTTGAATCATTCAAAGAGTAGCCCATGAATAGTATTTTCCAAGTAACAATTTAGATCACTAAATGCACTACCATATATCATATTGCACAATTATTCATAAACAAGCCCACATAAGGGAGATAACCAAATTAGTCTAAGGTCCTCTTCAGAGTATATGGATATGTAGGTATCACTCATTAAGAGAGGGGTCTTTGAGGTCAACTCAATTTCACTTGAGCCCACTAACCCCTATTTTTCAAAGTGACATGTCCAATTTTGAGGACCTAGGGTTTTGAGCAAAAGACTAATATCTAAAACTCATGTTTATGAACCAGACATAGAATCTACAAAGTGATAGTGAACCCTAATAGACACATTTGGTTGTTTAAGAAAATGACCTATATTCTATACCAAAAATAAACATCGAAACTATGATAAAAATTGTCAATACTAGTGTCCATATCTTGATGGTAGTGTCCAAGCTGACAAAGAGCTAAATTTCGTAATCTTATGAATCACAACATATCATTAACTTGTCCCTTGAATATTTACATTTTTCCAAAACTACATGTACATCAAAAAATAAGCTAAGTATTATTTATTCTTAATTTTGATACATTCAAATTACTATTTTGGTGTTGTACTTTCTATATTTAGCATATTATCAAATTCAACATATTTATCATAATATTATAATTCTAAATTCATTTAGTTGATCTGATCTTATAATATCTTACTCTAAGTTGATTAAGCTATTCCCCCCCATCCATTAATTCCAAAAAGGGTTAAACATATATATGGAAGGTACTTGTTGACACCAAATTCAAGTTGATGGAGATTAACTTCAAAACATGCATACTATTGCATTCTTACACTAATTGGGACATGCCATTAATTAATTGCAATGCAATCCATATCAGGGAGATCACTTGGATATATTTATCTAACAATTTCTTACGAGTCAAAGGTAGTTGATACCTACATATGGGTGATGCCATCTAAAACCCAATTCACATGTAAATAGGGACATGAATGTTCATATTTTATATGAAAACCAAGGCAATTAGGATTTGATGTGATGTCATTAAGAAATAAAAATATTCATAGATAGTTACAAAGCTAGAACACGAACAATAATGCATGGTAGAATAATATAAAATTAATTTATGCAACATTAAAAAACTCTCAAGATGAAGGACAGGCTGAATATCATAAATCTATATTATGATTGGGAAAACCTCTATAACATTTGTTCCATTTTTTTTTTCAAAAATAAAAAAAATTACAATATTCAAAAAACTAAAAACTAAGACCTATAAATAACATGTATTACTTGTTTTCATGACTTGTTTTTTATTTATCATATATAGCACATTAAATATCCATTTTTTTGTGCACATGCATTTCATGATATACATGAGTGAGATGCATGACATATAGGTCATTATGATATGTACACACAAATGTGTGAAATTTCTACACCTAGGATCCACCTTATTACATTGGGGGCATGTTATTACTAAGAGCATCTTACTACTTTACATAGGTTTTGTCTTTATATTATTATTCCATTGATCATCATGCATTACTTTACATATATAAAACATGAATTGCTCTGACTCATGCTAAGATTTATATTTAATTGGATATTGTATTTTGTTATATGTGATGATGACATACATTAATTATGTTGATTAGCCTTGCTTGTTTCTATAAATGTTTGATGTTATTAATTGTTCTTTATTCAACTCTTATTATTATGTGACATTTTATTTTTCACTATGTTTGATTCTAATTATGTGGGAAATTATGTTGTCCTTTATGTGTGTGGAATTAAATAGTCCTTTGATTGTGTGACATTTTATTTCTAATTATGTATAAATCTTGCCTTGCAAGATATTGAGTGTTATTACATTTTATTTATTATTTGTGTCATAGCCATGACACCATCTTTTAATTTTTTTAATATGTGTGGGGATAAATATAGGATTGTCTATTCAGATTATTGTGTCATGGTCCATATCACACACTCTCCTTTTGATTTGTGGTGCCATTATACATATCATGCACCTTCTACTTAGTTACTACTTAGTTATGGATGCTCATTGCTATGTTTCCTATTCACTACATTTCTCATTGATATATATCTTGACATGACACTTATTTGCTTAAGATACATGTTTTATATATACTTAGATGCTTAATTTTTGTTATAATGATAAATTCTCCACATGTTAATACATGTTTTACAATGTTTATATCTTTTTATATTTAAAATCATGCATTTAACTTCTTCTTTTGAGATGATTAATTTGAAGGCTTCATTACTTACCTCAAAAGGGTGGCATACATAGTGGATCATCTTAGAGACTAAGCTTTCAAAGTTAAAAATTTCAGATTTTGGGCATAAAAAATTTAGATTTTGAGCACATATTACTTCAAAACTATATATATTACACATATCGTTATAGGTTTTTCTTAGATTATGATAGGTTTGACACATATTATGGGAATATGCACATCATATGTTAGATATTTCACATATTTTATGAGAAATATTACATGGATTACAAGACTTAGTCTATAAAAATTATTACAATTGGGGCTTATGCACTGCATGTGTTCATGATTTCATAGATATCATGATATATTGGCATAGGTTATATGACTTAGATTACTCAGATTACTAAATGGGTTGGAAAATCATGTCATTAGCCACTCAATATTACTTATATTTATTTAAAATAATAAATTATACTTGGACATTACTCTTATTGAATGATATAATCCATCTACAATGAATGAAAACTTTATGCAAGCTCTTAAGCATTTCTCATATTTATTGGAACCCATAGTGGATTCCATCTACTTAGATTTATTAGAGTTGTGTGGGGATGAAGTTATGCATAACATAATTTATAGGCACTTCTCCATTTCAAATAAGGGTTGAGGTATATTTATATTGACCCATAATATTACACATGCATCTCTAATGAGGCACAATCACCCCATTATCCACCATCTCTAGAAGATAAGCTTGGATCATGTGCACACAAGTGTATTTATTCCTTTATATTTAATTTAAAATATGTTTAATATTGTTATTTTTTAATTTTACATCATAAGTTAAAGCTAATTTCTATGTGTTTCATTGTAGCTTTGCATGGAACTAGGTGTATATATAGTACATGAGTACACCATCATGATTATCCTCATGTAACACCTATCCATTTAATCTAGTCATTCCATTACCAAAATAAAAGGTGGGTGGGAATGTAGACACTCATATTTGGTATTATACACTTGACAATGTGTAATTTGACCAAAACTTAACCTACTTAACTTATGCTCTTTTACATAATTCTTATTCACCATTCCTCATTGTGATTGTTATTAATGTTACATAAGATATTTTTAGTCTCTACTTAAATTAAAAAACATCACTCTCAGACTATCTCCATGATCCCAAATTAGTATATATGTCTCTTATATAAGTCTGCACTCCTCAGACAATGCCACCACTACAAACCTATCCATAAGGTTCAAACCCATCCACATGCCATTTAATGGTGTAATCACTTAAAAGTAGTAAATGGATGCTAAGAGTGTCTCTTGAGTTAGACTTATTCTAGAGCCTTAGACTTTCATTTCTATCCATTAAATAGACTGTGTTCACTTATAACTAGTTAAGACATAGTCCCTAAACTATCACCTCCAACTTTGATCCAAATTTCCTATAATTCTACCAAATGGACATTAGTGCCACATTTGGGACACTACAGCCACATGATGCTAGTGTCCCCACCTGGTTGCTACTGTACTTAGCACTAACTCTTCCCAATGGACACTTTTTTAAATGTGTGCCCCTCCTAAGGTCATCCTAATCTAATTTTTTTATCCACACAAGAAATAGAACCCTATAAATACAAGTATAATCCACCTTTATTCACTAGATGGAAAATAAATATAAAAGTTATTTAAATCAAAGACAAAGTTGTGCAAAATCAGGGTATATTATCCCTATTCTACCCTATTTTTTGCATACTAACATATATAATAAATCCAAGTCTAGTTTTCAAGCATTACAAAGCTCAAGCAAATCCAAGGCATCCAAGGCCACTATTATTCTAGAATTTGCCTGCACATACATCAACCACTAGGTAGGAGAACTACATCAAACTTGATCCCTCTGTAGAGTATTGGTATGTAGGAAAATATCTACATAAAGGGGTGTTCATGATGTCCAAACCATCCTACTAACACAATCAAATATTTATCATATCACAATTACAAAGAGAACTAGGGTTTTCACACAAAATCAAGCTTTTCATGTATAATACACAACTATAGGGTTCAGTCTTAGAGGAACAAAACATATAAACATAGGTGCATGTACTCTTTGAAAATAAGAATAGTCCTAAAAAGAGGACATTAATGCCACATCTTGGACACTACACATGGGTGATGCTACTATATAAACTGGTGATACTATCTAGTGAATAAATGAATATCAAAATCTTGCTTACAACACTCAAAACTACTCAGAACTCTAATTTCAAAACCTAGATCATCCACAACAGTTTATTTTCAGCTAAGTCTCTATTTAACCCTATTTATTACTATTATTAGAAGTTAATCAAGGTAAAAATAATTTACAAATTAGTAGGTTAATCATTTTAATTTATTTCACTAATTTAGACATCTCATCCCTTTAACCAAACATAGGTAATTATTCTTGTAAAACTCTAAAAGGTTAAATCATTTGGTGAACCCGTTTTACTTCAAGCATTGCATAAAACCCTAGCTTGAATTTAATTCCTATTTTTTTAAAATAAATTTAGGGATACATACTTATTATTTTATTTAGACAACCTAGCTAAATAAAATCAATTTTACTTTAGGGTTTCAATTTATTTTATGTTTAATTTAAATTGTTACAAAAGAAACCCTAGCTGCCAAAATCCTAACCCTAGATGCTCTTAGGGTTTTTATCATTTTTACTCCTATTTTCATCAGCTACTATTAATTATTCATTATTCATATATTCTCTTGTAGTATCTCTATTTCAATTTATTTGCTATATGCCATCTAAAAAAGCTATCTCTCTTCCCTTAAGAAGAAGTGTTAGACTAGGTGGTAATCCTATAGATCATATTTAGATACTAGCTATCTAACCCTATAATAAGGATAAGTAACATATTATAACTCTAGATATGAATCCTAGAATTCAATGATAGTGCATCTACATATGAGCAATAAAACTGGGAATAGGATCAGCTCCATATTGAGGTTCAAGACACACTACCTCCACTTAATGATAATGATATAGTTGTGAACAAAGATGAGGTATTAAAGGGATTTCAAGATAAAATTTGGGAAAAACCCCATGATCATGCACATATTTTATAGACCATATTATAAATCAAGAATAAAAATAACAATGGTCAATATTCTACCCCTCCAGTTAATGATGTTGTTACACCTTTAGTGGGGCCCACTCAACCAACTCAGATAACACAACCAAAACTTGTTATTTGACCATCAATGATAACTAACCCACTTATGGCTAGTTCTTCTCCTCTAAATTTACAATATCTCATGTAGCAAGTTTTTCCTCTACAATATAAGGTGTTACATATTGAGCAAGGAACAACTAAGCCTTCTCACACCTTGGATTCTAATATTCTATTACATACACCATTGACACATCACATTACAACAAATCCTTTGCCATCCAGTTTTATATTACCCAAACTCACATTATATGATGGCAAGGGTGACCCAAAGAATCATCTTCAAAAATTTCACATAGCATGCTTAGACTATGTGTCCAATGATTGACTTATTATGGCACTATTTCCATGCAGTCTCAAGGATTACACCTTAAAATGGTTCTATGATTTGCCCAACCAATCTATCATGGAATTTAATCCTTTAGTAGATATCTCCTTAAAAATATTCTCTATCAACATAACTGACAAGATATCATATACACAAGTGGCACAACTCAAGAAAAAGTTAAATGAGCTCATAGCCGATTATGTCATACAGTACAAGATAATCTTATCAAAATTAACTAGCCCCATGGTAGATAGAGAGCTTCCAGATATATTCAAACAAAGTCTATTACCATCAATTCATAAAGCAATCTTATTTAAGAAGTTTCCCACATTTACAAATATGTGCCACATAATTAAGTAAAAAGAGGTTAAGCTCTTAGCAATGGGCAAACTCAAATACACCAATGGATCATATTCAACTATTAAGAGTTCAAGCAAACATCCATATAGGGTTATGACCACAAAGAACAAAATATATCAAAATAAAACAATCAACATAGCTTTAGAACCTTCTCCTAGATTGGTTTTATCATCTCCTTAGTGTTGAGTATTCATTAATCTACCAGAGTCACCAACATGAGTTCTACAACAAATATTGGAATATAATGTTATATCTTTCCATCCCATTAAATAGGTTGATATGACATGACCTCTTCCAAAGAGTTATGATTCAAATTCATTCTAAAAGTATCATAAGGAACTAGGACCCACCACAAATAAATATATTAGCTTAAAACACAAGATACAATATCTCATTGAGGCAAATGTTATTGATGTGGGTACACCCACGAAGGCACCAAAACAACAAATAGAGGCAAAGACACTTAAGATATTTTCAAATCCTTTTCCTAGGTATACAAATAATGAGGTAGGGGGCACATTAGGTGTTCATTATACATACCAAGATCATCCATTGCCAAGTTCCTATCATAGAGTTACAAAGGAGACACATCCCCTACATAATATTATTAACATGTATCACACTATAGTGACACCTAAACCACTTATCACATTTTCAAAGTAGGATATTTTAGATTATGACATAAATTTACATGCACTCTTCATACGAGCATATATAGACCACCATCTTATTCATAGTGTCATGGTTGATAATGGGTTAAGCATAAACATGTGCACAATGACACTCCTACAACACTTGGGCTACATAGAGTAAGATATATTCCCTACAGATATAATTATTAGTTGTTTCAATGGCCATATTCAGATATCCATTAAGGAGATAGTACTTATATTATAAGTGGGACCAACACACACAGCCACTCAATTTTTAGTAGTACTTAGTGTGGGTGTAAATGACATATTATTGGGTAGGATATGGTTAAAATAGCTCAAATCCATCCCATCTACAATAAAACTATGCCTCAAGTATATACATGCTAACCAAGTGGTTAAGGTTAAGGGTGTCCCATATGAGTATCCTCTTCCCATCCCATAGGCAACTCTAACACATATTCCAATCACACTTCCAACACTGACACTAGTTATAGTTCTAATTCCACTACTAGATATGACATGGCTATCCATTTTAGTAGTGAGTACATCTCCTATGTATACATCATAGTGTTCAATAGAGTCATTAGAGAATGTTAGTTCTAATTCTACAATGTATACACAAACACATACTCTCCCTCAAAGACCATTACTAGAGATACCATTGCATCAGAAATATGTTATAGATTCTAAAGGACATACCTCTATGTATTTCACATTGAGATCAGTTAATTGGGGTATAGGGGTTCTCAACATAAGGAACCTACATCACCTAAAAATTTTACATCTATCAGATGGGTCCCCTATACCCCTATAGTTTGGAGGGCATCATAGTCAGTGCCACAACATCATAACATCACTACTCAAGCAGTTCAGGTTTAGATTCTACAACACCCTAGATCATGGGCTCACAACTGCCCTTTCACACTGCACGTATGATCACTATTCCACTCTTTGAAACATGCCATAGTGATGGTGAGTCTCCCATGAGATTCATTGGTTAGTATGGTTTCTACCCTTGTATATACTTACTTCTCTCTCTTGCTCCTTGTACATAGTTTACTTTCATATGCTTATACATAGCTTATACTCAGAAAACACAAAAATGATATAATATGTCAAAATACAAAAGCATTCAAATATTTTAAAAATCTGATTTTTTGCTAGATTGTATGCATTACTTTATTTACATTTCTACTACTTTCCAGATATTATATATTACTAGCTATTCTAGTGTAATGGGTTTTATCATACATATATGCTTCACTTGTTCTTGTCGAGTGCTTATAGATTCTGGATAGGACTCTAGTCCACTAAACTATCTAGACAAGCTATCATCTACCCATTAGAGGCATTCACATTGATCCAAGTTTACACATTGCTACATCTACCCACTTGGGGGCATCTCCTACATAATTTCTATAATAAGGTTTTATCTTTACATACTATACATTCTAGTTATGCATTGATTTATCTTGATATTGATAATTGCTAGTCATTTCTAAGTTTTTTTTACCAACTATCACTACTTATATTTAGTATATATGCACCCTAACATATACATAGACTTGTATTACACAATTATACATGCTTTCATTTTTAATTCCTAGATTAGACTTGATTATGTTACTACGATTCTTACATCTTTGAGGGCATTTGAATATGCCATTGTTCCTTATATTTTATGCCACTTATATATTTGTATGCCTTGGACATGTGATCATGTCCCTTGTGTGTGTTATTCTATGATTTTATATGTGGACATTTGAACATGTCATTCTTTGTGGATCTATGCCAAATTGTTGTGGACATTTGAACATATCCTTGGATGTTTTCATTCTCAAATTTAGTGACACGTGCCAATGTCCCTTGTATTGTGGCACCTTAGCATACTTCTTGTGTGCCTTATATGATTTTTATTTTCTTATTTTATATGTTCCTACACTATGACACTTATATTTTCTTGCTCTACACACACACACACACACACACACACACACACACACACACACACACACACACACACACACACACACACACACACACACACACACACACACACACTAGTTTTCGATGTCATGAGAGCTCTCATGCATCTACCTTTACTACTTGGGAGCCTTGATGGACATCATGCCCCATCCCCTAGACAGTTACTCATATTTTAATACTTCTATACATTGATTACATCTATATTTACATCCTTATATAATTATAGATCACAACATACATCTTACATTTCCTATTATTACTCAAATACATTTACATTATGATGTTATGTTTGTACATTATATTGGAATATCATGCTCCAACAAACATATTTTATAGAGATACTTATTTAGAGGGAAATTATTGCATATATTTCACAACTAAACTCGAAAGAGGGGGAATTTATAGGGGTTTTCATATATATCAGGCTCTTATTTTACTTTTCACATATATATTTCAACACACAAGCTCAATTATAGAGATCAGACTCAAGGCAGACATAAAATAGAATAAAGGTTCAACAATCAATTTAGACCACATAGAGATTAGACTAGGTAGAAACTAGCACCCAAATTAGGACACTAGTGCCATAATGCAATACTATCCATTACAAGGTGCTACTGTCTAGTAGCCCCAGCTTCAGGGCAATTCAAATCATTCAAACTAGTACACCAAGTATAATACATATTTACACATATACAGTTATAGGTTTGGTAGTTATGATTAGATTTAGCTCAGATTCAATCATTTTAATTTAGATTCATAAAATTTATTAAAATTTGGGGGAATCATGCATGGTATGATCACTTATACACTCAAATCAATACATAAATTCAACTATTACATACTTGATTTAGATTTAGTATACTCAGACACTAGATTAGGGGCATGTGCAAGATACATAGTTTCCATATACTCAGCTTTAGATAGGTTGATTAGATGGAATGGTAAGCTTCATGTCATTATATATGATCTATACACTTGATATCACATTCTAATTTATCACCAAATTCTTACCTTACTCCATCTACAGTGGTTGGCATTCCTAAAGGGCCCAAAGACACCTAATATACCCAAGTGGCCATGAAGCTAAATACATAGTTAGATTACTCACTTAGATAATTTCATCACTTTGTGTAGTATATTTACATATGCATATACTTCACACAGGGGGAAATGATGGATTCATGGCCTAATTAATTTCTTGAGCCACCTACATGAGAGGGTTTGACAAACATACAATCTTATCCAAGCTATTCACATAGATCAAGATCTACCGAGTAGGGGTGGGCAATGATGGAGTCAAAACTAGATTGATTTCTTGAGCCACCCATATGAGGATTGAGTAAGCCATCAACTCAATTCAAGTTGTTCAATGATATGATCAGTATGTACTTTCACACACATAAGTTGTCACTAAGTTCATGCATTGGTTTGCTTACCCAATGAGGTGTATTTGTTATTTTCCTCTCTCTTTAATCAATTATTTCATTTTATCATAGTCTTTTTATTTCGATTATCTCATTAGTAAGGAATTATTTTTGCATGTTTCATTTTAGTACATTGCTTTGGATCATATTTCACATACATAGACCTAGATTCACATATTCAAACTTAGCTATATGGGCTTCACTTACAAGGTAAGTCCAAGTACACTTATTTTTCATTTATAATAGTCATTTTAATTTGATGCATTATGAGCATAAATGGGGGAGGGGGGTAAATATAATCACCTAAAAGTGGTAATTGGATGATAAGAGTGTTGCTTGAGTTATTCTATTCCTAGGCTTGCCATAGACCTATTCTAGAGCCTTAGACTTAAATTTCAAACTGTTCAATAGGATTTGTTAACTTAAAACTAGTCAAGACATATTCCCTAAATTATCACCTCTAAATTTAATCCAACTTTCCCAAAATTCTACCAAAAGGACATTAGGGCCACATTTGAAAAACTACAACCATATGGCGCTAGTGTCCCCACTTGGGCACTACTATCCTTATCCCTAACACTTCCCAATGGATATTTTTTCAAAGGCATACCCATACTAAGGTTAGCATAAGCTCATTTTATTATCCCCAAAATTAATAGAACCCTATAAATACAAGTCTAATTTACCTCTATTTAATAGATGGAAAAGAGATGCAAAAGCTATTCAAACCAAAGATAAAGTTGTACAAAATCAAGGTATATTATCCCTATTATTATCTACTTTCTACATACTACCATATACAACAACCTTAAGTCCAATTTTCAATAATTCCAAAGCTCAATCACATTCAAGGCATCCAAGGCCAATCTCATTCTAACATTCACTTGAACATACATCAATCACTAGGTAGGATAACTACATCAAACTTGATCCTTCTTCATAGTATTGGTATGTAGGTAAATTTTTACATAAAAGGGTGTTATGGATGTCCAATCCATCCTACTAACACACTAAAATATTTCTCATATCACACTTGTAAATATAACTAGGGTTTGCACATAAAATCAAGCTTTCTAGGTATAATACATAACTACAAGCTTCAGTTTTAGAAGAACAAACACATAGACACAGGTGTAGGTGCTTTCCAAAAATAAGAATAATCACACAAAGAGGATATTAGTGACACATATTAGAAACTACACATATATGGTGATACTATCTAATCTAGGTGCTACTATCTAGTGAACAAACAAATATCAGAATCTTGCTTGTGACACTCAAAATCTCCAATTTCAAAACCTAGATCATTCGTGATAATCTATTTTTACCTAAGTATCTATGTAACCCTATTTATTACTATTATTATAAAGTTAATCAATGTCAAAGTCCTTTATAAATTATTAGGTTAATTATTACAATTTATTTCATTGATTTAGACATCTCAACCCTTTAATCAAACATAGGTAATTACTCTTGTAAAACTCTAAAAGGTTAAATTAAATGGCTAGTTTCTAAAATTAAAATTGTTTAAAAGGGTCAAATAATATGTTTCATGTGATATTTTAGAATAAAATACCTAAAGATTTAGCTATACAAACATATCAAGCTTAAACATTTACCCATTTGGCACTTATCTAAGAAGGAATTGAAAATCACTTTGCACATTGAGAAGAGTTATCCTAAGCTTCCCAAATTTGAATTCTCTCAAAGGAGAAAGCCCTAAGCTAAGTATAGAATCACCTATTAGGTCAAATCATATGTTATAAAGTGTTTAAAACCATACATATGATTGAATTTCATGATAGTATTACACAGGGTTGCACACACTCAATTAGGTGGGTAAACTCCATGTAGTTTAAATTCCCTCTTTAAAAAATTGGATATGTAAGCAATGCTTAGTCACAAGGGATTATTGAGTCCAACTCAACCCATCACCTTTACCATTTTTTCCCATTGACAATTTTCTCATTATAAAACACAAAGAGTTAATATTTTGAATGAAAGAAAAGTGAAAAAGAATTGGTCATAGCCAATCACATGTATATGAATACATAACACCTTGGCATGCAAAAATGCAATAGTTTACTTAAGGGGTTGTGAATTAGGCAAGGTATGTGATGTAGTGTGCATAGATATCAAAGGATTTAAATGATATAATTGGTTAGGCATAGGCATATAAATCTATTATAAAACCCGTGTTCCCCCCAAGTCTAGAGGTGAAAATGTAAGTACTTAATCAACATTAGTAGTAACAATAACTATTGTTGGGTTTATAAGAGGTTGTTTAACATAATAATTTAGTTTTAGAGATGTAGTAGTGTAGTAATGTTTCTATTTTTATTTTATATCTATAAATAATAAAGAGTCAATGCAATAAGGATGGGTGTTAAGGAATTCACCAAATTATTTTGCATCCATAGGGTCAATTTTTTTGTTAGTAGATGCATGAGTCTTATCAATTTCTATGGTCATAATAGTTCCATAAAGAGGGTGTAAATTAAATAATATAAAATTTGAAATATATGAATACTCTTTTTCCCATGTTATACTTTATTTGAAAAAACTTTGCATTAATGAAGTTTTTTTACAAAGCTAGATAGTTATCCTCTTATAGTAATAAAAAATATCTATTTCATCCATGGAAAGAATATTGCAAAAAATAATTGAAAATAGAAATTCTAGAAATAAAAGAGATTTTTTTTTGTATAGAAATAAGTAAATTATTATGAAATATAAGGTCCAAATAATATACTTTCAATGTTAGATATCATCCAATGTGAAAATAAAATACTTTTAGTGTCAGCTATAATGTCTGAGGTCAAAAACAAGTTCTTATAATGCCAGATTTAGATCCAATGTCAAAAGGAAATTATTTTAGTATCAGATATTCATGAATTTATCTAAACCCTAGGAATTTATTTTTGAAACCATATAAGGATATAATACTAAAGGAAGCTTACGTCTTTCAATGCTTAAAAAATAAATGGTTTCACCAATATGTTTAAATGAAATTTGGATTAATAGGTGAATTAATCTTAATTTAGAAAAATTAAATAGAATATAACATAATTATATAAATGTAATTTTGACTAGCAAAATGAAATAAAATAACTGAATTTGATAAAATGAGATGATTACAAAAAAGGATAGAATGTAAATGAAATACAAACTTAGCAATTATTGTCTGATGGTTAATTATATTGACTAAGAAAGAGCAAAAGTATGAAAATAATAATTGTGTCTATAAATTCCCAAAAGCTGGATCTAATAATGTGTAAGGATATAAATGATAAATAATGATATGATAAACTCCCACTATTATTCATGTTGTTTGATCTTGTTTTTTTCACAAAAATAGGAACTTTAGGTCACAATCATGTGTGGAAACTTGAGTTGGATTTGTATGTACAACTTTAACCTTTGAAAGTGGGTGAAAGAGTTACATATAACTTCTCTAAGGTTGAAACCCTAGTAGGGAATGCAATTAATGAAAGACTTGAAAAATATGAAAAATGGAGTGTAGTTGGGCTAAGTTGACCCCAATCACCCTTGTGATGATTGAATGTTACCTACATATCTAATACTCCAAACAAGGATATCAAGCCCAATATAGTTATCCCATTTAAAGTGCTTTGTTCAATTGTGCTTCTTTGACTATATGATTGCATCTATAAATGGATTGAATACGTGATCATGAATTGATTAGGGATAGATAAAATAAGCTTTGGAATTGGTTGAGGACTACTTTTAGTGATCAAAATTAGAAATGGGATGAATAGAAAACTTTTTATTAGCATGCAAGTTGTAAATATGCCTTTGTATTGAAATTTAAAAGTGGAATAATGAGTGACTTGAGTGTCTTTATATCAATCCAAAAGGGGAAACCAAATGATAGGAAGCCTAAAAACATGGATGGAAATCTAAGGAGTTAATTTGAAATTTTAACCATTGATAGGAAAAGGACAATAATATACCATAGGATAGGAATACCTCCCACTATTATCCCTATTGGGTGTTGTTGTCCCATAGGGAAACATGTGGATCTTTAGATCTAGGTTTGTCCTAATAGATGTTTAAGGTTTTTTTTAATTAATCATAATATTTATATAAGAATGAAATCATGGTTTGAAATATAAATATTTATTCACATGTGCTTAAGATAAGGTGAAGTGAAAAAATAGGTTCTAATTAAGTAAATAAGTTAATTAAGGATAAAAGTGGTAAAACTAACATGATAAAGTATTTGTGACCATATTTAGGTCACTATAAGTTTTCCAACCTAACATACTAGCACTTTTTTCAAGGTTTATCTTTTGGTCAAAGTGTAATTAGGGTTTCAAAATAAGGAGAAGAAAAATGAAGATCAATGCACAGTGTTGAAAGTGAGTGCATGAGTGTAGGCAAAATGATTTAAGGTGCCACATACCTGTATAATCCATAAAGACACTACCAATAGAGACATGATAGTACCAATCTCCATATTCATCCCAATAATACTGGTAGTATTTAGGTAGGGTTTGATCTACAATTTTCTAATATGAATAGAGACATAACACACACATTATATTTTTAGAATTTGGGATAACTGTTATGAATGGAATAATACATAAATAAGATTAGTACATTTCTCCTCCATTGCTTTATCAATTCTAATTATATTAAATGCAATAATAATACTTCTATTTATCACTTCAAATTTGGGCATTTATTTTATATTTTACACAATTGAAATTAGCCTTAGTTTCACTATATTTAGATCATATCAATCTAAAATAAGTAAATTTTTTTGGTGAACCTGATCATTGAATTGAGCATGAAAAACCCTTGGTTTCTTCATCATTTAGGGTTTTATAATTTTTTCAGGTTTTAAATTTCTCCTCTATTTAGCTTTTACTTTTAGATCTAGTTTCCAATTTCCCATTATTTACATAAGTGAATCCCTACCATGATTATAATGGATTTTAATACTTCATATTTTGTGATCAAAGCTATGATTGTCATGTTTGCATGTTTCCTTCCTAAAATATACAATATGTTTATAAATTATAATGAAATGGGTTAAATTCAACTATAATAAAACTAAGGATGATATTATACATGATGAAATATTAGCTCTCCTTAATATCACATATATCTAAATAACAAATCTAAGATTATTCCAATTAATTCTCGAAGAGATAGGGCACACATGAGCCATTTTGTTCTTCCTCTCTTCATACCTATTAATAGTGATAGCCAACATCCCTCCCTTATTATTTTCCCTAATATTAAATTAGATATGTATGTTCATGCTATCACAATAGGATGAGGTTGTGTAAATAATCTTGTAGTATAAAGTGGAAGAAATCAAAATATCCCCCTAATATTCCTCCCCAATTAAGGTAAGTTCCAATACAACTAAAGATTATGATCTCATAGATCAACTTAATAATACTTTAGTATATATATATATATATATATATATATATATATATATATATATATATTATACTTGTTTAAGAGGTCCACTATCTATAAGTAACTTTTTCATATAACACTGTGTGATCCATATTCACCAAAAAATATCAAACCATCTCATTTTACATCCATTCTAAATATGTGCAAACACATAATTTTGGTGTTTAACACTAAACATCATTAGTTTTGACATACATGCCTTGTGCATGAACATTTGTATCTTGTGCACCTTTCCCTTATCCATTTATCAATCTATTGACTTAGGTAACCCAATTTGTTATCATTCATACTCAATATATCCCTAGCATATGCCAAAAAACTCTATTATCTAAAATAGACTATTGGCATATCTTAGATTCTTAATTTTCCTGTAATGGATAAAAAATTGGATGTTATCATAGGAATCCACCTCTAATAACAACATCCAATAGCTTCCAATGACTAATTTTTAAATTAAAATATCTCCCTTGGGTTAACCTAAGAACCTTTTCTATGTCAGTTATGGGGAGAAATATCAAAGAGTAATCTATGTATACAAGACAAACCTAAGGTCTTAATCACTTGCAAATTATAGTGAGAACCATTTGAACATTAAGATATATATTTACATACCCTTGGGAAATTATTCAAAATCATCCAAATATATTGTACCCTTAAATTAATAGTCCTAAATCCAATTTTGAATACAAATGTAAGGTAAAACTTGATTGTCATCAACTATCAAAATCCAAAACATTACATCTCATTCAAGTGGATCATTATTGAGGGCATACATATCTAGATGGGATAATTACATGTTGTTTGAGCCCTTTCAGAGTATTCAAATGTAGGTAATGCTCAATCACTTAGTGGGGAGTGGTTAGGTCTATCCAACCCATATTTTACTCCCTTCTTTTAGATCGAGCTTATTTTAAAATTGGATCTAGTGTTTAAAGGTAAAGGAAGACAAAATAAGGATATACACACATGACCAAGTTCAAAAAAGTATATAAAAATCATCGAGATAGATAGTCATAGTGATTTATTTAAAAATAGATAAAAATATCAATAAGGACAATGCTAGTAAATAGTGGATTATACCGATCACTGTAGGTGTCTGGGCTTCACTGGTAGCATCCTTATCAATTCTTATAGTCTATTTCCTAAGTCAAGCATTTATAAATCCATTACAAATCATTTCAGTGGACTTTACATAGGTAGTGAATAATACAAAATATAATATCAACAAAGTGCGTTTTGTACCTTATGTGTTTGTTCATTTATATATTTAGTAAGTGTAGTGAATTTCTCTATTACATTTTGCTTTGTGTAATTAATGCCATTCATTACAATTTGAATTTATATAGTTTTGGCTTATTTCAATCCACTAATCCAAAATAAGTTGAAAACATTCAAGTGAACCCAATATTCATTTTGAGTGAAACAAACCCTAGGTTTTATTCTTTATGGTTTCTTCTTTCTTTCTGAGGGTTTTTATTGTTAATCTATTTTTTTATTTTCATTTATTTTTACATAATCATACTAGAAAATATAATTGATGTAGATGATATAAAGGGAAACAATTATACTAATTTTAATTATAGATTTGATGATATAGATCAATGGGATGTAACTGACTATCTTAAAAGGAATCCACATATGATTAATGCATTATTACATGCAACTAGAGATGAAAATAAAAAGATTATTAAGGAGCCTACATTTAATAAACAAAAGGATAAAATATTAAATTATATGGGTTTACCTTTTATAGGCATAGATTCTAAAATAGGTGTTTATACAATTACTCCTATTTCTATACCTATGGCTACACATTTGATGCCCACATGTTGGAGGTTAATCTTGACTGGGTTCACTTTTATATTTCCTAAGTCTTTAAGAGTGTGTAGGATTTGTATTCAGATGCATGTTTAATTCACATAAATCTAAATTAATGATTTATCTCTCACTTCTTTGTATTTTGTATGATTTTGAAAGTTACTTGCACAAGTAACTCCTCCCCCATATGTCACAGACTTACCTTGAATTTTTAAGGGAATATGATACTTGATACTCACTAAAGAGTCCTTGTAAGGTCATGATGGGGTTCCTTGTAACTCCCTCCACCTTATTATTGCTCTATTTAAAGATCCCTCTCATCCTCTTTTCTTCACTAGATACTTGAAGCTCTCTCTTTTCTTCTCGAATCCATCTTGGTTTTAAAATTTGTATTGTGAAGATTTTGTGGATAAGATTTATTAATCATTACATGAATTTTTATTCTAGTTTATTTTTATTCTAATTATTTATATTTTCAATGTTATTAATGAATGATTTTGGCATAAATCCTTCATGGTTTCATAGCTTTGTTTCTCATTTTAATGATTTGTGAGTGTGTAGGCTCTTTTGGAGAAATCTTGGATATGGTTTGTAAGGGTTACCACCCTTAAAATATTTTTTCCAATCTATCTCCTTTTTTAGATTAATTTTTAAAAAGTTTTTATCCCTCTAACTAGAGTTGCATGTTGATCATAAGGAGCATTTTCACATTCTTCAACTAGCTCTTTTATGTGATCTACAAGAAAGTTATTCTTCATTCCTATGTAGATTCAAGTTTAAAGCAAAAAAAAAACATGAAATCCATATCTAACATATTTTATTATGTCCTTCCTTTCTGGCTTTATTTTTAGAATTATGAGTCTTAGTTTTTTTCCCCTCTTGATCAGTTCCTTTATGCTAGTTTATATTTCTATCTTTTTTTCTTTACTCTGACATAACATTTATATTTTATTCCTTCTAGCTGATTTGAGTGCTCCTTCCTTGCCTGAGTTGTTAACTATCAATTTAACATTTTCTTGGCTTGGTTTAGCCTCGTGTTACCTTTTTTTCAGTTGCAATATTATTATGCTCATTTTTTTACTCAACTCCTTCACCAAATTGCTATCCCTAGCATTCTCTGAGGCATCATATTTTATATTTTTATCATTTTTAAATAATTTATTTTCTCCTTACCAAACTTCTTTCCTACATCACACTTTATGTAGAAATAACACTTACTTTAGCATTTTTTTAGGTGACTTGGCCATTTATTAGTGAAGATGCCTTTATTTTATTTTTTCTCTTTATTTTCATTAAGTTTTTTGTGTTTTTTATCATGCTACCCAACTATGCTATAAAGCGTAACATTTTTTTTTCCAGCGTGCCTTTACTAGGCTTTTGCCATTCTTATTTATCAAGGCTTATAATTTTTTTAATTTATCAAGGCTTCACCTCCCTTTATGTCATTATTTTTCCTTTTACTCCAAACTTTTTTAAAGTCATTTTTCCATAATTAATTCATCTTACTCTTTTCCTCTTTATGCTTTACTTAGTTGGCCTTTGTGATGTTTAGTTATCTTGGTACTTAGTGCTTTAATTCTCTTTAAATCACTTTATTTTTATAAATGTTGAGTTTTTTTTAATAAAAAAAATAAAAAATTTCCACTCCATGTTTCATTAATATATTCACTTTGTTATTTCTAGTTGTTTTCCTATAAAAATCATAATAATGTACTTTCATTATATGAAAGTTGTAAAACAATAATAAAAAAAACCATCATCCATTTAATTTAATAGGGATATGTAATTATTTGTTCTTGTATACTTATTCAAATCAAATTCAACAATGGAATCATTTATCAACACTTATTTACCTTAAGTGCATGATATATTTACAAATCATTCATGTGGTGGTTCACTAAAGTACATTTAAGTGGTATTCACTTTAATGTTAACTTACATTGACAAGTTAATTTATCTAAATTTGTTTCAGTCAAATATTTTTTGGATTAAAAAATCATAGTTTTTAAAAAAATAACCACTTTAATTATCCTTTACATTGCAACTTATGGTGCATTAAATCTTAATTTTCAGTTCTATTAACCATATAGTTTTTTTCTCAAAAATATTGTGCTTTTACAAACTAAACCTTTACATGGTCAATGTTTTTTTTCTTGACCAATTCTTTGTTCTTTGACTTAGCTTATTATTTTTTGGCATTATTGTCCCTCCTACCCACCTCTTAAGTGCCTTGGTGATTTTTTTTGCATTTTACTTTCCAAGATTGGGTGAACTTTCATTGAAAAATGATTCATTTGTTACTTGAATTTAAACTCACATAAAATAATTACCATTTTTTGAAATCACATATGCAATTTATTTTCACATTCAAACACTAGTGTGTGTAGTAGATGGCAAGGAACCAAAACTTGTTGAAAAGATTACTACCACCAACATCTAAGAGCAATGGAAAGAAAAATATGAAGAGGCCTTAGGTTTTATTGAAATGATGATGACCCCTAAATTTAATGTGTACATTTATGGTTTTATTCTTACATCCATTGCTTAGTTTAACCTTACAACTATTTATGATGTTTTGAATGAATCTAAAAAAATTAAAATTCAATATCAACTTTTAAATTTTCAATATAATTTTTTTAAAACTATGGATGATTTTTTTACAAAGGTTCATTCCTTGAATTTACAATTATTTTGTTTTGGTGTTAAAATTTCATATTTGAATTTAATTCATACTATTATGAAAAAGTGTTTACCTAGACCTTTTCAACCTTTTATTATAAATGTTCATTCACAACTTGTTATTTGTACATTATTTGATTTAGTTTGTACTTTATTTCATCAATAAGAATAAAATTTAATTCAATTTGGTAGTTTAAAAACCAATGAACATGATTTTGTATCTAAAAACTAACACAAAAATGGCAAAAAAAATTCTAAGTCTCACAATGGAAATGACAAAACAAAACACCAGTCTAACTCAAAACCTAATAAAAAGTTAGAATGTAACCATTGTAATAAAACCAACCATGATGAAGATCATTATTTTCAAAAACAATTAGACATTAAAAATGGTAAGATAAAATCAAACGTTATTATTATTACTACTACTACTAATTTTACCTTTTGATTTAATACTTTTAAGTGTCTAACTTTTCCTTTGCCTCTTTTGATTACTTATTGTATTGATTTTTTTTCAAGAACAAATGCATTTATTTTTGGATATTTTTTATAGCATAACATTTTTTACATAATATTTTATTCATTTTTCATTTATTTTTCTTGTTATGCTTTGACTAACTTCCTTTTGAATGTGTGGAATTAAGCACTTTGGAATTATCTCTTTGTTTTTATTAGATATATATATTTTAAGTTGAATATAGATATTATTTTATGGCATAATTTTTCTCTTAACCTAAATAATTGATTTTATCCTTTGTATTTTATAGGTTCTTGTGGATCATTTTGTGCCATTTCCTTTTGATTGGTCTTTGATCCAAAGAGAATTGATCATCTTTCTTTCCCATGAGGATTTTTGGAGATTGTTAATTATCACACCTCAACCTTTGAAACATTATTGGTGACTCCTACTTCTTTCTTTTCTCAATTTTAATCATTGTAATTAATTTCAAAAGAAATTGTCATTAAGGGGGAGAATTATGTTATGTCAACTGCCTTCTTTATTTGTAAATATTTTCTCCACTTTTATAACATTAAATTAAGCTTAAGGGGAGCATTGGAGATTAATATTAATTGGGTTCAATTTTATCTTTCCTAAGTATTTAGGAATATGTAGGATTTATATTTAAGTGATTTTTAATTCACATAAATCTAGATTTAATGAGATGCCTCTCACCTCTTTGTCTTTTTGTAATGTTTTGGGAGGTACTTGTACAAATAACTCCTCCCCCTAAATGTCACACTTACATTCACTTTATAAGGGAATATGACACTTGGCACACACTAAGGAGGCCTTATAAGGTTATGCTGGGGTTCTTTGTAACTCCCTCTCCCTTCTTCTTGCTCTATTTTATTAACCCTCCTCTCCTCTTTTCTTCACTAGATACTTGAATCTCTCTTTCTCTTCTTGTTGATATCATCTTACCTCTAAAATTTGTATTATGATGATTTTGTGGACAAGTCAACTTAATTATCATGTGGGTTTTTTCTGATTAGTTTAGTTTCCCACTTAATTTATCTCTTATTTTGTGGTTTGCTCTTTTAGAGGTATTCTAGCTTCTTGTTATTTTAATTTTGTACCTTTTCAATGTTATTGATGAACAATTTTGGCATGTTATTAAGGAATGCGAATTTGAGGAAGGAAATTCTAAACTCTTCAATGATACTAGTTTACCTTTTAGAGATACAAATTCTAAAAGATGTGTTTATACTATTATTCTTAATGATACTATTCATATTTCTACACCTATGGATACACATGTGATGCCCATGCATGGTGTGTAGGAAACACAAGTTAGTCCTTAAATTTATATGGCTCTTTATATGAAAAATGCTTTTGTGACTTTTAGGGTTGCTACTCACGTGACATAATCTATTACTACTCAATCTTCTATGTTAGTTAATCAAACCCTTAATAAACTATTCGCAATCTTCAAGCTAAGGTTTTCAAATTATATCAAGATTATTATAGAGCAGACCATTTGAATAATTCTCAAGCACTATTACATAGCCATTTGTCCACAAATATTTATGCTCATCCTTTACTTATAACATTTTTTCACCTAAGCTTACATATTATGATGGTAAAGGTGATCTAGAATAACATTTAAAAGAATTATGTGTATCATGTATCAAATATATATCCAATGATAAGTTGTTGACTAATTTATTTCCAAGAAATATTAAGAACTATGCTTTGTGATAGTATTATGACATCCATTTCTAATCAGTGCATGTCTTCAGTCATTTGGTTGTTCAATGTTTGTTACACTTTAATATCAACATCAATGAGAAGAATTCCTATTTTCAAATTTATAAACTCAAATAAGGACTTAATGAGCCCAATAGTGATTACATATATCATTATAAGACTATACCCTCTAAGTTTTATTTGTTAATTTAGTTTTATGACCCACTCCACAAGCTAATGGGATACAACCCTCTCACTTTAGGAATAATGGTTACCCACTCCAAGGCACAAGTTATGAGTATTCCATTTTATAATAACCACATGGTGGAAAATAAGTTATAGTAATGTGATTAACTAACACCTTTTAAACACTCTAGGACTTTAAATAGGTTTATCTATTTTAGGATTAAATGAATATTTATAAACCTATGATGGGATTATTCACATTTAAAATTATACTAAAGTGTTTTTGATCTATTAAAAAAATGAAAAAATGGAAGGTAAGGTAGGGAAAAAATTCAACTTAATGAGATTAAGCATTCAATTTAATACTAATGTCTACCATGTTATAGTAATAAATCAGAGTAAAATGGACACATCAGTGAATCTAAGAAGATTATTTGTAAACAATTTTTGTAGCCTTGACCTAGATGAACATTAATATGTAATAAGTTATTATCATGCACATTTAATCATAAATAAAAAATAAATCATGATCATTACACACAAAACAATTAGAATATCTATTAACTCAATCTAAATTTTGTAAACTACTAACACACATCAATATTATAACTCAATTATCTCAATTTAAATCATTCATGTGTACATAAAACTTGAGAAAGAGAAAAATATAAAAGCTCATAGACTTTCTTGTGATTTTTGAAGTTTGTATTGATATTAACCAAATCTTCCTCCTCTTGGTAGGTGAATTATAAAGTATATATCAGCCACTGATGGTATTGTCACAATAAAAATAGAGTATATGTAATGAATAAGAGTCAGTATATGTAATGAATAAGAGTCACATGACTATAATTAGACTATTACATTACTCATAGAATTATTAAAATAACTAAGGATAATTTAGTGTTTGAGTGGTAGTTGGAGCTTTTTAAGTACTGAGACTTGTAGTTAAAACTAGACTTGCATTTTGGATTTTAAGAATGAGTGAAACTACTATAAACTATTTATCCACTCTAGTTGTATCCATAATTGGTGTCCCAAAGAGTACTTTTTATTTTTGTAATAATATATCATGATTCACAAGTGGATTATGCAATATTTCATTGAATACAATAGCTATCTCTAACATCTCCTTTACATACATGACTAAATCAATCACATCACTATCATTTTATTCATTTGCATGTGAAATCCTCTATTTAAAGCTTGACATGAAAGGAAGTAGATGGGAAGTGAAGTGAGAATGTGTAATTAGTTGGAAATTTGGTAGAAAATTATATGTATATTAGACTCTTTAAATAACTCCAAAATTATATTTACAACATTATATATGGTCCTGAGTATTGTATGCATTTTATCATCCCATTATTCAAGGGATTCCCTAATTTTTACTAAAAAATTATGAACTAATTAAGTTCAAATAATGACATTATTTTGAGATGAGGACACCAAACCTACTTAATAACTTTGGCAAGAGTAGATAATCTAATTTCTAACTAAATAATATTATCTTGATATAACTTGAATTTTTGCCTTAAAATAATGCTTTTACTCTTGGCCTCTGAAGTACGAACCAAAAAATTATACAAAGACTTGAATTCTTTCTTTAAATTAAAAATAACATTATCAGGGACTAAATTTTTGATTTACATTTCTAGTATTTTTGCTATATTGATTAAGCCTTTGAATTTTTTTTTGGCCATGTCCCTTATGGTAGCAATGACCGATTTAGAGTCCTCTTCAAACTAATATTTTCACTTGGTTTTATTTTTATTTTCTTCATCAAGGTGAAAAGTTCTTTGCCAGTCATAAATGACTATTTTATAAGCATGTGTAATATTTATTATTTCATTAAGCCCTATCTTACTCAAATTATATTTTGACACCTACGTTATCAATAATTACTAATTTTTATCTCTATAATTTTATAAATTACATTTTATATATCCCATACTTTCCTCTAAAAGGCAAAGTAAGGGAAGCTATAGTAGAAGGTTATGGAGTTGGAGGAGGTAAAATCATTAACATGGGATTTTTGGGATCATCCAATACAAAGCTAGTACATGTGGATGGTTGAGGAGTTTTAATAGTAGAGGAAATCCTAAGTGGAGTGATGAAGGAAAATGGTATGGTGAAGATAGGTGGAAATGAAGATTTCCCTTATTTTTTCTTGCCTTTAGATTGATCAAGATTTGAAAAAAGATGAAAAAGTATATTTGTCAATCTAGATTTGATGGTCCTGAGAAGATGATTAAATATTGATTAGGTCAAAAGTAAGAATAGGAAGGGATTGCTAATTTTTTAATAGGCAAGGCATGAGGAATAGGTTCCTAAACTTATGACACTATAAGCTAATCTTGAAGAACTGTGGATGAGAATTGTCTATTCAATTAAGGAATAATTCCTTTAATGCTTGAAACACTAAGAACAATGGTGACATTGTGAGTTTGTGCAACATGAGGTAAAAATATAGGGGAAATGACACCTTGATTGGTAAACCTAGGAGAAACATGCATTAAATAAAATTTCATGATTTGAACATCCCTCTTAGGGGGTGCTACCTCAACATTATGCTCTTCTTGCACATGATTAGGACCAGGGGAATTAAGTGGCATGTATTCTAACTCAAGTATTTTAGGTGAATGAGGATGGATATCATTAATGTGATAGCTCTTAGGTTTTTTTTGGTGATGTGAACTTGTTATTCTACACTACACTCTAGAATCTAATCTTGTGATTAAATAAGCTCTTCAACAATAGATACTTAGATTAGAGAACTTAGAGGAGATGATTGTATTACTTGAGGTTCAAGACAAGATATTTAAGAAGCAAATTTATATGGAATACATTTTATCATTCTACTCTTTAGGTGAAATTTAGTATAATTAGAGTATTCTTCATGTTTTGATGACTTAGCTATGTTTTATACCCCTCTAAGTGAAATTATTCGAGTATTATCCATTGTGACTCCAATAATATAAATATTTATTGCAACTTAATATTCATATTGGGCATTGATAAACATTTGATCTAAGTTATGAGACTTGTGATGTTATACTACCTGGACCTTCCCCTTTAGTGGCCTTAAATGTACAATTACTATGTCCTTGGGGTCCCAAAGTTTAAACTCATTAATTTGGAGTGAAAATGAAGATATGTGAGTTGAAACATCAGATAATGATGGCCATACCTTGAAATAATACATCCCAATTCTAATGGGTAGGGAATGCACTATGGTTTGTTTGCTTATTTTAAAGGCACCATCCACTCCGTTAATAATATTATATGTAGTTTATTATTCTACTAATTTATTTAGGATAAATTTACATAGTGTCAATAAACCCTCCATTGTGCCTTCAAATATTTTTTTCTTGGGGTCCCTTACCCATTTTATTAGGATAAACCAATAAATACAAAAGGGCCCAAAAACCCAAAGATGACCAAAACCAACCCAAAAGGACAAAAAAACAAAAAATAGATCAATGGCTAAATAAGGCTAAAGACTAAAATTACTTATTTTCTTATCCATTCCAATAATGGGAGAAGAGGGTCTTAGAAGAATACTCAAGGAAAAACCACCCTCTTTTCTTTCTACTTACAAAAATCAAATTTTCCTTATCCTACACATTTTTGATTCTAATATCGATTGGATTACCCAAGACAATTGCATTAACATCAAATTCTGATTTAGAATTAGTAACTATAGCCTCATTTGAGGCCAACTCCTAAAATTTTCATAAAGAGGCCAAATTCCTTTCTTGACTCCCATCCTTGCACTCAAAAACTACCAAATTAAGAAGATCCACTATGAGATGAGAAGGGGGGGAGTCTTTCCACTGGGAAGAGTCTATATTTTAATTGTCACTAAAAAAATCCACAACCAAATGCCCATTATTAAAGCAATTTTGGCATCAAAATGATAGCTCCTCATAATCGAGGGTTTGAATCCAACATTGGTCCTTGAATTTTAATTTGATTATGGATGGAAGATTCTAAGAGGTGACCAAATATATAAGAATACAAAGAAAGGTAGTGTGATTTAGGTTCAAAGTGGAATCATCAATCACCATATACCTACCCAAGGTATTTACTATGGTAAAAAAACATGAATCAACCTAAATATATAATGATAAATGTGGTAAACACACCTAGATAGTCCTTGTAGTAGCAGCTTCTAAAAAGGAGTTGAAGGTCATGAACTAGGGCTTCATGAAAAGAAGATGCTAGTCTTAGCTCTAGGTTTTATTAAGAAACACCTTATTTTGATCCTCTAAGTTATTGAAAACCATAATGAAAAATCCCTTAGTGCAAGAAAAGATCTCTAGGCTATCAACTATTAGTGGCCTCCATGAGTCTGTAACCTAATATGGAGCACATGTAAGCTTGGATAGTATCAATTAAATCTATAAATTAGGCCTCTTTTAGTAAACCACTCTTCATTTTGAAACACCTCTTCTAGAGCCTCATCACCAAATGAGACTGAAGGACTAGTTTTAATGGCTAACATTAGTTTTGATTCCACTGAATCTAGTTAACCCTGACAAGATACAACATCAACAAAGGATTTGCTTGTTCATTCAATGATCAGACTCACCCCAGATAAATCAATAAAAACCCCTATAGATATACCTTGGTCTACCAATGAATATTTCACCTCAATACCCTACTTATTACCTCTCAATCCCTTCACTCCTTTAATATGACTAGAGGAAATACCACCAAACACCATAACCCCTATCTCCAAGCCTGTAGAGTGTGCCCCAATAGAGGTGAGATCTTGGGAATAAAGAAATGTAGGAAGCCCCACCCCACATGAATTCAAGGAAGATTTGTTGATGTCAAGAGATAGCCATGCCACCTCTGAGTTATTTATAAACACCAATCTTACATCCCTCTTTGAATGGCTAGTAGAAGAGCCAAATCATTAGTTTTCTTAAACATTACCACCTCTGATATCATCTTTCTTGGTTGTAGATTTTCAAACAAAATCCCTAGCTATGTAAGGAGTCATAATTTTTGACTTAAGGGGAAAATATTTCAAAACAAAAGGGGGCATGCCCTCAACTCTTATTATGATGTACTTTAGATAATGCCAATAAGAACCAATGGATACCAATGAATTTATTATCTCTTCAAAATATTTGGGCATAGTCTTTTCATTGATTTCTTAATAAACTAGTAGGTATAATAATTCATAAATAGTCTAAATTTTCTACCCAAATTTATGAATATATAGCCTTGAGAATACTGCATGTACTAGTACTTCAGAGTTAGATGTCCATAAAAAAATGTTTATAAAATAAAATTAGTAGAAATTTTATCTATTAAATATGAAAACATATAAAAATTACCTTTCTACTTGACTCCTAAAACACATCGTGTCTAATTATAACAAATAGTCTCTCCTAGGGCATGGGTTTTCTTGTCATCAATTATCATATCAAGCAAGGGTATCCAAATTTCATCTACACATGTTATATCAATAAATCCAAACATTATTTTCATTAGAGCCATTCCTAGTTGAAATATTGTCTAAATTTTTAAATAGGAATGGTGTTAATCTCCCACTTGTAAACAAAGTGATTTGGGTTGTCAACCTAATCCTTAAGGACCTCCCTAATGTCATTATTTTTAAACCATTCTATGGATAGTTATTGATTGTATATAATATTAGGATTAGGTATTCCAAGATACCCCTTGTAGAACCACCAATAATATAAGAAATTGGATCCATATTTTTCAATGATTGTACCATGACATGATGTAATGCAGAAAATATTATAAAATAAGTATACATAAGGAAATACATCATGATTAGCTATTGCACAATGTAGACCAATTGATCTAACATATATAATATCTAAGGAACAATCTAGTAAGACTAAGGGAATCTTATCATTTTCACTTTCATCCTTGTTATTCTTCACTTCATCAAAGATGACACTATAGTGCCTCAAGCCCATACCCAATAATTAGAAATCAAACACAATTTATTTAAAAATTAGGTCTATACCAAATGAATAAAAATATTTAGTATCAGTATGCACAATGAATTTTTATTAATTTAGATTTAGGATGAACATAAATTTATTTTTTGATTGAATGTATTTTCTAAGCTCATTCTAAAGTTGTAGGCAATACAAATTGAGGAACAATAGTTTATGATTTAGTTTAATTACTTTGAATTCTTTTAGTTATGCAATCAAATCCAAATGGATTTGAATGATTTAGAAATTCCATTATTTCATGTGATTTAATGAATATAAATGTCCTTTTTCCAACTCATACTATTAAAATTTTGGTTTTAAGTTGTGTTGTTCATGAGGAAATTTAAACTAGGCACGTGTCTTTATTTCAAATCCAATGGGGTCATCATCATGCTACAACAAGTATGAAACCCTTTGTACTTTTATTTATATTATATTGAGTCACATATCTATATAATTCCATGTTTTATAGTTGTGTGTATTTGTGTTACTGTTATTTATGTTTGTGCCATATGACATGCTATCACAAAGTTTTGGCTTAGTCATAAGTGTTTGAATACAAAGGATACTTTTTTGGTGAAAAAATTTGATAATGAAAAGTGATGCTTTCTGATTGAGTCATAATTAAAATAGGCATGGATATTAAAACCAATTGTGCATTCCTTTTGAGCGATATAATTTTTCAATGATTCAAAATTAGAAAACATGGAAACATAGGGTAGGGTCATATTCCCATAAACTTGAGCTCTATGTTTTAAGGACATGAGATCATGTCACGTGGAAACATATGATAGGGTCACATTATTGTGGACTATATAATTGAATTGTAGATTATTATGAATAATAGACTATGAGGTTATGAATGAATATAATATTAACACCTGGTATGTTTTGATTGATTTTAACCATCACAATGAATAATTTCCTAACATGAATGTGATGACATGTATTTACATAATATGACTGAATTCATGGATAACACATGGAATATACTTGCATTTAGCGGTTTGTTGTTAGTAGACTTATAATTTTAAATCATAGAGTGCAGATGCATGATAAATATATGGTGTATATCAATTTGTATAACATATATATTTTTGTATGTATTCATCTTACACATGTATCCCAAAAGACTACATAATACAAAAAGAATCATTTGAGATAGAAATGGAAATACAAAATGCAAATCAATAGAAATTTTAAAGTTCTATATATAGTGGTTGATTGTAAAGGAAAAGAGTTCTAAAAATATATAGACTAATATAGAGATTTGATGGGTTTTTTGAATATCTTTTTTACTTGTTTCATATGTAGTGTATACTCTTTTTTGCTTACGTTTGTTTAATTATATAACATGAAATACCACTATATATAATTCAAGTTTGCCTTTTATGAATAAACATGTAATTCTAAATTAAATAAAAATTATTTCTTTCTATAATTCTTATTTCACTTTAAACCTATAGCTTCACATAGAAACACATATTAGCATGTTTTGATGTGTATCTAGGAACCTCTGCTAAAAATGGTGTGGTGAGCATGGAACTTTGAAACATGTTGATATGGTTACTTGGATGGAGAGACTTAGAGTAATGGATGGATGATATAATTCACAATCTCATAGAAGAGGAGGAAAAGAGGATAAGAAGTTATAAGAGAGAGGTTATAAGCAAACATATACATGGAAAGCTATATGAAATATTTTGGTGTGAATTACCTATGTTTCTAGCTATATGGTTGTTAATAATTGAGTATTATTGCTTCTATCTGAGATAAATAGAGCACTTCTGATGGACTGAGGGAAAGACAAAAAAGTTGTGAAAATTAGACAATGATTAGACATGCGTAATAGATAACTGGATAAATAATACCATTGACAAATATATTATTGAATTTTCCATGCAAGGGTATATCACATTGGAATCTACGTGGGATTTGTTTTTAAGAGGTATCTAGGGAATTTTTTATAGTGACTACCTATCCTACTTAAAATGTTGGTTGTGAAAAAGGCTATGGTCCTTATTCTATATAACATGGAGTAGTAACTTTGGGTGTTAAGGGGATGTGTGTGATAATGAATTGTATTATGAATAATTGAGAAGAAAAACTTGATCTTGAACCCATAAGATGGAGGACACAAAGATCATAATGAAAAGTAAATTCTAGAACTAGAGTGATACCTACAACAATAGAGAAGATGGAATACATAGAATAATCTTAATGCAATTGAACGTAGGAGTATATTAGAGAGTTTATTATATAAAGAGGGAATGAGAGATCAAGGAAGAGCTAGAGATTATGGAGATAATGAAAATGTGGAAATGAGAGGGCCTGAAAGAAGATAATGTGCAAATGAGAGAAAAAAATGGACATAGATTGGAAGAGGGATTCAAAAGAGATGAAAGAGAGTGGAAAGAGAGAAGATAAGTGGTTAGATTAATTAAAAGATAGTTTTAAATCATAGTTACAATGAAAAATATTGTTTGGAGAAGAGAATGAATAATATTTTGAAGAAGTTAAGTCAAAATATTAAAGTAGGTTCAAATTTAAATAAAGAAAAAGTCACAAACATGGATCATTCATTTCAAGGGTACACATCCAAATGTGCCTAATTTATCAATATAAAGTAGAAGAAAAAATATAGAAGATGGTAAAGATAGTAAATTTTTTGATTATTTTATAGATAATTTTGGAAATTATAATGAAGACACTAAGAAATTTCTTGATAAAAATAAATTGATTGAGGTTGGATTTTAATTCGTAGAGATTCTTAAGACATTAGCAACAAGTAGTGATTTTAGGTGTGAACAAAAATAACATGGATCTTAATTTAGTATTTTTTTGTCATATTATCACTATATGATGGGTTTAGTGACCTTTATTAGCACCTATTAATTTGTGAAATTAAATGGTAGGTTAAAAATATAACTACAGATGATGCAAAAAAGTGAGAGACCATAGGATCCTTAACATAAGAGCTCTAGAGTTTATATAAAAAATAGGTGCTACCAAACTGAGATTTTAGGATGCCAAAATAAAATAATAGGATAATTTAAAATGAATAAATGTATGAGTGATACCATACAAGATCTGAAATAAATTAATAAAAATTTAGAAGAGTCAATATGAGACTATGATCGCAAGTTTTATGATGTAATGAACATAGTTGATTTTTTTAGTTTCAAGATATAGATAAGGACACATGGTTTGTATAATGTATATGACATTAAATTATATTTACCATCACTCAAACCCATTTCAATTTCTAGGTAGATGCTAGAGAAGTTTTCTCTAGGTAAAGTAGATAGAAGACTATGGGGAAAGTCTATAGTCTATTAAGAAATCTCACTTAACTTTTGATGATGTTTTGTGAAATATGGATGAGTTTCATGAAAGTAACATGCCGAAGTAGGATTGTGGTGTATGGAGTGTGGAAAAGAGGGTCACCATAATAATTACTACCCAAAAGTCAAAACAAAGTTATGTGAAATCTTTCAGGTAGTAAGACATTAAAATATGAAATGTCGTCTCTTAAAATAACATCCACAATAACTATAGAGTATATATTATAATTTATACAAGTCAAAAAATCATGATAAAAATTGTAAATTTATCTAATAATTGAAGTAAGATATCACCAATAATCTCTTCATAGTAGCTATGCAACATATCCTTACTGCAAAACTTAGGATTCCAAGCCTAGATGTAGAAATGACCACTACAACTCAATATTGACCTCATGATTTAGCATGATGGATACCAAAATCTTCATGGTAATATACATAATGAAATTTACCATCTCATCAATATCAAAAATCATGGAACACTGCATCACTCTAACAATAACTAACATGATGGGCTCCATATTCTCCCCAAGGGCCATATAGGGGATATAATATTCAACAATAAAATGTGTGGGGTTCACCATAGTAAAAAAGAGGATATGATGGTCAACAACAAAAAGGTTGGGTTTTTATCAAAGATAAGGGGGATATAGAGGTGGATATTGAGGTGGATACCAAGGAGGAAATCACATACTAGATGAGAGATAGTGTCAACAACCAATTATCTATTATTTATGTAGAGAATACAACCACTTCACATGAAATTGTCTAACCAATCTACAAAGGTAGACATATTATGTATACTATATAAATATATGATAACATCATCCAAAATATTATCCTATATTAGAAAAGTATAGAAAATAAAAAACTAGTGTAAAATGTAAACATGATGAATTCATACCAAAGGGATCCTATGCACATACAAGAAGTCACTCAAAATCATCATGTAAAAAAAGGATTACCACTTTTGTATATGTAAAAGGATCATAAAATTAGAAATATACAATATGAAAAATATCTTAAACCTATAAGATAAAAAGGTATGATGTATCAGACAACCCAAATATTGTAGAATAATAACACCATACTACGTTTGAGAGTGATGTTACAATAATTAACACACAAATGTATGGTCAAATCATATGTAATATGAGTTAGGATGGATTAGTTACTGCTTTGACCTATTTAATTAAGGTGTTAATCACTTTGTGAAATGAGCATATCTCATTGAACATTACAAATCTCTTGTATAATTTATTATATTGTAGACAAAGAGGGCAACAATGCACTGATAAGGTGGTATGGTATGTAAAGACCAAGAAACCATGGGATGTCAACTCTTATATGGATATTGAATTGGTAATATATGAGATTTAAATATTTTATTTAACTTTGGAAGTACAATAAATATAATCACTCGATCAACATGGGAAGCCATTGGACAACCTACTCTTAGTTACAACCCAATTATATTGAGTCTCATAGATTATGAAGGGGTATAACCTATTAGGAACTAGAAGATGTATAAATAAAAGTTGATGATCTAAGTCTATGAAACAATTTTAAAGTCATATATATGAATATTGATGAAATGAAAAACCCTATGTTAATAAAAAAGTGGGCATATGATGGGTAGATGATAATTAACACAGTGCACAATTTATTAGGAGAACACCATGGGGATAAGATTATTATCATATGTATGAATAAAGTTGAAATCAAGCCTTATATAATTATTAAATAACTTTATTCACCCTATGGTTATGGGGAAAAAAATTAGTTTAAAGTTGATACATATTTTAAGCATAGTGCATTATGAGCTGCAAACTTCAACTTTTTTCATCTAGAGATAGAACCATTTCATCCATTGTAAAAAATAGAGTAGCCTTCATCTAGACATATGATAATAAAAGATAAATTTACATAGTTATAGATAGGGGAGTACAAATATCCACCTATGTGATCACCAACAAGGTTTGAAGTAGACTTGATATATCAAGTAGGTGTGATAGACATGGATTACACTATATCAACTCAAGAAGGTGTTTTGCCATTGGAAGTTGTCTCTTATATGAGTGAGGATTAAAATACCCATATGATAAATTAGTTAAGAAGAGATCATGATGTGATACCAATGATAATGATTTTTTATACAAAGTGATAAATACCTCAATATTTTACAACCAAGGATTTGGGATAATTTATTTCCACATTAGAGTAACATGTTCTAAATATAGATCAATGAGTTATTACACTAAATTATGATCTGAAGGGAACTACTATGACATGGTGGGTAGTACATAGGTCAAATAAATTACATTGTCAAGATGCTTGTGAATTGTTGTGAGCTTGTTTTAGATAACACCTGTGATAATGAATTAGTGGCCATTTTTATTTGAAGGACAATGTCCTAAAATGCATATTAATAAATGTGTAGATGTATGGTCTTCATAGGGTGTACAACCTAGATAATGGTTGTATTTATTCAAGCATACTTTAGCACCTATTCCAATAGCATGGTATATGCACTAGGATCACAAGCATGAAACTAAAAATTGGCCATAATTTCACTAGGATTTTATTCAAACATTTGTATTTGAGGATGAGAATCCTCTAGTACATAATGCTCTTCAAAATTTGAAAATATTTTTATGTCATGTCAAAGAAGAGGATTTAAGCACTACGATGAAATCTTATTCATAGGAATAAGTAGCTATATATTTTAATATAACTATCAAAAAATTATTACAAGGCTAGTAAATGAAAAGAGTAGTTTTTAGTGCAACCCTATAATAGAATCATAGATGATGGAGAATAGATAGAATATAGTGACAATGATGAAGACCTAGATTTGAAGGGTTTATTTGAATCTAAGTGGGAATTAGAAGAACATAAATCTAAAATCATATAGTAGACTAAATATGTAAAGCTAAAACATTTAAATATTTAATAACATGAAGGGAAAAAGACTCTTTGAGACTCTATGCCAAATGCAGCTAAAAATATATATCAAGAACCATTAAATAAATTAGTAGGTAACATTGGTACTGAGTTTGTTCCAAAGATTGCAAATTTGGGTGATTATTGGACACAATAATAAATATCATAAGGGCTATAATTATTTTGAGACTATCAATATGTGTTCCCAAAAAAATTCATAATTCAAGCTTGTAGAACCTTCAATGGGAGAGATGCATATAGATCTCAAGGAGTGAACACAACCTATTAAAAAATGCCAATATAAGATAAATACTAATATGAAGTTTAAATTGAAGGCTAAAATTATGTGCATGCAAGAATCAAGGATTATCTATCCCATAGATAAGGCCAACTGGGTAAGTATAATGATGGTGCAACCTAAAAATTTAAGATAGACCAAAGTCTTTGGGGTTTACAAGGCGTTAAATTATGAATGTGTTAATGAACCCTTTCAAATTCCCTTTATAGATTGAGTTCTAGAATCAATCATAGGGCATCAATTCTATTCCTTCACAAATTGATTTAATGGCAATCACTAGATACCTATTCCATCTGATGATGAGGTTAAAACAACATTTTCAATGTAATGGGGCTCCTTTGCATACAAGGTAATGCTTTTTGGTCTAAAAAATGCTCCTACTTTTTTATCTGGGGTTGTGGTCACTACATTTAAGATTTCATCCGTAAATTTTTGTAAGTTTATCTTAACGATTGGGATATATTATCTCTATTCAATTAACACTTATCCAAGCTACGAATCACATTAGAATGATGTCAAGCTCTACAGATTGAGTTGAATTTGAAAAAAAATGTTTTTTATTTATAATGTTTGGTGTTATCTTGGGCCACATAGTGTGAAAAAATGGGATATGAGTTAATCAAGATAAAATAACAATTATTATGGGTGTTCCACCTCATGAAATCTCTACAAAAGTGATATCCTTCCTAAGAGATATAGATTATTACTGCAAGTTCATAAAAGGGTATGTAACTATATCTGTGCCAATGGAGAGATTATTATGCAAAGATATGAAGTTGAGTGGACTAATGAATGTCAAGAATATTTTTTAGATTTAAAATAAATGTTAGTAATGGATCCTATATTAGTGTTACCTAATCATAGTAAGCCATTTCATGTTCCCATATATGCTTCAAGAACCACCATAAGATCTATTTTAGTTCAATCAAGAGAATAGGGTTTTGATCACCCCATTCACTTCACAAGTAGAAAATTATCACCACTAGAGAATTACACTAAATTATATAAATATGCCCTAGATATGGTGTTTTCACCTAAAAAATTTAGGCACTATCTCTTAGCAATACCATTTGAATTCTTTGCAAACCACTAGGTTGTGCGATACCTAGTAAATAAGCCTATGGTAGGAGAAAGGATATCTAGGTGGTTGATGTTATTCTATGAATTTTATTTTAAGATAAATGTGAAACCAATAAGGTAAAATATGGGACTAGATCATCTTATTCAAATAATTAATGGTGAGGAACTAGAGGAATTACAAGATGAATCCCTGAATGCACACTTATTTAGAAGCACCGCGATTCCATAAAATTTAGAGGACATAGCCAATTTCCTATAAGGAGTATTTCCTACACATTATGTCAAAAAAAATTACAAATTAGTCAATCACTCAAGTCATACCTTTCAATATTATCAATGGATTTCTATACAAAATGGGTAAATATGATGTGTTTTGCAGAGTAGCCTTATAGCATGAGAGACCATAATTTTTGGAAGAAACATGCTAAGGAATTGTAGGACACTTTATAAAATAATTGACTATGAAGAATATATTAAAAATTGGTGTATGGTGACCTACCTTGTTCTTTGATTTACATAAATTTTCAAAGCATTATGAGTTTGCCATAGAATAGGGAGGCTAAATCAAACATATGAAATGCATTTAAATCTAATGTTAGCAATGCAATTGAATTTATAGGACATATTAATCCACCAAGAAAACATAGTCTTACCAAGTATATAATACTATAATGTATCACTTAAAAAAATGGGTAGAAGCTAATAGTACAAGAGATGTAACCAAGTTTTTGTATGAGAACATCATTATTAGTTTTAGATATATGGTCAAGTTGGTTAGTGATAGAGGAACACACTTATTGAATAGTACTATCAAGACCTTGACATAATAATTTATGATATCACACTATTAAATCACAACATATCATACTCGATCTAATGGATAGGCAGAAGCATACAATAAAGTACTTGATCATATGCTTATCAAAATATGCAATGTACATAGAGACAATTGGGAAGATGGATTCGCTACAATTTTATGGGCATACATGACTAATTATAATCATGAAATAGGGTTCACTCCTTTCCAATTAGTCTATGGGATAGAAACAATTATGCCTATGGAATATATAGTTCTAAGCCTATGATTTACATTGAAAATGTGGCTATGAGATTAGGATTCACTTCAGGCAAGGTTGTTATATCTAACTCACATGAAAGTAACTTGGAAGAGAGTGATTTGGACACAAGAAACAAATAATTAGAGTTAAAACCATGGCATGATCACAACATGTGATCTAAAGAGTTTTATCTAAAGCACATAATGTTATTAAATGATAGATGATTTTGAGCACATCTAAGTAAACTACACATTCATTAGAAAGGATGACATGTCATCCATGAAATATCATAGCAAGAAAAAATAGTACAAGGGACCTTCGAGGAACCATTATTATAGGATGTGTAAATGGTTATAAGATTAAGCCTTACCAATAATGATATATATTATTCTTGGGCTAAAAAATGAATCAGTGCTGAGTAACACCATGTAGTTAGGGGTTTTATTTCATTTACTATTTTCTTATCTTGTTGAAGGTTTGTAGTATAGCTATGTATAGTGTGATATTTATATTGTAGGTTATCAAAACATAGTTTAAAAATTCAATGTCATAGAGTAGAAAAGGAAAACAACACAAAAATGAATGAATATTACTAAGATAAGTCAACATGAGGTCAACATGGGATCAAACACTTAAATCTAGAATAAAGTAGTGGGAAAAAGGGTATAGAGGATAGGTAACCAATATTCATTCACAAATAAATTAATGAAATAACACTTAAAATATTACATCTTTCCCAAATTAGATCAAAATTTTAGATTCATGTTATGTAACGTAAAGGGAATTTTTAGAATAATAAAGATGGTACATCACATCAAATAATTTTATGAGCTCAAACATTAAAATTATCTAGTAAATTTCCAAGTTCACATAACAACAACTAATATCATTCAAATCAAGAGCATAATGGCATGAATACAAATCAAAACTATTGAATGTGAAGTGGTAGATGAGTGGAGTAAAGAAAACTTATATAAAGAAGGGCATACAGAGAAAATATCCATCACAACCCTTTTCAAAAAAGAGCCATCTATGATTTGAGTCTTATTCATTCACAAAAGGGTAGAATTTTCAATATCATGAGTTTAAGTTTCACCAATTTATTAAGAGACTACAAGTTAACAACAATGGATCAATCACAACTCTTGATTCCATTAACATATGCACATAAATAAGAAATGGGGATTGGCATTACATTAAGGCAAACTTGATACCATGATCAAAATACATTTAATTTTATTGATGTGGTAGAATAAATATTTTACCATAGACCCAACCACATTAGCGTAACTAGGAGGCTTAGCTCTTTAACACTCTCTGTGAGGATTGTATGTGGAGTGACTCATTAAGCTCCCTAGATTTATCCAATTAGATGAAGTAATGATTAAATTATTAAGTTTCTATAATGAAGGTGCATTCCATTTGTCCAAGGATGTGACCATCTTCATCAACCCAATAATAGTGGAAAAGGAAACATGACTTCTAGCATGAGGCAAATCCCTGATACCTACAAAACCAAGGTCCCTCTGATTCACTTAGATGCTAGAGAGAAGTATGTTAGGAAATATAGAAGGATCTCTATTTCCTTGTTTGATGATTTTGTGATGTGAGTATTGTCTAAATGTATTATCAAGTGATTTTGGTAAACTACCAGAAATATGAGGTCGGTTACCAAGGGGGTCATTGATATTACGTATCAAATGGTTTAGTAGAATGAGAATTTCAATTGGCTTAAGTCTTAAGTCTCTAAAATATTCACTAATATTGAGAAGGTTTTTAATGGTACATCATAGGATTTTTAATATGAGTTCCTAGTATTATTTCTCTCTTTCACATAATGGAAGTCTCTTGATGATCCTGTAACACTTGAGGATGATTTCTTCCCTGTGACCACCTTCACCAACATTACACATACCAATAAATGTTAGTATTATGAGCATTTAGTTTGGTTTAATTATTAATGGGTGGAGGTGTAAGGTATCATAATTTCTCACCCTCATGTTCCCAAAGACATATTATAATACCTAGGGATGCATGCATCCATTACAAAGCTACATGATAACATTCAAATTAAATGACAATAAAGTCCTTAAAAAATCACTTGTGTGTAAACCTTTATTGAAAAAACACTTAAGATCTCTCCCTCCATTTTAGAATTCATGGGCTCATTTATCACATCACAAATGTAGTAGGAGATTAAATCCAAAGAAAAATAATCTACAATGCAACAACTTGCCATGATGGTTTGTTCCTATAATTTCTTAAAGAAGGTTCTTATTTCACCTACCCACACTATGACACCAAAAAATAGGCACATAATGATGATGTATTATCCCTCTCTTTCCCCTCATGATTCATCCATTCATCCATCTCCATCTCCATATTCCCCCACTCATGTAAAGGAAGCTCAAGTAAGCAAACACTAGTAGCTAGATCAAGGAAAGATGTAGGAGGATGCTACAGGTGAACAAAAAGTTTCACAAGCCAAAATAGTGCAGTAAAAGGTACATAAGGATATAAAAAGAATAATATTAAGGAGGACAAATATAAAATGAAGAATCTAATGCACAACAAAATAATGAGGCAAAAGAAGAGAAATAAAAGAAACAAGTAGAAGAAGTTGCACAAAATAAGAAGCAAGATGAGGAAGAAGAGAAGAACAAGAATACACAAGAATAAGAAACTGATAAAAATCACAAAAAACAAGTAGAAAATGAAGACAATAGGTACATTAGAAAAGGGACGAGGATAACACAACAACCAAAGTAAAATAAGAAAAAAATAAAAAGGCCCTACAAAAGTAGGAAGAGGAGAATAAACAAAGGGCCAAGGATAAAGCTGATAAGGATGCTATCTAGAAGGTAGATGAGCAACTAACATGTCGAGGTAGTTACCAAGTCCAAGGAGGATCAAGAGTGGAAGAAAAAGGTTAAAGTTATAGTCCAACCACAATAGATCCAGTCAAGTTGGTGTAAATAATGAAAGCATATTAACTATCTAACATATCATAAGTCTCTAAATCAAGCCATGAAGGTGCACAAGAAGAAGACTCCTAACATAGGTTGATATCTATTCAATGGTCATGGGATGTTCTATCACTATGGTGCAGATCTAACACCATCCAACATCGACAACAACTGTGACTTATTCATTCCTTATGTCAATGATATTGCAAGAATCATCACTTGATGTGACCAAGTTTATCCATGACAAATAATATTGAGGGAGCTATGGTATTATATAATCAATTGCATAAAATACATCTAAATTAGAATAAGACACATCCCAAATTAAATAGGTCAATGCAAAAATCCATCACCACCTCAGAAAGGCTAGGAAAATCATTGTGATATATGCCTTACACTAGTCATTCAATTCTTTGGTGACCAAATCATGTCCAAGGAGAAGAAACTAAAAAATATTCTATCCCAACATACAAAATATTGGCTCACTACATAGAAGTTGTAACAAATTTAAAGACAAGGTCACAATATGAAGGTGGAAATAAAGGCTATCTTTAACTCCTTGAGGAATACAAGCAAGTCTTGGACATTGCTACAATATAATATCAACATATGGATAAGATCATTATTGACTAGAAACAATAGTTGAAAAATACATGGAGTGAATCTAATTTTGAGTTCACCAAGGCTAATCAAGTCAAATCAATAATGGGGGACCATTCAACTACATCTAAGTAGCTAGATATTTCACTAAATACATCTCTTAATTTAAGAGTTAATGTGATGGAAAAGCTACAAACATGGAAAAATGAGATGTGAAATATATTTACTTTCATTCAAACATAGAGGCATGCCAAAAAATTGGAGGAGCTGGTATTATATATTCAACAGAAAGTGTCCCATTGTAGGGTCACCCTTATGATAATAGATGATGAAGAATATAAAATATAATGGTGTACCAAAATACTTTGCACACTATGATAATTTTTTTGTGGAAATCTCCCATCAATTATAATATGTTCAAGAAGGACTTATCTCATATGAATAGTTATATCAAAGGAATCATTGAGAAACCCAAATTCATCCCACCAAACTAACTCTAACAAGAAATCCAACAAAGGAAAGATGATAAAGTCACACATCTATCCATCCATTAATATAAATACCTCTAACAATATACGCTATCGGTGTGAATTTTTCAACAATATCTCCAACAATAATAGTTTCATAGCATCTTTAAACTCTAATAGTAAATTCTACACCTCCACCTTCTCTCAATGTATTGTGAGGTCAAAAATTTAAAGGGTTTTGAATAACCTTTGATGAATATGATTTGTAAGGAATGCCTTAAGCATCAGGAATGATGCTATGATTATTAAAAACCCATAAATGATGGTCTCATTGTTATGCAAATTTATTGAAAACCTCAAAGGGTGGTATATTAGTATGCTACTTAGTTGAAAACTTGTAAGTGTAGCTAAGTAGTTGTGAAAGAGGTGAAAATTGGTAAATAAAACCTTCAGTGATTACTGCAAGTAATGTTTTTGGATGAAACCTTTATCACAATAAATTATACTAGTTTTAGTAGAAGGTACACTTCCTACAACTTTGTCTTGAGAAGAGATAATTATATAAGTCTGGGAAAATGTTGGTAGTAGACTTAGGATTTTAAAATTATAGAGTGTAGATGCATGACAAGTGTGTGATGCATATCAATTTGTATAATGTATATGTTTTGTATGTATTAAAACTATTTATGTATCTCAAAAGAATAAAAAAATATGAAAATACTCCTTTGAGATAGAAATGGAAAGATGGAATGTAAAATGATAGAGCTTTGAACTTTCAATATATAGTTGTTGATTGGAAAAGAAAAGATTTCTAAAAATATAGAGATTTGATGGGTTTTATGAATGCATTTTTATACTTGTTCTGTGTGTAGTGTATAATTTGTTTTTGATTATGTTTGTTTAATTACATAACATGAACTATCACTCTGTATAATTCAATTCTACATTTTTTGAATAAACATGTAATTCTAAACTGAATGAATACTCATTCTTTTAATAATTTTGACTATGTTTTAAACTTATAGCTTACTTCAGATAGAAATACATATTAACATGTAATGATGGGTTTTATATGAACCTTTACTAATAAATATTGAAAGAATACTTTATGTAGTGCACATGCTAAAATATTGTGACACGTGGAATGTACTAACTCCTTAATGGGTGTAGTCTGATGTGACGTAGTGCAACTAAGTGTGAGTGCATGTAATCAAGTTTTTTGAGCCTGTATACCAAAAAGACATCCCAAGATTAAATAATTTAAAATAATATTTGATAAATAAATTTGTCATAAATATTTCTAATTAGGCCTTTTGTATTTTATCCTAAGAACATAAAATGACTTGATAGATAGGGATCAAGTATTTTAATTTGCATATATGAGTCCTACATCTAAAGCACTTAAACATAACATTAGAAGTCAAAATAAACAAGATTTTTTTTACCAATGTGTTTAATTTAAATATAATATAGATGAAAGATAATCATTTCCAAGATCAAATCCTAATAATCATTTATTTTCTAAGAGAAATTAATTTAGATTGAAGAGGTTCCTATTTTAAAAGGAATGGGTGTGTTGGTAAAAAAATGGTGACTTCTATGGGGAAACATTGTAAAGTATTAGAACTTAGAATCTTTGATTAAGATAAGAAAATAAAATAATACTATACCATAAAATTCCATGCTATTACTAGAATTGAAAACATAAACTAAAGAATTACCTAGTGATAAAGAAAGTTTGGACATTACAAAAAGAATCCTACATGTGTGTGTAATGATTGAGTTAATGTTGCCCTCAGTTATTAGTAAGATAACTTACAATTAATGACTCAACCTAAGTTTTGATGGGAGTTCTATTGTGACATTTATTTATTTATTTTTATAATATTTTAATTTAAAAAAGAAGGCTTGGGCATTTCTATGCTACTAGCCAAGTCTCTATAGCCTTGAAAGAGATACCTTTGAAAACACTTTAGGCTTTTTTACACTTCTAATTATGTGTCTATATCCCCCCGACAGATATTACCCGAATCACCTTCTAAGGAGAAAATTAGTTTTTGAATTTTCCTTGAAGAATTTATTTTCTCCCTTTTTATATGTTTATTTATTTAAAGTCCTCTTGAAGGTTTGAAACCAATATAGTTGGGTTTAGGGATTTATCAAATAACTCTACTAAAGTTATATTTATTTTGTCATAGACTTCTACCCAAGCAATTTTAAAATGTTTTAAGTGTAATTAAGATTCCTCTCTCATGCATAAACTATCATGGTATCAGTTGAAAACTTAATAGGATGATTTTTCAATCATAATAAAACATTAAATGTTATGAAATTGTTATTGATATGAATTCAAACCCTCCCAAGATCAAATATTTATTAATATTTATAAATTTATGCCATCTAATTTTTTGACCCATCATACGTATGAATTTTGATTTTAGAACAAGCTCTTTATTAAACTAGACTACTATGTTGAAGGACTTATTCAACAACTACAATTAAGAAATTCTAACTATTCTACCAATAAAAAATGGAAAAAACTAATTAGGAAATTAGGAAAAAATAACTATTAAAAATAGAATAAAAACATAGTAAATTAAAAGAAACTAATCTAACTACCAACCTATTCCTACTCCTAAACTATGAATTATAGTCACTCCGAAGCAATTTATAATGGTGAAACTAATAATTAATGATTTAGGTGCTTCAAATTCATAGGAAATCCTAAAAAATTGCATTATAGATCCTTTAATCTAATTTTTTTATTTATGAATATTTCCATAATTTGGTATGGGCCAATCCACAAAGCTAATTTTTTTTTGTGCTGCCCGGTCTTCTCATATGCCCTAGCTCATAGTAAGACCAAATATGAAATTCTAAAATCCTTTATTTTTGATCTCTTATAAAAACACCTATTAACCATGTCTTAATATTTACTAAATATGTTGGGGGGGGGGGTTATTCACATGCATCTTCCATTTGGTTGATATCCAACAATCTTTATTGAATTCTATCATCATCTTCCATGTATTCCTACATGAATTGATAAGTAAGAAATCTGATAGTGATTGGAAAAAAATGGTTCTTGAACATATACCAATATAAATAGGGATACCTTGAGAGATTAATTATATCTAACTATGTCTACCCATAATGCGTAATTCAACAAATAATGCCTCTTTAGGTTTCTTATCTACATACTTCTTTATTGCATCAATCAAATTTTTATTGGTGGATTTTGATACACCATTGCCTTATGGGTAATATTTATAATAAAATTTAATTGTGATATTATTATAATAGACCCATTATATATATTATACTGAATTCAAAGTAAGACCATCATCATACACCAATGAAAATGGTACACCAAATCTTGTAATAATTTTATCTTCAATAAATATGATAACATATTTTGCTCTACATTTTTTTTATAACAACTTGAGTCCATATTATAAAACAATTATTTATAGTTAACATAAATTTACTCCCTTCAAATAAATTGAAATTGATGACACCAACAAAATCTATCCCCATTTAAGATAAAATATGACCTTCAATTACTAGTTGAAGTGGCATGACTGCATGTAATTCTCTTTTAACAAATGTCTAACATTGATGATAAGTTATCACATGATTGTATCTTTAAAAAAATTGGCCAATATTAGTTAGCTCTCATAGTTTGATGTTTTATTTTATTACTAGAGGGATGAATACTTATAAGTCTTGCATTAAAATGGCTCAAAATACATTTGAATTCTTCCTTGGATACCCATTTAAGATATAGTCCATAATTATTTTTATATAAGACTACCTTATTAATCATATAATGACTTAATTACAACCTCAGGGCCCTTATCTATATTTATTCAACTCTAAAAGATAATTCCCATATAAAAAATAATGTATGATATGATCATACCAATTATTACTCAATATTTAAGCATGGTCAACCTATACAACAATAATTATAGGCCCTGATTCTGTTATTAGCTGAGTGAGAACCCAATAACGTATCATCATTTTTGACTTGATTTTAAGATAAAATTCTTTCAAATTTTCCATCTATTTCCTTCCATGTTCTCCTAACTCATTTTTTCAAAGCATGAGCTTCACTACTGGATCATGGAGGATTTCATGGAATTTATTGCATAGCATGTAATGCCTAAATTTACTCATTAATTTAACCAAAGCATATGATTTTTTATTAAGCACTGAGTACTTTAGTTTTGCATCCTTAAGGTTTGTACTCATAAATGCTATGAGATATTCATGATCATCTATTTTTTGAGTGAGTGTTGCAATAGTGTGATAAAATGACAATGAATAAAGGAAGAAATCCTTTGTAAAATTAGGACTGACCAAAACTAGAGCTTGAGAAATAACATCTTTAATATCTTGAGATTCCTTCTTGGATTTTAGTGTCCATTCAACCTCAGTATCATGTTTTATAATAAAATTCATAGGTCTAAGTATTTAAAGATAAATTTACTTATAAAATTGATATTTTCTAAAGAAAGATTTCAATTCCTTCTTTGTATTAGGAAATGGAACTTTAGAAATATCATTGAATCAATCTAGATCAATAGAAATTCCTTCTTTGGTGATTACATGACTAAATAATTTAATTTATGTTACCTTGAAAATACTTTTGTTTGGATTTAAAGAAATTTCATACCTTCTACATCGATAAAAAACTCTTTGTAAGTTATCTACATGTTTTGACTTGTTCTTTGATAAAATAGTCAAGCCATCTATATAAATGATGGTGCATTTAATTATTAATCCTTAAAAATAAAAATATATAGAATGCTAGAATAATTTACTTGCATTAATTATACCAAAAGGCATTCTCTTATATGTAAATGTTGACTTTTCAAGTCTCCTTGATCTCCATATCATCCCATATGCTAGTAACTAGGTTTTTAGGCCAAGATCAGTTGGTTAAGAGTTAGTATTACCATTATCTAATTGATCTCCTTACACAAAAATAAAGTATTTGGTGATCATTCAAGGGTATTTCATATATTTTTAGGATTCAATAATGTCTTATGAGCATTTGAGAGGTCGTAAAGGTCATTTTAGCCCTTAAATAGGCATATTTGATGACTTAAGGTATTAAAGTGATTTTCAATATGAAATATATAAAAAAGGGTCTTAAGTCATTCATTAAGTCCATTATAAAGGGTAAAACATTCTTAAACTAGGATAAAAGTCATTTGAAAGGTGTAAGACTCCCTCACTACCCTTAAAATCTGTACATATTATTCAAAAGTGTCTTTGACTTGGCCTTTTCCTATTATTTATTCCTCTTTGAGGACTTTATCTTCCAATGTGGGATAAGTTATATCAAAGTTATTTTCAAATCCTATTGCACATTTTCAAATTCTTATTCAGGGTATTCAAGATAGTCGCCATTGCTTCTAAGCCATAAATTTCAAGCATGTTTTCAAGGGAAAGAGGTTTGTAGACTAAAACAAGTCCAAAAGCATGATTGAAGGAGAAAATGAAAATCATAGGATCAGATCAAAGATCTTTAGTAAGATAATGAGTTGTTAAAGTTCAAGTATGACCTAAATACCATCAATAATTGATTGAAAATGTTTAAGAAACAAGCAAAATCTTACAAGCCTACTACAAGTTTTAAAGGTTTTAGAGTAATATTTTGATTTATAGTTATTAATTTCAAGATCCAATCACTTAAAAGCCTTCACACTAGTCTAAATATTATGATGAGGAAAATAAGAGTTTGTATCATATTTACAAAACATAAATAAGCATAAAATAGACCTGCAAGTTATGTAATGAGACAATAACCAGATCTAAAGGTCTTTTAGAAGTCTACAGAGCCTTTTTACACATGAAATGGATTTGAATCAATTTAGAGAAGATAAAGAGTGAGGTTTTTGAGTATTTAAGCTTTTTTATAATGTTTTCATGAGGTTTTTGGCACCAAAATTGAGCTTCTTATCAATCCAAAACCAAAAACAAATGAAAGCTGTAATTTTGTATAAGCCTGCGAGTTCATGACAAAGATATAGAACATGAAATGAGGTCTGAGAAAGGTAAAAAAGGATCCAAAAGACCATATTAATGAGTTTTAATATCTCAAGAAAATAAAATATAGGTTTTAGGGGGTTTTAAGTAGAAATCAATCATGTTCTTTCATCATTATCCTTATGCATGGTGTATAGGAAGTCATGGAGCAGTCATTGCAAGTCTTGACATGTCTCTTGGTGGTTTTAAAACTCCAAAAGAGTGTAAAAAATATATGGATCCACTAAAGAGACCCTATAGACAACCAAAAACATGTTAAAACCCAAAACCCATCTATAAGGTCAGATAGTTTTCCATTGGTCTCAAGACTAATCTACATGTCTGTAGGACAATGTTCTAAATTTTCATGAGATTGAGAGAGTTTTGGGATCCAAAACCTTGCACACATGTCTATGTTTTGATCTCCAAGATTATTATTTTATCTTAAATGAGTTTTAAGGCCTATGATAATAGTAAGGCTAAGGAAAATGTAGAGTCTAAGGCATGAACTGACCTTCATACAAGTATGTGCAATATTCTAAGGTTTCATGATTATGAATGTCTAGAAATAAAGATTATATAAGACCGATAGGTTCATTATCAAGATATTTAATGAGGAATATGGGTTTAAAGGCTAAAAATAAGCTTGGAGGTCTACTTTCAAGTTCCATAGGTAAAGAAAATGTGATTGTAGGTCAAAAAAATAGAGTTTTGACAAGTAGGTTGTAGGTCTGTGAAAGGTATGAATCCAAGTTTTTAGGTTTCCATGTCATTTAAGGTAAATAAACACACAATTCTAAAAATTATTTAGTATTATATGTAATAATATCAAGGTTATTTAGGATCATTGGGGTCTATAAGCAAGCTTTTGGGTCAAAAACATCAAGTTCCATGTCTTGTGGTGTTCCAAGGTTAGAAATCCCTTCTCAATAACCAAAAAAGCCAATATCAAGGTTGTACATGGTTTATTAAGGTTTAAATGATGATTTATGTTTTTAGAGGGATTTTTAAACATGATCAAAATCTTATACAATAGGTTTGTAGGTTGTCAAACATATTTAGCATGTTCAAGGGTTTTGAGTTTTTAAAGCATGTTGTAAGTCTTAGTTTGAAGATTTAGGTCTCTAAAAGGTTTCAAACAAGAATGTTACTCACCATTTGAACCTCTATGATCCTCCTCAAGTTCAAACAAAAAATAATAGGTCTTAATTTATGTTTGAATAAGGTTTTTAAGACCTGAAATAAGGTTGCAAGGTAGAAACAAGGGTTTCAAAACTGTTTAGGACCAACTTACAATATTAAAGGTCATTATGTTTGATTTCAAGGTAATAATGAGTCTTAAAAACCTAATAAGTAGGCATTTAAGTTGTTATAAAGTATCTATGAATTATCATGGGTTCTAGAGACAAAATTTCAAGGGTTTTGAGCCCAAAGACCTCACTAGCAAGCCAACAACTATTAATAAAGGTTCCATGACTATCTTAATAGATGAGACAAGAAACATATAAGATTGAACCCATCTTAGAGGGTTTATATGGTCTCATACCTTCAAGGCATGCCTTTAATATTTATAAGAAACATGAAATTTAAGGTTTTCAAGTTCTTAAAACACTCACCTATAATTTTGCAACTTATTCCCATGGTTTTTTTAAAAATAAAGTAGGTCTAAGGGAAAGATTCAAGTCATAAATATGAGGTATGGAGGTTTGTACCCAATTTCAAAGCTTAGGAGAGGTTTCAAGGAAATATGCAAGGTTTTAAAACCTTTTTGAGATATCCTATATGTCTACACCATACTTTATAGGTTTTCAACTAGTCAACATGTAGAGTTGCATGAAGGTTGACAATCTAAAAGAATACAAGGTTCTCAAGACCTGATAAGAGGATGTCAAATAGTTCAAGTATCATTTTATAACACTTATAGGTATAAAATATGACTATCAAATCTATAATATTAGAGTTTAAATACTAATGAATTTCAAGCATCCAAGCATGTATTTAGTCTCTAAAGACTTGAATAAGTTTTATTTAAGCTAATGAATGATGTAGATTGCTTGACAAACATTCAAAAAACATGGTAACCATTAGAAGATTCTTTCTCAAGATGTGCAATCAAAACATCTTCAAGTAGTTAGCATTGATGAATCATGTTCAAGGGATTTAGAAAGGTGAGTTATGGTATAATTATGCATGTTTTGTTAAAAATGAAGGCCTCTTTCCATGTAAGAGACCTAGTAAGGGATCTAACCATGGAAACAAGGTTAAAACTAACTATATTGTCTCCATAAATGTAGGCTTAAGGGAAAGTGGTGAGTTTATGGGGTCTTCAAGGCAAGGAAACTAGGTCTTTTCTAAGGATATAAGAACATGGAACAAATTTTGACTATATCTATCATAGATCAACCCTTCCAAGAGATAACAAGAGTAAAGATAGGATGTTTTTCCACTACTACAACTAAAATTAGTTTCTTCTCTTACACATGTGTGGGACTTAAAATAATACTGTTGAAGGGAGTTAATTATTCTTCTTCTCTCACTGATTAATTTTTCTATATATGACTATAAAAGGACTAAATAAGTAGCCCTCTCTTTGGTATAGAAAAACTCTACCTTTTTGAGGATTGTAATACTAACTTATGAATTGAATCTAATAAAAAATTAATGTTTGATTATTCCACATTGTTAATTTTATTGAATATTATGTGATTTTGAGTTGTTGATCTTCAATTGTGAATGTTTCCTTCACTTGTGTTATCATCCTATCATCTTTACACTCTCTTATGTAGGTTGTATGTTGTGTAGATCTCCTACCTTAATATAAAATACTTATGTAAAGGTTGACAAAGTTTCAATTTGTGTGATTTACCATTATTATTGAAGATTTCTTATGATATTTAAGCAAGTTAAGGAGCTATCTAAACTTGGTACATCACCATTTTAGGAATTCTAGTTACTTCTACTCCCTTTTCCATCATGAAATCATAGTTATAGTTTTATATACATCTATTTTAGTAGTATTTTAGGGCTACAAATGATATTGTATTAGGTTCATTTAGTTTAGGAAGGAATTCAGCCTTATTTAGAGGTTCATACCAAGGAGCAAAGGTCCCACACCTTGGGGATGTTCCCATTATTACACTAAATCATCTAGCTAATCATATAGGTGTAATATTTAGGTGACAATAGTTTTTGGTATGCCCAATGGGATGATAAAATCCATTGAGTGAAGAGTTTTAAAGAGTTTCAACTAAGAAGTTAGTGTTATTATTAGCAAGTTATAGATTTGAAGGCATTTCTCAAGCACCTATCAACTCCACAAGTTACTTGTTTCTAATTAGACCTATCCTTTTATGCCAAGAGTGGAGAAAAGGGATTATTCAAGAGGTAAAGATTTTTAGTTTTTTGAATTAACTTAATTTTCATCAAGAAGGATAACTATAAGGTTTAGGTCACCCCTTTTTAGACCCTAAGTCTCACCTGTTGTAAGGTCTCAATCTATACCTCCTTTTGGTAGATTTCTTGAGCTAAGAGAAAGACTTCTTCAAATTCCATTCATGGCTATTCCAAGAAATCAAAATTTTATTACTCTAAATAGAGGCAACCTTCTTACCCTTGCCAAAAATTATGAAATTATAGTTACTACCCCTAAGAGTATACCTTAATTTACCAGTGAAAATACTGTTAACACTTAGATTTGCACCCTTGAAGAAAAAACTCAGTCTTCTTCATCAAAATAGCATAATAAAATCATCTTTTTTGCTATGGGTGATAATTTATTTAATATGAATCTTTAAATTTGATGGATAGCTCCCTTGATGCACCTGTGAAGCTCTATCTATCTTAGTATATTGACTATAAAGTAAAAGAGAGAAAATGAATAACAAAAAGAAACAAATGGTGATGCATCAATATGTATTATCCTCTCACTTTGACTATAATCACTACTTAAAGAATGACAAGGTTTCCTTGTATAAGACTCATGACCCTTTATGCATTGTTACATTAGTGTTTTTCTTGTTATATTTGAAAGGTATTTAACATTCAAGAGGGAAATGGACAATTCTAGAAAAGAATATGACTTTGATCCACTTCAAAAATGTATATACACTTATAAGAGAATACTAACAAGGACTTGTAACAAAGATCTATCTGCACATTTGATGGGTAATCAAAGATAACAAGTTAGGAAATACAACTTTCATTGAATGAGATCAACATGATGTTAAATCGATACATAAAAATGCAGTGTGTGAGTGGCAGAATTTATCTTACTTTATTTAAGAGTTTTCAATACAAATCTAGTTAGAGTTTTGTCATTAACCAGTGGAGGTTACTTTGAGAATAGACTGAATACATACATACATACATACATATACATATATATATATATATATATATATATATATATATATATATATATATATATATATATATATATATATATATAGTTTTTTGAAGGGAGATTAAATGATTGAGATTACAAGATCAATTAGACATGTACGAATCAAGAATAAGAACAATTACCATTAACAGTTACAAGAATGACCTTTTCTATTAATGAGTCCATCTTATTTTGTCATAGCTAGCTCTTTGCTAACTTGTTGTTTACTTCACACATTTGTTATTCCCTTTGTTTGTATTCAAATTCCCATTTTAAAACTTAATGACTATTCATTGTAACTAGAGTTTAACATTTTATGAGCCATCACCTTTTAGACTTTTTCTTTACACTTTATTGAAAGAATATGTTTAGATCTTTTATTTCTTCTATTTGAACTTTAATGGCTATTCTTCATAGTTTTAATTTGACATTCTGTGGGCTGTCAGGTAAATTCCATCAGATAATTTATTTGTGCATTTCTTTGTATTATTTTCTTCAAACAAACTTTTTGAAGGAATTCTTTCATTTTTGGGTAAATTATCCCCAAAAATTTCCCCATAAGAAATCCTCTTAGTTTCTTTGGAAAATGGCCCTTCAACAACCTTGCAATGTTCCTTTTTGGCTTTTTTGTATTGGTCCACATACCCTTTAAAAGATTGAAAAGTACCCTTTAGAAGAACTATTTGGCCTTTCGAAAGAATTGAAAAAATCCACTTTCCTTTGGTTCTTTCAAAATGATCCCTTTGAAAAAGTTGAAACCACCCTTAAAAAAAGTCACAAGAGTGCACCTACCCTTCAGAGAAATTGAAATGATCCCTTCATAATTTTTGTAAACATCCATGTGCCCTTTGGAAAAGTTGTCTTATACCTTTGGTTTCAAAAATGTCCCTCAAAAAAGTTGAAAGCACCTTTCAAAAAAGTGAAAGTGTCGTTTAGAAAAAATGTAAATGACTTTCTCATAAGAAATGACCCTTTGAAAGAATTGAAAAAGTCCAATTAGATTGAAAAAATCCCTTTGAGAAAGTTGCAAAGTACCATTCGACTTGGAAGATATCCTTTAGAGAAATTGAAAAGGACCTTTAGAAATAAAGTCACAAAAAAAAGTCTGTAAGAATTCACTTGATTTATCTCAGACAAAAAGTCTGAAAGAAAGACTTTAAGGCTCGAGAAAAGCTTTTGAAATAATTCTTTAGGTAAAAAACCTAAAAGAAATAGTCTTGAATAAAAGTTTGAAAGAATACAAAACCTGAAAGAACTCACTTATGCTTGGTATAAAGTTTGAAAGGAAAAACACTTGAACAAGAACCTAAAGAAAGCCTTTTGAAAGGAAACATTTAAACCTTCGCCATGAACTTTGCACAAATCTTTTTCTGGATAAAGACACACACTAGACTCATCTAAACATATGAAAAAATGACTATTTTTTTCAATATGGATGGCCAATTTTGGTTTGAAAGACCAAGATTTGGTCAATAAAATGGCAACTTATAGGGGTAGTATGCTTGCTATACTAACTAAACCAGGTAACTTATCCACTTAAGGGCCAATGGAGTTAATGAATTCTTGCACATGACTATCAAGGATTCTACCAAAATAAAACACAAGGAAAACATAGATGAAAACAACAAGACCCAACATAATCAAATAAGACATCAATAAATACACACATGTGCATAATTATGTAAGGAACATAAAGAAAATAGAACAACTATGTACAATAGAAGGAAAAACTTCAATAACAATGCTTTAGATATATCCCATTGACTGGGATATGTAGCTCCTTTCCATTCAAATTTGAAAGTTGGAAAGTATTATGTTGTTTACATTATGGGATCATGTATGGGCCACTCCATAAAGCATCAAAATTTGTGTGTTTCCTAGGCTTGGCCCTATCTTCATCCCACTTAAGAACAATGTTCCCTTTTCTAAAACTCCTTAGCATAGACTTCTTGTCAAAATGTTTCTTTGTCTACTGATAGTGAGTAGTCAAGGTATGCATTACCTAATCTCTTATCTCTTTGAGCTCCATCAGTTCACATAATCTGATTCCCATGCTGTCATTCTCCATCAATTGTAATTGATGAGTGAGATCTAAAGTTGGAAATTTGAGTGAAATAAGAAGTCTAGCTTCCCTTCCATACACAAGTGTATACGGGGAGTTTTCAATTTCCCTCTTTAGAGTGATTTTGTCAGCCTAAAGGTCTATTTTCAACTTAGTGTGTCATGTTCATTGATTTTCCTCCATTGTCCTCTTGATGATCTTGATTAAATTCTTATTTATGGACTCTGCTAGTCCATTTCCCTAGGGATAGTAGTTAGAGGAAGTGCTGAGGTAAATGTCATGCTTCAAGGCCCATTCACTTGTCCTTGATCTTAAAAAGGCCAATGCATTATCTGGGATGGAATTTGAGGGAGATTCAAACCTTGTTATTATGTTCTCATAGAAATCTAGGACTAAATTTTCATTTGCATCTTTAATATCTACAATTTCAACCCATCTAGTGAAATAATCAGTGGCTGTTAACACCTACTTGTGACCAGTACTAGAAGGAGGATTGATCATACCTATGAAATCCAAACCCCATTGCATAAAAGGCTATTCAACTTGGATTGGATGAAGAGGCAAAGAAACTAGTTTCTATTTTCCATCAAATAGGGCACATTTATAGAATTTTATCACCCAAACATGTGTGTCTTTGAACAAACTAAGTCAAAAATTACTAGCCCTCATGATCTTAGCAATAATGATCTTGGGAATAAAGTGACCACCAGCTGGGACATCATGAAACTCATGTAATACCTTGTCAATCTATTCCAACTCAATACATCTTAAAAGTACACCTAAAAAATCTTTTCTAAAAATTACTCCATCCAAAAGTATATAGGGAATAGATTGCAGTCTATAATACCTTTTTTTATCTCTATCAATACCTTGTGGACACTCACCAATTTGAAGGAAGTGGATCATGTCCCGTATCTAACTTGTAATGACTAAAAATGTAGCTATTACATGATCATCATGAATTGTCAAAATAACCTCTTTTTGTTCTTTCAAATCTGAGGTAAGATGCTTACACAATCCTTTCCCTTTCACCATCTTGGTTGTCTTGATCTCTACATCATATTCCATTACATTTGTGATCCATCCTGCCCTTTTCTCATTCAAGTCTCTGCTCAACAGAAAATCTTTCACACTAGGATGAGGCACAAAAATGTGAATTTTATTACTAGACAACATGTGCCTAAATTTATTTAAACTTTTTATTATAGCAAGTATTTATTTTTAAATGTATGTATACTTTACCTCATATCCTTCTAAACCTTGACTAAAGAAGGCAATAGGTTCCAAATTTTCATCATTTTCTTGGGTCAGCATGGTATAAATTACCTCTTCATTTCCAAAAGTGTACAAATTGAAATCCTTGGAAAAATTAGGACTTGCAAGAGTAGGAGCTTGGGCAATGGCTTGTTTGATCTCCTTAAAAATTTCTTTTCTCCTTCTTATTCAGGTGAATATCTCATCTTTTCTCAACATGGAGGTCAAGGGCTTAACTAGATTAGTAAAATCAAGAATGAATCTCCTAATGAAATTAATCTTGCCAAAGACACTTTTTAGACCCTTTTTGTGTTTAGGTAAAGACAATGCTAAAATAGCACTTACCCTTCTGGATCAATGGATAAACCTTTTTTCGAAACAATGTGGCCCAATATCTTTCCCTCATGAACAATATATACACACTTATTTGGGTTTAGAGAGATCCCAAACTCTCTACACCTCTCAAAGATCTATCTTAGGTGCTTCAAATAGTCATTTGCATCTTTGGAAAAAAATATTACATCATCTGAATAAACCAACACAATGTCATTGATCAACCCTTGGAAATCCATATCCATTACATGTTGGAAAGTGGCTCCAACATTTGATAATCTAAATGTCATCTTATAATAGGCATATGTACCCAATTTGGTGGTAAATTCTATATTATATTGATCACTTTCATTGACCATAATTTGATTATATCTAGAATAGCCATCAAGGAGAGAAATGCTTTCACTACTAGCTACAACTTGTAGAATTTACTCCATAGAAGGGAGAGGATAATGATCCCTAAAAGATACTCTATTCAAGTCCGTAAAGTCAACACACAACCTGATTTATCCATTTTTATTTCTAATAGGGATTAAATTGGCCAACCAAGAAGAATGCTTGATATGAAAAATGATTTTAGACTCAATCAATTTAGTTAGCTCTTTCCTCATGAAGGGTTCAATCTTTGGATTGATTGGTCTTTGCCTTTATTTAATGGGTTTAGCATTGTCATCCAACTCTATGGTGTGTTTATCCAAGCTTGGGTCAAAACCCTTTAAATAACTATACTCCCATGCAAAAATGTCACTAAACTCTTTACATAGTTCAATGAAATCATTTTTTTCCTGACTAGTGCATACCTTCTCAAGTTCAAGTAACCTATCTTTAAAGATTTCTATCCTTTCATAGTTTTCTTACTTAGTGGACATGCATACCTTTTCCTTCTTGATCTAGTCATCTTCATTGAAAATACTCTCAAGAGTCACTAAACCTTTAGGAAGCTTATTAGACTTTAGTTGGACAATCTGGTTGCCATATTGTTGCTATAACTTAGACTGGTTCTTGGTAGATAACTCATCTCCTCTTGTAGAAAAAGTTATATTTGCTATCACTATCAAAAACCTACCAATTGGTGACCTTGTCTAGTAGAGAAGGTCTCACAATCACCTTTAGATGGGGATGGTTCCTGTCGTCTCTTATGCCCTTTGGAACATCAAATTGAGCACCAATAGATGCCAACCTATCAGCATGCTTATTATCTTCTATTAGAGTAGAGGTAATGTTACATTCCATGAAGTATTCTATAATATCCCAAACTCTATGTTTTTAAGACTTGATCAAGGAGTTCTTAGTCAAAATTTTCCCTCTTACTTGATTGACAACTAGTTCACTATCACCAAATACTTGCAATTATTTAACACCTCTTTTCCTTACCCATTTCAAACCATGAATGAGGGCTTCATATTTAGACACATTACAATTACAAGAGAACTAAAATCTAAAAGTTAAAAAATACCTTTCCTTTGAAGGTGAAACTAACATAGCTCCACCACCTATACCGATCTTACTTCTGGATCCATCAAAGAAAAGATGCCAAATGCCATTCACATCCTCACTTGATTTCTTCATAAAATTAGGAATGAAAGAGTCTTTCTCATGCATATAATAGACTCCTAGACCATATTATTCAATAAATTTGTATGGATCATGTTCATCATTGTTATCTCCCCACTCATCTAAGAACAAGTCAGAAACTCCTTGAAAAATACCTTTCCTTTGAAGGTGAAACTAACATAGCTCCACCACCTATACCGATCTTACTTCTGGATCCATCAAAGAAAAGATGCCAAATGCCATTCACATCCTCAATTGATTTCATAAAATTAGGAATGAAAGAGTCTTTCTCATGCATATAATAGACTCCTAGACCAGATTATTCAATAAATTTGTATGGATCATGTTCATCGTTGTTATCTCCCCACTCATCTAAGAACAAGTCAGAAACTCCTTCAAGGGAAGATGATGGGGATTGGTCAATGTGAAACTCTACTTCATCAATGATAGCATAGTTGAAATTTGATACCTTAGGTGAATATGGTTCAAAATGATCTCTATGAATGGGATCTGAACTAATCTTCACTTTGGTACCATATTTTGTTTTAAACACCATGTATGACTAATTGGATGCCATATATTCACCTATCTTAGAAGTAATATCCCTTGACAAATAAAGGGAAAAATACGGAGGTAAATTTGATACCACCACATCATGAGGAATTAAAAAATTAAGACAAGCATGAAGGATAAAATTCAAACCTTTCATAATCCCCAAAGTTTTGGCTGGTGATCCATCTAATTGCAAAACTCCTTTAGTCATTGGCTCATATTTGAGACCTAGTTTGTCTGCTATGCATTTAGGCATAACTGAGGTGCTTGCTCCAATGTCTATGACACAATTATGAACCAATAAGTCACCAATTATTAGAGATAATTATAAATGAAGAGTATTCTCATCCTTATTTACTTGATTATCTGTAGATTGAATTTCATTGACCAAAACTACATTTTCACTTCACACTGAGTCAACTTGTTTACCCAATCCATGCAATTCATTTTTCAACATATATTTCTATCCTTGAAGTGATAGATAATCCCATAATGAAATGTTCATATTGATATTTTTAATTTTATATACAAAATTAATGGAAGGATTACTTACTTTGGGATTTTATTTTTGAACATTTGCACCTTGTGATGTAGCATATAAAGGCAGAGTTGTAGAAGCTGATTTGAAACTTGAAATTTTCTAATTTTATCATGGTTTAGGAGTTGAAATAGGCCCACCTCTCATTTGAGATACTTTAGGGGTCATAATATGTCCTTGAACAGTTCCTTGATTTATTCCTTGATTGGTTCCTAGAACTTCATCAACAACTCTCCTCTTAGACCTAGTGTTGGAAGAAACACTAGTATGCTAATTACTTGCATTCCTTACATAATTGATTACATAAAATTCACCCTCCAAATGATTTATGAGGGTGGAATTATATTTATTCTATCTTATATCCATCCCAAATTGAATTGGCATCTTAAATTTTGAAAAGTGAGATGTTTGATCACCTTATGTAGACATACCTTGATTTTGCATTTCATTGGCATAAGCCACGTAGTATTGGCCATGTTCAAAGGATGGATAGTTGGGATCCTCTTAAACTAAATTATTTTGAGTGGGAACTAAGGATTTGAAGGATGAGGTAGCACTGGGATTATAATTTTGGTAAGGATTGACATGGGTGATTTGACCTTGTCCCTGATTATTGTTTTGAAAGGGGGGCCTACTTGTTTGCCAACCAAATTGATTATGTGACTGATATGGCCTATAACCTTAAGCATGTTACCTTATGAGATAAACCAATTCATTGGTAACACTTTGAATAAAATTTTTGACTTCATGAATCTCATTTGAAGGAGTAGCAATAAATCTCTCTTGAGTAGGTAAAGGGGCTACAAAAGGCAATGCACTTTGACTAGGAGAAGGCAAATTAGGGAAAAGTGGCATTGGAGGTTTTGGAGCTATCTTTCCTATGTGAATAATATAATTCATAGGATTTATGGCTATTTCATATTCATAAATAAATGTGTTTCCACCCATAGAATACATCATCACAACAATGTCACTATTCAATGTTTTCAAATAGTACAAAAATGCATAATTTTTAGTTGGCCTTACAAGAATTGGAATCCTATGCCATGTTTTGTGAAATCTAGTATTGAAATATTGCATGAATTCATGAGGTTCCCTATTTATTGTGGTTAATTTCTTAGATAGAGACAAATGAGCACTCTTTTCTTTGAATCTATTAGTCAATAGGGTCCCCAACTCATCCCATGAGCCAATAGAATTTACAGGTAGGGTCCCATACCAACCCAAATTTTTTCCTTTGAAGGGCAAGGTTAGCAACATAATATCCACATTTTATTTGGTAATATTATTAATATTAAAAATATTTTATATATATTTTTATGTGTTTAATGGTAGTAATTAGACCATCTGCACTAAAATATGGGACACTCTTGAGGGCGAATCCTAAAATTTGATCATATTCAGCAAGACATAAGGGAGATGCCCCTATGAAAGGCACAAAAGGTTTTCTTCTATCCATATTGGGATCTTTATGAGTATTAAGAAAGGAATGTAATATAAACTTGCAAGATTTAAACACAAAATATCTTTTATAAGGATGAGTGTTATCAAACTTAGACCTTTTAGTAGAATATAGAGGTAATTCTTCAAATGTTAAAGGTAGATGAGTAGCAGTGGATTTGGTTGTCACCATTGGCATAGAAAAGATAACTTATCATCAACCAAGAATCTAAAATATTTAATGGCATCACCAGGTATTGAATATAGATGTATCTTTTCTTCAACAATGTTAAGACCAGTACCAATCTTAAACAATCTTGGAGGATAAAACATCCCATTGGGTGTGACAAAAATGATTGATGCTTGGATTTACACCCTTGAAGAAAAAGCTCAGTATTCGTCATCCAAACAACATAATGGAATCCTCTCTTTTGTAGTGGGTGAAAATTTCTTTGAGATGAATCTCTAAATTTGAGGGATAACTCCTTTGATGCACCTGTGAAGCTCTATCTATCCTAATCTATCGACTGTAAATGACAAGATATAAAATAAACAATAGAAAGAAAAAAATGGTGATGCACTAATATGTATTGTCCTTTCACTTTGATTGTAATCACTACTTAAATAATGACAAGGATTCCTTGCACAAGACTCATGACCCTTTATGCATTATTACATCAATGTTTCACTTGTTAGATTCAAAAGGTATTCAAAATTCAAGAGGGAAACAAACAATTAAAAAAAATAATATGACTTTGAACCACTTCAAAAATTTCTATACACTTATTAGAGAATATTAAAAAGGACCCATAACAAAGATCTTTCTATACATTTGGTGGGTAATCAAGGATAACAAGTTAGGAAAGACAACTTTCACTAAATGAGAAGAAGATGATTTTAAATCGATTCACAAAAATGCAATAATTAGAAAAAATTATCTTACTTTCTTCAAGATTTTTCAATACAAATCTAGTCAGAGTTTTATCATTAACTAGTAGAGGCTACTTTGAGAATAGACTGGATACTATATATATATATATATATATATATAGTGTTCTAAAGGGAGATTGAATAATTAAGATTTCAAGATCAATTGTACATGTGTCAATCAAGAACAAGAACAATTTCCATCAACAATTACAAGAATGACCTTTTCTATTATTGAGTCCATCTTGTTTTGTCATAGCTAGCTCTTTCCTGACTCATTGTTTACTTCACACATTTGTTATTCCCTTTGTTTGTTTTCAGATTCCTATTTTAAAACTTAATGATTATTCATTTCAACTAGAGTTTGAGATTTTATAGGCCATCACCTTTTAGACTTTTGTTTTTGTACTTTCTTGAAAGAATATGTTCATATATTTTATTTGCTCTATTTAAATTTTAATGGCTATTCCTCATAGTTTGAATTTGACATTCTATGGGTCATCAGGTAAATTCCATCAGATAATTTATCTATGCCTTTCTTTGTATTATTTTCTTCTGACAAACTTTCTGAAGGAATTCTTTCATTTGTAGGGAAATTGCCATGGACAATTTTCCCACAAAAAATATTCTTACTTAGTTTCTTTAGAAAATGGCCCTTCAGTAACCTTGCAATGTTCCTTTTTGGCTTTTCTATATTGGTTCACATACCCTTAAAAATATTGAAAAGTACCCTTTAGAATAATTTTTTATCTTTTCATAAGAATTACAAATGTCCACTTTCCTTTGGTTCTTTTAAAATGATCCCTTCAAAAAAGTTGAAATCACCCTAAAAAAAGTCACAAGAGTGTACCTATCCTTTAGAGAAATTGAAATGATCCCTTTGAACTTTTGGCAAATGTCCATGTGCCCTTTGAAAAAGTTATCTTGTACCTTTGGTTTCAAAAATGTCCCTCAGAAAAGTTGAAATACCTTTTGAAAAAGTGAAAGTGTCTTTTAAAAAAAATGTAAATGACTTTCCTACAAGAAATGACCCTTTAGAATAATTGAAAAGGTCCACTTAGCTTAAAAAGAGCCCTTTGAAAAAGTTGTAAAGTACCATTTAGCTTGGAAGATATCCTTAAGAGAAATTGAAATGGACCTTTAGAAACAAAGTCCTAGACAAAAAGTTTGCAAGAATTCACTTGATTTATCTCGAACAAAAAGTCTAAAAGAAATACTTTGAGTCTTTGGCAAAACTTTTAAAAGAATTCTTTGGGCAAAAAACTTAAAAGAAATAGTCTTGAACAAAATTTTGAAAGAATACAAAAACCAAAAGAATTCACTTATGCTTGGAGCAAAGTTTGAAATGAAAAACACTTGAACAAGAACCCAAAGAAAGATTTCTGAAAGTAAATATTTTAACCTTCACCATGAACTTTGCACAAAGATTTTTCTAGACAGAGACACACACTAGACTCATCTAAACATATAAACAAACAACTATTTTTTCAATATGGATGGTCAATTTTTGTTTGAAAGACTAAAATTTGGTCAAAAAATACAACCACTCTCATAGAGCACATATAAGATATTGCCAATATATGTTTAGTCCTCAACATTGTAATTGATAAGGTGTCTATAAGATTTCTTGGTACTTCCCTTAAGGGAAAAACACTTCAATGGTATAGGGTATTATAGCCTAATTCCATACATAATTGGTATGAGTTAGGAGAGAAGATCGATAAGAAATTTGTGGATAATAATGATCACCAACTAACTATTATCAAGAGAGTTCCTCATAAAGTCATAGTGGACTTCTATTTCAAATTTTAGATAACTTGAGATATAATTCCACCACTTGTCAAACCTTCTCCAAGTATTTAATTTTTTTACTATTGGAGAGGCATGAATAGTGATGTGGATGTCATGATTTAGTCCATGGGAGGAACTATCTTGCCTAATGCATATGAGCTGGCTATAAGAGCTAAGAATTATTTGATACAATCTAGAAAGATAGATCCTATACCACCATTACCTATTTTTCATAAGTATCCATGTATTAATCCCACTAATCAACCCACTTTGGCACCTCTTCCTAGAGTAACCAACCATCCAAAACCATCCACTACCCCTACAAATGAGTTACACGAGGTTAAGACCTTATTATAGAGTCTTAGAAATGAATTGGTAGCCTTGAAGAGGTATCAAACTCAATAAAGTAGGCCCTATCATCCTTTTAATTATACATATTAGCCTAATAGTAGACCTATCAAGGAAATACTCAAAGAAAAGGCCAAATAGGCTATACTAGACCTTTCAATACTCTAAAACCATATTATATAAGTACTTCTAAGGCCACTGTTCCTTTCTAAAACAATCTCATTTAAGACTAAGAATGGTGTTACCTATACAACGTGCCCCATAACCAAAATACTTATCTAAATGGAGTTTTTAGCCAAGATTTAATGGTTCAAAGTGTATCTACAATTCAAGAGCAATAAGTGAAATCAACCATGAAATGGGAATAATCTCAAGATTAGGTAACAACTAAGTCTATCTTATTAAATAGGGAAGAGGGTGCATTTTGTGAAGTGAATCAATCTCTAATGGGTTAACAATCAAATGAAGATGATGCTACCATCAAATACCAACCAAAAGAAGGAGAGGCAAAGGATGATGGCGTTCTTCATAAGGATGATATATCTTTGAATTAGGTTCCTAACATTTCATTTGATAATTAGGCAAAAGGATGTTATGAGTTTGATCCTTTTGATCATGTGAAAGAAATAGAGTTGGTAACCTATTGCATTCATGAATAATATGATATTACACCTAACATTTTGAAGCCTTAAAAAGATCTTGATAGAACTTTGAAGCCTCAAGAATATCGTGATGAAAAATGGCAGTTGTACTCTAATCTCATTAAGGAATTTGAGGCTTTTAGTAGGCTAATAGTTCCTAGAGAGTAGAACAAGGATATTGATGGACTTGTATCAGTTGGAGATGAATTTGAAATACCCATGGACATCATGAAAGAGTAGGAATAACATGTCAAATTAGTATAAGAGGTTGATTTTTCTTTTAAAAATTAGTTAAGGATGTAAGAAAATTATGGTGATCAGATTGTACAACTGAATACTAACAAGTTTCCAAAAGAGTTAGTTACTTTAGAGAACATTTTTAACATGGATGATTAGTTGAAAAATGAAATAATTAACATGATGATCGAAGAGGGAGACTATGAAAAAGTGGCTATCTCAAGGGACAAGTATTTAAAAATGGGAAAGTATGTTCTAAATTTGAAAAGCAAGAGTTTATTAATCTTTTCAAAGAATATTATGATGTATTTTCATGGAGATATGAGGATCTTAGAGATTTTGACCCAGGGATACACCTCAAGTCCTATTTATGAGGTCATTTTTAGAACCTATAGATAGTAACATAGATGTTGCTCATTCATCTACGTACTATTTACACACTACTTTTTGAGGAGTTTAGTTACTTATCATCCCTCTAAGTATTATTTCATAATAATTATACTATTATTTACTTTCTTATTATGTTTTGGGGCATCTTCAATTCATTTAGAGGATGCTCAAACACATTTCATTCATTGATGCACTTTTAGAATGAGTTATTTCAATGTTTTCAGTGACTCTTATGCCTAATGGACTTGTATAAGGCTAATAGATCCTTGTTTAACAAGAAATAAACCCATGGAGGTTGCCAAAAATGTTGAATTTTCAGTTTCCTTGATCTCCATATCATCCCATATGCTAGTACCCAACTTTCTAGGTCAATATCAATTGGTTGAGAGTTAGTATCACCTTCATGTGGTTTATCTCTTTACACCAAAACCAAGTATTTAATGATCATTTATGGGTATTATATATATTTGTAGGATTAAATAAGGTCTTATGAACATTTGAGAGGTCATAAAGTTCATTTCATCCCTTAAACAAGCCTATTTAATGACTTAAGGCATTAAAAGTTTTTTTAAATATGAAATCCACCAAAAAGGATCTTAAGTCTTTCATTAAGGTCATTATAAAGGGTAAAACACTCTAAAATGGGGATAAAACTCATTTAGAAGGTGTAAGACTCCCTTACTACCCTTAAAGTCTATACATATTATTCAAAAGTGTCTTTAACTTGGATTTTTCTTCTTATTTCTGCCTCCTTGAGGACTTATTTAACTTCCAATGTGGGAGAAGCTCTTTCAAAGTCATTTTACAAGCCTATTGCACATTTTCAAATTCTTATTAAAGGTAGTCAAGATAGTATCCATTACTTCTAAGCTATAAATCTTAAGCATGTTTTTAAGGAAAAGAGGTTTGCAAACCAAAACAAGTTCAAAAGCATGATTTTAGGATAAAATGAAACACACAGGATTAGATCAAATATCTTGAGGAAGATAAGGAGTTGTGATAGGTCAAGCAGTACCTAAATACCATCAGTGATTGATTGAAAACCTCCAAGAAAAAAGCAAAATATTACAAGCCTACAATAGGTTTTTAAGGTTTTAGAGAAATATTTTGATTTATAGGTCCTAGATTCAAAATCCAAGCAATTCAAATCTTTCATACTAGTCTAAAGATTATGCTAAGGAAAATAGGAGTTTGGAGCATACCTATATACCATAAAAAGCATAAAATAAACATGCATGCTATGTGATGAGATAATAACCATATCTATAGGTCTTTTATAAGTTTTCAAGGCCTTTTTAAGCATGAAATGGAGTTGAAACAAATTGGAAAAGATAAAGAGTGAGGTTTGTGGCATCAAAATTGAGTTTCCCATTAAGCCAAAACCAAAAACAAATGAAGGTTGTAGTTTTATGTAATACTGTAGGTTCATGACAAAGATCTAGAACATGAAATGAGGTTTTATAAAGGTCAAAAAGGGTATAAAAGACCATTTTCATGAGTTATAATATCTCAATTAAATAAAATATAGGTTTATAAGGGTTTTCAAGTAGAAACCAATCACATTCTTTCATCATTCTCCTTATGCATGGCACATGGGAAGTTGTGGAGGAGTTATTGCAAGTCTTAAAAATCCATGAGAGTGGAAAAGATATGTGGATCCACTAAAGAGACCTCATAGACAACTAAAACCCTAAACCTATCTATAAGGTTAGAGAGGTTTCCATGGGTCTTAAGACTAATCTACAGGTTCTACAGGGTAGAGTTCTAAATTTTCAAGAGATTAAGAGGGTTTTGGGATCTAAAACCTAGCACACATTTCTATTTTATGATATAAAATATTATTAGTTGATCTTAAGTAATTTTAAAGGCCTAAAATAATATCAAGGCTAAGGAAAGATGCAAGTCTAAGGTGTGGGCTGACCTTTATACAAGTCTATGCAGTATTATGAGGTTTCATGATTTCAAAGGTCTAGAAATAGAGATTCTATAAGACCAATAGGTTTCTTATAAAGATATTGAATGAGGAATATGGGTTTCAAGTCTCCAAATAATCTTGCAGGTCTATTAGCAAGTTCCATAGGAAAAAAAATGTGATCATAGGTCAAGAAAATAGAGATTTGACAAGCTCCTTTTTGAGGTTACAGGTCTATGTAAGGTTTGCATCCAAATTTTTAGGTTTTCATAGCCTATAAGGTAAATAAACACATGATTATAAACATGTTTTAATCTTATATGTAATAATATCAAGGTTATTTTGGAGCATTAGGGTCTGTAAGCAACTTTTAAGGTCAAAACCATCAAGTTCCATGTCTTGTGGTGATCCAAGGTTACAAACCCTTATCAATAACCAACAAAGCTAGTAGTAGGGTTTTACATGGTATATTAAGGTTTAAATGATGATATAAGGTTTTAGATCACTTTTAAAACATGATAAAAATATTATGCAATAGGTTTTCAAATTGTCAAATGAATTTAACATGTTTTAAGGGTTTTGAGCTTTTAACACATGTTGCAAGTCTTGTTTGAAAGATCTAAATCTACAAAAGCTTTCAAACAATAATTTTACTCACAATTTGAACCTATATTATCCTCCTCAAGTTTAAAAAAACACCAATAAGTCTTGATGTCTATCTAAATAAGGTTGTCAAGGCCTTAAACAAGGTAGAAATAAGGGTTTCAAAGATTTTTAGCACCAACCTAGAGTATTACAGGTCCATATGTTTGATTTTAGGGTAATAATCAATATTAAAAACCCAATAAGTAGGCCTACAAGGTTCTAAAAAGTCTTTATGACTGATCAAGGGTTATAAAGACAAAGTTTCAAGGGTTTTGAGCCCAAAGACCTCACTAACATGCATGCAACTATTAATAAAGGTTCCATGACTATCCTAATAGATGAGATAAGAAGAATATAGGATTGCACCCATCTTAGAGGGTTTTAATTATCTCAAACCTCCAAGGTAGGACTATAGTCTTGTTATTAAACACAAAATTCAAGGTTTTGAAGCTCTTCAAACACTTGCCTATAGCCTTTCAACATTTTCCCATGGTTTTTATTAAAAAAAGCATGTCTAAGGGCAACACTTGAGTCATAAATATGAATTATAGAGGTATTCATCCAATATAAAATATTAGGAGAGGTTTCAAGGTAACATTAAAGGTTTTTAAACCTTGTCAAGAGTACTTACAAGTCTATACCATACTTTATAAGTTTCTAACTACTCATCAAGTAGAGTTGTAAGAAGGTTGACAATATAATAGAGTACAAGGTTGTCAAGACTTGGTAAGAGGTTAGAAAAGATGTCAATAATAATTATAGAACATGTAAAGGTCCATAATATGGCTATCACATATGTCATATTAGACTTGCAAGACCAGTGAGTTTTAAGCATCCAAGTATGTAAGCAGGGCTCTAAAGATTGAGATAAGTCTTCTTCAATATAATGAGTGATGTAGATTGCTTGATGAAAATTAATAAAGAATGGGAACCATTAGAAACTTCCTCATAAAGATGTGAAATGACAACCTATTCAAGTATTTAGCATTGATGAAGCATGTTCAAGGGATTTAGAATAGTGAGTTATGGTAGAATTAGGTCTATTTTCGTTAGAATGAAGACCTATTTTCATGTAAGAGACTAGTAAGGGATATAACCATGGAGAAAAGGTCAAAACTGGGTATATTATCTCCATCCATTTAGGCTCAAGGTAAAGTGTCGAGTTGATGGGATCTTCAAGGCAAGAATACCAGCTCTTTTCTAAGAATATAGTAACATGAAACAAATTTTGACTAAATCTATCATGTATCAACCCTTCCAAGAGATAATAAGAGAAAAGATAGGATATTTTTCAATTACTACACATAAAATTGGTTTCTTAGCTTCCACACATGTGGGACTTAATTAACTTTATTGAAGGAATTTAATGCTTATTCTCTCACTACTTGATTTTTCTATGTGTGTAGTCATATAAAATGTCACTTGAGTAAAATGAGTGTCACTTGAGACCACCCATCCATAGATTAAACCTAGACCTATTACACATCCCTAGACAACCCAAAATTAGTCCCAAGCCTTACCTTAGGGATCCAAGCCCCTTAGGGCCTCAGGGTCTACTAATTATATACTAGTGTAGTTCTTTGGACACTAGTAAAATGTGTTAGTGATGAAGGGACCATGCTAGTGTCCCTTACCTAATTTCAACCCCAAGAGATATATTTTTCATTCATAAGACAGCTAGGGTTATACTAGACCTATTTTACACTCTACATAAGCACCAAATTAGTATATATACATGATTTTTAGCCCTTTATCAACTAGATGGAAATAAAATGGAATCCCACAATTAAGCTTAGAATAAGTAGTGCACAATCAAGATTATTAATCCCTATTATATTCTACTTCTACATACATTTATTTATAACGAACCTAAGCTAAAAATATATACATTTCTAGTCTCAAGCCTCATTTAAAGAACTCAAATCAATACTCATATTAGCATTCACTTTCACTTTTCACCATCACTTAGATTGGGAGAATGACATTGGGATAGATCCCCTCTCAAGGTATTGGTATGTAGGAAACTCTCAACATAGTGAGGTGTTGAGGACATCTAACCTACCTAGATAACATCACACTTTTTATACTTGTGTCACTTAAATACCCTAACAACATGGAGATCTAGGGTTTGCTCATAAACCAGTCCAAAATAGGTCATAAATAATGAAACAAGTTTCATTTGCACAAGAATAGGCATTTTTGACTTAGACATAACTGATTTTAGAAGCTTAGATCAGTCCTTGCATAAAGACATTAACACTAAACAAGAGGACACTAGCATGGTGCACTAGTATCCAAGGTACCATGATAATGTCCAAGAGGATTTTTGACACTTAAGTCATGTTTACAACACCCTGATCAACTTTAGTGTTAGTTTTTAACCTTTAAACAATCCATCTTAGTTAGTTTCAAGCTAAGTACTTATTAGTGTCATTGATTACTATTTTTATAAAGATTATGTTAGGTAAATTCTTTCAAAAATTAGTGGCTATATTTATTGCATATTTATTCCCCAATTTACTATATTCAGACCCTTTAAAAACCTAGGGTTTTAAACTCCATAATCCCCTAAAAATTTAAATCATTTGCTGAACCCGACTTACTTTGAATAGTGAAAAAATCCTATCCCTAGATTATATTAGAGTTTCTATCCTTTTTTTTCCTATTTTTAGTGGTCATGTTAGAGGTTTTAGACTTGATATATTCTACCTAAAAAACCTCTTCCAAGTTGCATTGCCAAATTTCATGGATAAAGAAGATTATTTTCCTCCTCCTCATCTCTAAGAGGGTGATATCTAATTTCCCTCTAAATAGGTCCATGTTATGACTCCCCCAATAGGTGAGACAACCTATACTACTATTTCAAATGTCTATACTTAGCCTCTGCATCCTTCAAACCCTTCCATTCCTAAATCTCCCATTCAAGATATGTGCTTACATGTTCAATTAGAAGTAACTAAGGTTTGCCCTTGTGAGACTCTAAGGGATTCAATTATTAGTATGAGAAAGATAATTTTAGAATTAAAAAATCAAAATTAACTATTAAATAGAAATATTATAGTATTGGAAAATCAAACCACAAGACAAAAGCCTCCAAGGCACACTAATGTCAATCTTGCATATGCATCTTCACCTAGTCAATTTGTGACAAGAAATGTTACACATCAAAATAAGAAATTAAAAAAAGTACATCTATAACTCATGATTCAAAAAGTACTAAAAGATCAAATAAAATTTCAAATGAAAATTTAAGACAAATGATTAAAGCTAAGTTGATCAACCTACCTCCTTTACATCTAGTAAAGAGATATATAAAATATTGTGCATACCATAGAATGCATGGTCATCACACAAATTCATGTTTGGCATTCAAAAAACATGTACAATAGATAATTGCTAATGGGGACCCTATATAAGATAAATCAGTTAAGCAATCCACAATGATATAATAACATATTAAAAAAGGGTCAACTTTAGAAACAATATAAAAGTGGTTACATAATCATAAATTAAAACAACAAAAGGTTCAAAAAGCAAAATCAGAGCAATAAACAATACAAAAATCATAGGTAAAGCAAGTGAAGGATACAAATATACCTCTCTAAAATGAGGTCTCATTTTCAAAATAGTATGGATTTTTCAAAAAATATCTAGAAAAGTTTGATTATCAAGGTCAAGGGTTGGGAAAGCATGCCCAAGGCATCACTACTATTATAGTAATTGATAATGTTGGTCAACAATATTTGGGATTTATGGAACATACTAAGGCAAATCATTTACATATATAGTTTATAAAGGCAAAATATCTAGATACACATGTAATGCTATTAAAAGAGAAAGAACTTAGGTTGCACATTCAAAATCAGGATAAACAAATAACCATTCTCAAAATAGGGTTTCTAACAACAGAGTATTCAAATCAAGCTATACCTATAGTGGATATAATTTCAAATGGTAAGATCCTAATCAATAATCTAGACATTGCTAATCAAAATGAAGAAGATGATTAAAAAAACCTAGATTATTATGATATAGACCATTCAAAAAGTGAAGATGCCACCTATGTTACATAGAGGAATCCCATTGATGACATGTTGGGATTATAGCACCATTCCTTACCACCACATAGATTTTTATCCATAGTAGGTTTCCTTGTACATAGTTTCACTCATTTCTAGCCTACTTATACACAATTTTATTTACCCCTAGTTTTCTTGTACATAGTTCCATTTATCATGCTTATTTCACATAATTTCTTTTACCTTACTCCTTATATACATTTCTATTTTCAGGATTTATTGTACATAGATTATACTCATAAAACACAAAAACATTCAAATATTACTCAAAAACATAAAATTTAGATTGTTTTCATATCTATGTTTACATCCCTTATCTTTGATAGGTACTACATATGACATCTATGCTAGTATAGTTCAATTTTATCATACATACATGCTTCACATGTTATGTTTTGAGTGATTACAAAATATTATAGGATTGAGGTCCTCTACACAAATTGAGATATGATATTATCCACCCATTGGGGGAAAATAAATAGATTCATCATTGATACATTCACCCATTGGGAGCATCATACTATAAAAATTCTAGTTTTCTAGGTTACATCTTTCTATACTCTATATCAAAGATTTAACATTGATTATATCTTGATATTTATCATCACATACTATTGATATTTTTTTTCTTGACTACTACTACTATAGACTCAACTTATGTATATGTTTTCTCTTATATGGATTTGTACCACATGTTCATGCATACTTTCACTTTTAGCTTTCCTAGTTTAGATTTGATTATGTCTCTTTTATTATACATCTATTCGAGGTCATTTGAATATGCCATCATTCTATAGATTTATGCTACTTTATTTCATTATATGTATGCTTTGGACATGTGTCCATATCCTTATATGTGATTTATTTATTATGTATGTAGACATTTTAACATGTCCTTCCATGGGGTTCTAAGACAACTTGATTGTTATTTATGTATGTGGATATTTGAGCATGTATTTATATGTATTGCTTTCTCAGACTTAGTGACATGTGACCATGTCCCTTGTATTATGGCCCTTGACCTAAATTGCATAGCTCGTGTATGTTGTATGTATGCTTTCGTGTATGCATCATGGCCATGACACTTGTCTCTTGCTTGTTAAACTTATACTCAATTTTTGATGCCATGAAGGACCTCATGCATATGCCCTTACTCATGGAGGTGCCTTGATAGAAATCATGCCACATCCCCTAGGTAGTTTACATAGATTATTGCTTAGGTTATGTATTTCATACACATGCTTACATTATTATATCTATCTTGAAAACCTTTTGAATGCTACATCTAACATATATTGTATGTTACCAACTTATGCTCAGATTATTTTACATTATGATGTTATGTATATACATTATATTGGTTTATCATGTAGATATAATATGTTTTCAACATAACACACATCATACAAAGCTTTTATTTTGAGGATAGTTATAACATAGGTACAACTCCCATAAAAAGATGGCACATTCATAGGGGTTTGTCATAGAGATGAGGACATTCGAGTACACTAAAAAGCAATTTTAAACACACACAAAATTATAGAGCCTAGAATTGGGAAAACATAGTAGAAAATAGTCAAATAAAGATAATAGAAAGTTTAGTAGAAAAATAGTAAATAGGAAACTAGTGTAGAACAAAGGACACTAGCATGGTGAACTACTGTCCAAGGAACTGTCTTACTCTCTAGTATCCCCAAAAATAGGAAAATTTGGATTTGATAGAACATTGTAGTTACAACCTAGATTTGCATATATTTAGTCATAACTTATCAGATTTGATCAGTTTATGCTCAATTTTGTACAAAATCATACCAGGTTTGATCATATTGGGGGAATCATGTACGACATGATCACTCTCATTTTAGTTTTAGATATACATAGACATAAATTAATACAACTTAGTCTAGAATCCATATGCATAGATATTAAAATTAAGGGCATATGCGTGGCACATTGTTTCCACATGATTAGTTTTCCACCAAATCATCTCAGATGGAATGACAAATCCATACCATTCTCCATGTTTTATACTTCAGACATCATTTACAGTAGGTTTCAAAATAGATTGATATATATATATATATATATATATATATATATATATATATATATATATATATATATATATATATATATATATATATATAAGTTGGCATTTCCACGTAGTCCCTAAGCTACATTCTAGAGTGCTCAAGAGGTCCCTTGGCCATTTTACATTTTACATTTTACATTTTAGAGTTTCCAAGTGGCCCAGAGCCATCCTCCACAATTTTAGTTATATCATATAGTTTTAGTCATAGATGCATCTACTACACATGGGTAGGTAATGATGGATTCATAAATTATTTGAGTTCTTGAGCCACCTACATATGAGGGTTAGATAAGTCATTAGTCCAATATAATTTATTCACAGTGTATGATCCATCGAGTAGGGGTTGGAAATGTTGGAGTCAAAACTAGTTTGAGTTCTTAAGCCACAAACACATGGGTATTGAGCAAGCCATCAACTTAGTCCATATTATTCACCATTTGATCATTATCTACATGCACACACACATGATGTCACTAGGTTTTTAAAAAGGTTCATGTACCCAATGAGGTGTATTCATTCCTTTCCTCTGTCTCTCTCTCTTATCTATTTACTCACTTTTGTATTTTATTTTGATATTCCTTATGTAAGGACTGATTCATCCATGTTTCATTTACATGATACATAATGAATCACTCTTCTCACACTCAGACCCAGGTTCATGGGATTTGCCTTGTGGGCAAGTCCAGGTATGTTTCTTTTTCCTTTGTCCTAGTCATGTTCCTTTGATTTATAAAATAAAGGGAGGGGGAAAAATGTAGTCATATAAAATGTCACTTGAGTGCAATGAGTTTCACTAAAGACCATCCATCCCTATCTTAGACGTATCTTGGGACCACTATTGACCCTTATCCAACTTTCATGTAGGAATTAAACATTGCTAAATATCCTAAAATCAGTCCTAAACCTTCCCCTAGGGATCTAGGCCCTTAGTACCTTAGGTTCTACCACTTAGACACTAGTGTAGTCATTTGGTCACTAGCACTAGTGATCAAAGGACTACACTAGTGTCTAGGTGTTAGAACATGATGCTCTAGGGGCCTAGATAAATAGGGGAAGGTCTAAGACTAATTTTAGGATATTTATGAATGTTTAATTCCTGCATGAAAGTTGGATAAGGGTTAATAGTGGCCCCAAGATAATTATAGGTCTAAACTAGGGATGGATGGTCTCAAGTGACACTCACTACACTAAAGTGACATTTTATATGACTACATTTCCCCCCTCCCTTTATTTTATAAATACACCAAAGAAAAATGACTAGGATAAAGGAAAAAGAAACATAACTAGACTTACCTATGAGGCAAAGCCCATGAACTTCAGTCTGAGTGTGTGAAGTGTGATTCATTGTGTATCATGTAAATGAAACATGGATGAATCAATCCTTATGTAAGGAATATCAAAATAAAAGGCAAAAGTGAGTAAAGAGATAAGAGAGGGAGGAAAAGAATGCATACACCTCAACTGTAACTAGTGCCCCTTGTCTAATTTCAACTCCAATGGATATGTTTTCAATTCCTTAGACACCTAGGGTTGTCATAGACCTATTTCACACTCCATACAAATACCAAATCAATACACACACACACACACACACACACACACACACACACACACACACACACACACACACACACACACACACACACACACACACACACACACATATACACATGACTTTATCCTTTTATCCACTAGATGGAAATTAGATGCAATACCTACAAAAAAGCATAGAATAAGTAGTGCACAATCAAGGTTATTGATCCCTATTCTACCTTACTTATACATATAGTCATCTACAACCACCATAAAATTGGAATACATAGATTTATAGTATCAAGCATTATTCAAAACAATCAAGTTATGAGAGGATCCTCCTGCAAAAAATCAATGATAATGCATGAAATAACATATTTACATAATTAACAAAATCACTAGAATGATTATATTGATCACAGGCTAGTTTGAGGGGGAAAACTCATTAAGCAAGCTCAATACAATAAATTCATGGTTGCCTCTATTGGCCTCAACACTTATATACTAAGTCTAATCTAAGTAACTACTACTTCCCATGAATATGGGATAAAACAAAATGCTCACAGGATGACTTACAAAGCATATTCATCCATAATAACTAATATAATAACAAAGTAAAGAGAAGGGGTATCATGAGTTCCTAACATCCCCTCCCTCTTAGAAAACTCTTTGTCCTCAAAGCTTTAGATGTGGGAATTGGTGCTAAATCTAAAAGAGTGGTTCCCATGTTACATCCTCTAGTTGAATTTCATGCCACTGAATTATTAGCTCTGTGATGGAGTGGGAGTTAAGTTGGCATGTGCACCTATCCAAGATTGCCTTTGGTTCAAGAAGGATGGATCCTTCATTATCAAGTTATGATAAAATAGTCTACACTCTGATGTTTGTGCCAAGACATTTCTTCAGATAAGAGACATGAAATAATGGATGAACTTGGGAATAAGGTGGGATCTCCAACTTATAAGTAACCAACACAATATTTTGGATAACCTTATATGGCCCATAGAACTTAGGATCTAGATTATGACACCCTTTGAGTTTTAAGGAGGATTGCTTGTATGGCTACAGGCGAAGAAAAACCATATCACCTACTTGAAAGGTGTGCTCAAAATGGTGCTAATCATCCTATTGTTTCATTCTATTTTGTGCCATATGAATATTATCCCATAGGATGATAAGGATATCATCTTAGGTTTAGATAAACATGTCGACCACTTGAATTGGTGAACTACTGGGGGTATATAGAAGGAACACTGGTGTGCTTGACCATAGACTACCTCATAGGGAGTCATTTTATTTGAAGTATAGTAGGAGTCATTATACCACCATTTGGTGAGAGGAAGCCACTTTTACCACTAGTGTTGTTGTTTTAAGGTGAAGTAATAAAGGATAGTTTCCAGGCATTTATTGATAATTTCATTCTAGCCATCTATTTGTGGACAATACCCAAAAATCATCTTTAGTTAGGTGTCAATGCATCAAAATAGTTCTATTCAAAAATGGTTGGTGAAGGTTACATATAGATTTTGTATAATTGAAGAAGGAATGCTATGAAGATGGAAAATCTAGTCTAAGAAAATTTATGTGACTATGGGGGTCGTATAGGGATGGTTGAGGGAATAAAAATGAATATATTTAGAGATGCAATCAACCACAACAAACATCACTATTTTCCATCTATATTTAGGGATACCATCAATTAAATCCATAGAAAGATATATCCAAATCTTGGTAGGAATGAGCAAAGGTTAGATTAACTTAGGAATGAGTGTGGTTTCACCCTTGTTGCATTGGTAGGTATCACATTTAGCCACAATCTATTGAATTACATTTTTCATTCCCTTCCAAAAGAAGTTGTAACATGCCTTCTCATAATTTTTGAGAAAACTAAAATGCCTTATGGATGGAGAAGCATAGAGTTTATGGAATACAACTTACTAAATATTTGTGCTCTGGAGAAGCACCAGATGACCCTTGTATCTTAGAGAAGCACCATCCCAAGAATAATTTGGTACTATAGAGGGGTTAGTGGCCAATTATTGAATGCTTTGAGATAACGAGGAGTCATTAACATAACCTTGTTGTACAACATCCAACCAATTTGGAATAGGCATGGAAATAGCTAAAAGGGAAGCTTGGTCCACAAATGTGTAAGATAGAGCATCAACCAAAATATTGTCGTTACCCTTCTTGTAAGTGATCTCATAGTCATAACCCATGAGTTTGCTGACCCATTTTTGTTATGGTTAGGTAGAAACCCATTATTCTAGGAAATATTTTAGACTCTGGTGATCAGTTTTGATGAAAAAATGATTCCCTAGTAGGTATGGCCATAATTTATTTCTCATAAATAGAGAGTACTAAATTATTGCTAAAAAGGGATTTTATAGTAAATAAAATGGGGCATCCTTCTTGGATGAGAATAACACCTAGTCTATTGCCACAAACATCACTCTTGATAGTTAAGGTCTTAGAAAAATCTAGCATAGCTAGAATAGGGGCGGTACACATAGCTTATTTTAATTCTTCAAATACACACTCCATAAATTGTATCCATGTTAAATCATCCTTTTTCAACATAGGTATTATTAGAGCCATAATATTCCCATAATCCATGAAAAACTTATGATAGTATCTAATCAACCCAAAAAAACCATGAAGGCTATTGAGTGTCTAAGGATGAGGCCAATTTATTATGGCAACTATTTTTTTGGGATCCACTAAACCCCTTGGGCTGAAACAATATACCCAATATACTCCACTTCATCCTAGACGAAAGCACATTTGGACTATTTTGCATAGAGATGATGATCAAAGAGAAGTTATAGTGTGAGCTTTAGAGGTTGGAGATGCTTAGACCATGTTTTACTATAGATGAGGATATCATCAAAGAAGACTAGAATGAATTTCTGTTGGTAGGGCTAGAATATTTTATTCATTAATGCCTAGAATGTTGAATGAGCATTAGTGAGGCCAAAGGGCATGACCAAAAAATCATAGTGGCCATCATGTGTGCAAAAATCTATCTTAGGGATAACATTCTCATGAAGGCAAATCTGGTGATATCTAGAGTGGAGATCCATCTTAGAGAAATAATGAGCACCATGAAGCTCATCAATAATTGGAATCGAGAGCTTATCCTTGATTATGATGTGATTAAGTATATGAAAGTCAATGTAGATGCACCATGACCCATATTTTTTTAGATAAGGAGAATTATGGAAGAATATGGGTTGGTACTGGGGCAACTAATGCCTTGCTTCAGTAAGTCTTGAATGAGCATCTCAATCTCAATCTTTTGATAAAATAGGTAGTGATAAGGATTGATGTTGGGAGGAATGATTCTAGGAAGGAGCTAAATATGGTGGTCCTCTAGTTGTGAAGGTGGAAATCCCATTTTTTTGGTAAAGACACCTACATACCTCTATAGAATGGTTTGTAGATCAGGAGTAGTGGAAACCATTGATGGTTGTATTTGAATGGAACGGAGTTGGGCAATGATGCCATGTGAATTATTTTAAAGAATATTTTCCATGCAATGTAAACTTATGATTCTTAGAGACCCCAATTTTAAGCCTTTAAATGTGTGTTTTTGCCTAGTGTCTAAAAATGCATTCAAAGTTAACCAAAATCCCATAAGATGGGTCCATGTGTGCATAACTATTGGGCTCCTAAAACAAAATCAAAACCACCTAAGGGCAAAGAAAACATGTTAGAATGCAAGTTATAATCTCTAATAAAGATATGCATATTACGACACCTCCCTTTACAAGGTAATGTTCCCCTATTGGCAATCATGACTTTAAAGTTGGAGTGAGGATGGATAAAACAATCAACCTATTTGGTGATCTGAGGGTCAATGAAGTTATGGGTGCTACTAAAATTAATAAATATTATAAGAGGGAGATTCTTGAAGTGACCCCTGACCTGCATTATTTATGGGGTGGTGACTACTGTTAAGGCATGGAGAGAGATCTCTGGTTGGTCTCCCTAAGAATTAGGTTCCATAATTAGTGGATCTTCTTCCAAATTATCTACAATAACCTGAACATATTTGAAAAATTTAATTTTAGGCAAAGAATCCACATCTAGTAGGTAGATATTTTACTCTATAGATCAATGTTCCCAAGTGAATTTGTCATCACAATTATAGCATAGTCCTTTTTCTCTATGGGCTCATATCTACTTCAGTTAAATGCTTAATAAGAGTAATTTAGGGGGATGACATTATTTGAGATCATTGTAGAGTTGTATTTCTGAATGAATCAAAATTAGATTTGAATCACTGCTGAGCTATGATCTTATCCTCTACCAACTTAGCCAACCCTAGGCTTTCATCATTATGTTGGGATAGAACATTTTGACCTCTGAGCAAATCTCATCATCTAGTCCACTGATAAATCAACTCTTGAAGAATTCATTGAACAATCCCTCTATGTGATTGACTAGTTTTTCAAATTCTATTTGATATTCTCTCACAGTTTATGTTTGTTAAAGTTTAGTGAGTGCTTCAATGAATTCATCAAAATTAGTAGGGCTAAACCATTACAAAATGAGGGTGTAAAAATTGGTCTATATAGGTTCATCATGAGCCTTGGTATACCAATGATACCATTGAAGGGCATCATGTTGCAAGTGAAAGTACACAAGTGGGATCTTGTTGGCATCAAAAGTATTATGTAGGATAAAATATTATTTTGCCTAATAGATCCATCTAGTCAAATTTGTACCATTAAATCAAGGAAAATTAAGCTTTATCCCATGAAAATTACTAGAAAAAGAAAACCCAGTGTCTAAAGAGGACTCTAAATGCCATATGCTTTTCATGGTGGTATGTTGAAGATCGAGGCCAAGAATTTTTTCATCGAGATCTTTGATGTGGGTCTTGAGGGTGTAAATTTCATACTCCATGTTTTTTGCTCTTATTTGGGTTACTATCATGACCAGAATAAGAGATTTTTTTTGGAATGGGTAGGAAAACTAGAGTTAAGACATGTTTAGTAAGGGAATTTTTTAATTTGGACAAAAATGGAATGGGTAAAGGTACTTGTACTAATATTTTGCACAGTGGGAGTATGATTGATGAAGGTGAGGACAATTTCAAAAGTGAAAATGGAAATACTATAAATTTTATCAAAGAGGGTCAAAGGAGTAGAATAGGGAGATGAACACTATGGAAATTTTTTGAGGAAAATGGGTAAAAATAGAAGTTATGGCAAAACCCAAAAATTAGGTAAATTGAGATTTATGGGAATTAGGAGTGGAATCAGAATATGGGACCTCAAAGAAGAAAATGTGGGGAATGGAATTTCAGGTATAAGGATAAAATTTGAGGATCAACATGGATATAAATTAAGAGATATGGAAAAAATGAAAAAAAAATTACTCTTTTTTGCTTCGAGTTACTATGTTTTATAAGACAAGTTTACTAGGAATATGCTAAAAATTATATGATAAGTCTATAGATATAATATGGTAGTTTTTTGACACTCTACTGGTAATATGATAAAATTGATATAATAAGTTTGTTGATGCTCTATTAAAAATATGATTTGGAAATTGTTTGATACTCTGCTATTAATATGATGAAACTAGTATGGCAAGTCTAAAGACCTGATATGGCAAGTTTTCTAATACCCATGATAATATTTTGAAATTGATATAAATGGGCCCCATGTTTTAATGGTTACCTAAGGGTTTAAAGATATCACTCTATCCACCAATGCCATCTAAATGAGTACCACTCTCAAAAAGTTTTTGGCCATGAATTTCTCTCAGTGACAACTCTTGGTTTTCCTCATAGATGGGAACTACTCAAATGAGAAGGGGCCATTGCCCATTTTGATAATATGTCTTCTCAATTGGCTAGTTGTTTTGGGGTTCTTGTGGTACTCCTCATAATGAGTTTTAAGTATTTCACCTAAGCACTTCCCACAATTATGCAGTTAGGTTTTTACCCTGATCTAAAATAGATTATTATGATACAAATGATTACTTAAATTAATTATGCAACATAATAGAGTTAATAATTTATGAAAAAATACTTAAATGGATTATGTAGTAGAATAGAGTTAAGACTTTTTGAAGAAACAAAATTTGGCCTTGGAAAGCACTCTGATACCAGATGAGAGGATTCTCCTACAACAAATTAATGATAATCCATGAAATAACATATTTATATAATTAACAAAAACACCAGAATGATTATATTGATCATAGGCCACTTTGAGGGGGAAACCTCCTTGAGCAAGCTCAATACAATAAATTCATGGATGCTTGTATTGGCCTCAACACTTACTTATATACTAAGTCTAATCTAAGAAAACTATTACTTACCATGAATGTGGGATAAAACAAAATGTTTACATGATAACTTAAAAATCATATGCATCTATAGCAACTAATTTACTAACAAAGTAAAGAGAAGGGGTAGGAAGGGTTGCTAAAAAGTTGACACTCATACTAGCATTCACTTGCACTTTGCACCAGCACTTAGATTGGGAGAACTACATCGAGCTTGATCCCCTCTCAAGGTATTGGTATGTAGGTAACTCTCAACACAGTGGGATGTTGATGACATCCATCCTACATAACTAACATCACACTTTTGCTACTTGTGCCACTTAAATACCATAACTACATGGATATCTAGGGTTTGCTCACAAATTAGTCTAAAATAGGTCATAGATAGTGAAGTAGGTTTTGTATGTATGGGAACATGCCTATCAAACTCAGACATAACTACTCATAGAAGCTCACATCAGTCCATACACAAGAAAATTAGTGATAAACATAATGACACTAGAATGGTGCACTACTATTGAAGGTACCATGCTATTGTCTAGGAGGATTTTTGATACTTGGGCCCTATTTACAACACCTTAATCAGCTTCTATGATAGTTTTTAACCTCTAGATCATCCATCTTAGTTAATTTTTAGCTAAGTACTTATTTGTGTCATTAATTGATATTTTTAGAAATATTAGATTAGGTTAATTATTGCAAAAATTAGTGTCTATATTTATTGCATACTTATTCCCTAATTTACCATACTCAGACCCTTTAAAAACTTAGGGTTTTAAACTCCATAATCCCATTAAAACTTAAATATTTTAGTGAACTTGACTTACTTTGAATAGTGTAAAGACCCTAGCCCTTGATGTTATTTAGGTTTACATCCTTTTGTTTCCTATTTTTAGTGTCAGTGTTATGAGTTTCAAACTTGATATATTCTAACCTAGCAACCCTCTTCTAATTTATGTTGCCAAATTTCATGGATAAGGAAGATTCTTTTCCTCCTCATCTCCAAGAGGGTGATAACTACTTTCCCTCTAACCAAGTCCATACTATCACTCTCGAAGGAGGTGAGGCAACATATACTACTACTTAAAATGTCTATACTCAGCTTCTCCATCCTTCAAACCCTTCCCTTCCCATATCTCCCATTCAAGACATGTGCTTGCATGTTCGATTAGAAACAACTAGGGTTTGCACTTCTAAGACTCTAAGGGATGGAATTATCAGTGTGCGCAAGCTATTTTAGAATTACAAAAATAGAATCAAATCTTACATGAAAATATTATAGTACTGGAAAATTAGATCACAAGATAAAAACCTCCAAGGCACACTAATGTCAATCATGCATATTCATCTTTGCCTAGTAAATTTATGACAAACAATGTTATAAATCAAAACAAGAAATCACAACAAAGTGTATATACAACTAGTGATTCAAAAATTACTCAAAGATCAAATATAAGTTCAAGTGATATTTTAAGACAAATTATTAAAGATAATACAATCAACTTACCTCCTTTACATCCAATAAGGAGATCCAAAAACTATTGTGCATACCATATAATACATGGCCATCACACAGATTCATGTTTGGCATTAAAAAAGTGTATACAATAGATAATTTATAATGAGGATCCTATCCAAGATAAATCATTTAAACAATCCATAATGATATAGGAGCATATTCAAAAATGGTCAAATTCATAAACAATACAAAATTGGTTACCAAAGCATAACTCATAACAACAAAAGGTTCAAAAAGTAAAATTAGAGTAAGAAATAGTATAACAAGCATAGGTAAAACAAGTGAAGGATATAAATATATCTCTTAAAAATGAGGCCCCACTTTCAAAATATCATGGATTTGGTCAAAAATATCTACAATAGTTTGATTATCAAGGTCAAGGGTTGGGAAAACATGCCAAGGGCATCACTACTCTTATTCTAGAAGTTGATAACATTGGTCAACAAGGTTTAGGATTTATGAAACATACTAGGGTAAATCATTCATAGATATAGTTTATCAAGGCAAAAGATCTAGATACTTAGGTAATGTTACAAAAAGAGAAATAATTTAAGTTTCACATTTAAAATTAGGATAATCAAAAAACAATTCTCAAAAGAGAGTTTCTAACAATAAAGTCTTCAAATCAAGCTATACGTATAGTGGATGCAATTTTAGATGGTAAGATCCCAATCAATAATCTAGACATTTCTAATCAAAATGAAAAATATGATTCGAACAACCCAAATTATTATGATACATACCATTCATAAAGTGAAGATTCTACTTATGTTACATAGAGGCATCCCATCGATGACATGTTGGGCTTATAGCACCATTCCTTACCACCACATAGATTCTTATCCATCATAGTGTCCTTCTACATAGTTTCACTCATTTCTATCTTACTTGTACACAATCTCATTTCCCCAAGTTTCCTTGTACATAGTTTCATTTATCATGCTTATTGTATATAGTTTCTCTTACTTTGATCCTTGTATACAATTCCATTTTCATGATTGATTGTACATAGTTTATACTCAATAAACACAAAAACATTCAAATATTTCTTAAAAACACAAAATTTAGATTTTTTGCATATCTATGTTTACATTAGTTATCTTTCGAAGGTACTGCATATTAGATCCATGTTTACATATATTTAGATTGTACATTTTTTGGATATCCATCTTTATAGTTCAATTTTATCATAAATACATGCTTCACTTGTTAATTTTTGACTGATTACAAATTACTATAGTATTCAGGTCCTCTACATGGATCTATATATGCTACTATCGACCCATTGGGGGCACATACATAGATTCATCATTGATACATTTTTGTATTGGGGGAATTACACTATACATATTCTAGTTTGTCAAGTTATATATTTCTATACTCTATATCATAAATTTATCTTTGATTATATCATGATATTGATCATCACATATTATTCATATTTTTTTTGACTACTACTACTATAGACTTAGTTTATGTACATATTTTCTCTTATACATATTTGTACCATATGTTCATGCATACTTTAATTTATAGATTTCCTAGTTTAGATTTGATTGTCTCTTTAATTATACATCTATTCAAGGGCATTTGAATATGCCATTGTTTTATGAATCTATGCCACTTCTTTTCATTGTATGTATACTTTGGACATGTGCCCATGTTTTTGTGTGTGATTTTTTGATTATGTATTCAAACATTTAAACATGTCATTCTATGTGAATCTAAGCTAACCTACCTATTTTTTACATATAGGGACATTTGAACGTGTCCTTATATGTGTTCCTTTCTCAAACTTAGTGACATGTGCCCATGTCCCTTGTATTGTGGCCCTTGGCCTATTTGTGTACCTCATGTGTGTTGTATGTATGATTTCATGTATGTGTCATAACCATGACACTTTTATCTTGTTTGTTAAACTTACACTCATTTTTTGAAGCCATAAGTGACCTCATGTATATCCCCTTCCTCCTTGGGTGCCTTGATGGACAACATGATCCATCCCCTAGGTAGTTTACATAGATTATTACTCAGGTTATATAGTTTATACACATTCTTACTTTGTTATATCTATCTTGATAACCTTGTGAATGCTATATCTAACATATATCATATATTACCAAATTATGATCATATTATTTTACATTCTAATGTCATGTATATACATTATATTGCTTTATCACATAGATATCATATGTTTTCAGTCTAACACACATCATGCAAAGCTTTTATTTTAAGGATAATTATTACATAGGCATAATAACTCCCATCAAAAGAGGGGGAATTCATAGGGGTTTTTTATAAGAATCAGGGTATATGAGTGCACTTAAATACAATTTTTAACATGCAAACATAAAATTATAGAGCTCAAAATGAGGAAAACATAGTAAGAAATAGTGAGATAGAAATTAGAATCAATTTGGTAGAAAAACAACACATAAGACATTAGCATGGAATAGAGGACACTAGCATGGTCAAATACTATCCAAGGAACCAAAATATTATCTAGTAGTTGAAAAAATGATAAAATATATATTTGATAGAAGAACACAATAGTTAAGTCTAGATATGCACAATTTTAGTCATAGGTTATCATATTTGATCAATTTATGCTCAATTTTGCATAGAATCATACCAAGTTTGATTATATTGGGGGAGTTATGCATGACATGATCATGCCCATTTTAATTTCATATATACATAAAAACATATTGCTACAACTCAATCTAGAATCCATATATACATATATCAAAATTGGGCACAAGTGTGCGGCACATTATTTCTACATGATTAGTTTTGCACCAGTTCATCTCAGATGGAATGAAAACTCCATGTCATTATTTACATTATATATTTTATAATTTTTTTTCACTAGGTTACAAACTAGATTGATTCCTTATTTCATATGTAACTTGACATTTTTGCATATTCCCCAAGATACATTCTTGACTACTCGAGAGGCCCCTTGGCCATCTTACATTTTAGTGTTTCTAAGTGGCCCTATATCCATTCTACATAGTTTTAGTTACATCATATATTTTTGGTCATAGGTACATCTACCACACATGGGTAGGAAATGATGGATTCATATCCTATTTGAGTTCTTGATCCACCTACATAGGTGGGTTGGATAAGCCATCAATCAAATCCAAGTTATTCATAGTGTACGATCCATCGAGCAAAGGTGAGAAATGATGGAGTAAAAATTGGATTGAGTTATTAAGCCACCCACACATGGGGATTGATCAAGCCATGAGATTAGTCCAAGCTATTTACCATTTTATCACTATTTACATGGACACACAAGATGTCACCAAGTTTTTTCATTGGTTCACATACCTAGTGAGGTGTATTCATTCTTTTCCTGTATCTCTTATCTCTTTACTTAGTTTTATTTTTGATTTTGATATTACTTAAGTAAGGATTGATTCATCCATGTTTTATTTATAGTATACGTAATGAAGCACACTTCACAAAATTAGACCTAAATTCATGGTCTTTACCTTTTAAGTAAGTCTAGGTATGATTCTTTTTCCTTTATCCTAGTCATTTTGCTTTATTGTATTTCTAGAATAAAGGGGGGGGAATGTAGTCATATAAAATGTCACTTGAGTGCAATGAGTGTCACTTGAGACTACCCATACCTAGGCTAGGCCTATACCTATCTTAGGGCCTCTTTCAACCCTTATCTAATTTTTTTTGGGTATTACACATCCCTAAAAATCCCAAAATCAATCCTAGACCTTCCCATAGGGATCTAGGCCCCTAGTGCCTAAGGTTATACCACCTAGACACTAGCACACTTCTTTAGAAACTAGCTCACCACGTTAGTGACCAAGGGACCATGTTAGTGTCCCTTTCCTAATTTCAACCAAACATATATATTTTTAATTCCTAAGACACCTAGGGTTGGATTTAGACCTATTTCACACTCTACACAAGCACCATATCAATACAAACACACACACACATGATTTTTTAGCCTTTTATCCACTAGATGAAAATTAGATGCAATACCCATAAATAAGCTCAAAATACATAATGCACAATCAAGGTTATTGATCCCTATTATACCATACTTTTGTATACAATCATATACAACCACCCTAAGATCAGAATACATAGATTTCCAATATCAAGACTCATTTAAAGCACTCAATCCAACACTCATACTAGCATTCACTTGCACTTTACACCAACACTTAGAATGGGAGAACTACATCGATATTGATCCCCTCTCAAGGTATTTATATGTAGGGAATTATCAACATAAAGGGGTGTTGAGGATGTCCAACCTACCCAAATAACATCATAATTTTGCTACTTGTGCCATTCAAATACCCTAATAACATGGATATCTAGGGTTTTCTCACAAATTAGTCCAAAATAGGTCATAGACAATGAAGAAAGTTTCATTCGCATAGGACAAACATATTAGACTTAGACATAGCTGATCCCAAAAGATCACATCAATCCATACACAAAGAAATTAACACTAAATAAGAGGACACTAGTGTGGTGCAGTATTATCCAAGGTACCACACTAATTTTTAGGAGCATTTATGACACCTGGGTATTTTTTATGATGCCCTAATCAGATTCTATGCTAGTTTTTAACCTCTAGACCATCCATCTCAATTAGTTTCTAGCTAAGTAATTATTTGTGTCATTCATTGTTATTTTTAGAAATATCAGATTAGGTAAATTTTTGAACAACTCAATGGCTATATTTATTGCATATTTATTCCTTGATTTACCATACTCAGATCATTTAAAAACCTATGGTTTTAAACTCCATAATCCCCTTAAAATTTAAATCAATATGACTATTAAAGGACTGAATAAGTAGACCTCTCTTTGGTATATCAAAACTCTACCATTTTGAGGATTGTAATAATGGCTTATGCCTTGAATCTAATATATCATTGATGTTTTACTCTTCCACATTTTTAATTTTCCTAAATATTGTGTGATTTTGGGTTGTTGATCTTCACTTGTGGATGTTTCCTTTTCTTGTGTTTCTATCCTATCATTTTTACACTCTCTTTTTTAGGTTTTATGTTGTGTATATCTCCTACATTCATACAAAATACTTATTTAATGGTTGAGAAATTTGAAATTTGTGTGATTTCCCATCATTGTTGAAGATTTATTATTTTGTTTGAGCAAGTTGAGGATCTCTCTAAACTTGGTGCATCACCATTTTGTGAATTTTAGTTACTTATACTCCCTTTTCCATGATGAAATCATAGTTTTATATATATATATATATATATATATATATATATATATAAAAGTCCATTTTAGTATTATTTTATGGATGCATGTAATCTTACTTCAGGTGCATTTAGTTTAGGAAGGAAGTCAACCTTCTATAGTGGTTCATCCTAAGGAGACAAGGTCCCACACCTTGGGGATGTTCCCATTGTTGCCCTAAATCATCTATATTATCATATAGGTACAAGATTTGGGTGACAACACATGTATATTATGCATGGATTATTATTTCATGACTAATTGGTAGACTCACTTGATGGTACACTTGTATGTACATTGCCTTTGATTACATATTTCATACATTCTTGAATGATGAAATTTTTATATGATTAATATCTGATCATGTTTTGATAAATAATTTACATGATTACATTTTTATGTATAACATGATGCACATAACATTTTACTTTGAGATAATTCATTCTCAGGTTCATCCTTCACCAAAAAGGGGGGCATATAGTGTGCTTATCATAGATATTTAGGCTTGACAAATAGATGATTTTGATTTTGGGTTATATTAAATAATTGAGGAGGGACATATTGAGTAGATTGAGGCATATTTAGGGAATTTTACATGATTATGAGTGAAACATAAAAAATTTATATGATATCCAGAGATAATTTTTATGGGTCAAATGGAACAAACTAACTAGATTGAGTAGATTGACAAATATATTATCACATTTTAGATCACATTGAGGTATAATTGGATAAAATTTGGGGCATGAGTATTTTTAATGTAAAATTTTTTCTATTTATATGATGAGGATTTATGGTACTACATAATCAATTTGAGTATAAAATCTATCAGCAGGGGTTGACTCAAAGTTTCAATTTACATACAAATCTATTTCAGGGTTCCACCAAAAGAGTTATGATAGTTTGAGTAGTACATTTAAGGCCATACATTGCTCAACTAACACTTCTTAGTCTCTAATGAGGGTTGATGCATTTATACTTCTCAACCCATGTTTTTTAATTAGTAGCATCTCCTTAGGGTATAATGAACTGATGTGATTTTCAAAATAAGTAAAAATATTAGCTTGGTTTGCATACCAATAGGTGTATTCATTCATTGGATTTTTAATTCAAACAATACAATGATCTAAGTTAATTCAAAATTTGTATCATGAGTGGACATTGATTTATACATGTTTTATTACAAGTTTTATATGGAATAAGCTAGATATTTGGAAAATACCAAATGTGGTTACACATAAATTTTTCATGGACTAAGATGGATATTGTTGTTGTTTGCAAAGCATGCCCTAATTATTCTAGGAATAAAGGAACATCTTTTTGATTTTTGGTTCACTCTTGCTTGCAATCATGGATCATTGGTCTTAGCAATCTCAAGCTATTTTGGTAGATCATCTTGGTTTACATGCCAAATTATGTCCTATAACCATCACTATTAGAAAGACCATTTTCATGTGAGAAAACTTTGTATAAGGCACCTAGTGTGAAAGCAAAGTTTTTACCTCCCAATTTGCATTTAAAGCACAACTTGTATAGTTCTCTTATCCTAATCTAGGAGGTCATCTCAGTTTACATGCCCCTATAGCACCCAAAACCTACCCTATTGGGACAACCAAGTTTGAATGATAAACTTTCATATATAACACTTGTCCCTAAAGTGGAGTCTTGATGCACTTGTTCACGCTTGTAGAATCCCCCTCTCTGGTTCTCTTAGTTACTTACAATTACTTTGGGGGGTCACTTTAATTTCCATGCCATTTTATCCCCTCAAAACCCTCCCATCTTGTATACTATGATCATATGAGTCTTTTTCATATTTTTCACCTGGTCTTTAGACAAATTTTCAACATACTTTTGCTTTGTTGAAGATCTTGAGAAAAACTTGCCCTATTTCTCAAATAGGTCTACCTATAGGTGTTTTTGAAAAATTTCAATTGGTATACCTAATCAAGCTTTCAAACTTGATTAGGTCTTTAGGGTCAAAAATTTATAAGTCTAACTATATTCAAACTTTTTTCTCCAACCAAGTCTAGGTTTCAAAGTGTTAAGTCTCATAGACCTAACTAGGCTTCCATATCTTGATTAGGTATAAAGAGGTCCTTGCATTATTTTCATTTATAATTAGGTGTTTTTACTTGACTAAGTCAGGAAAGGGAGTCCATCATAGGTCTAGTTATAATTTTAGATATGGTATCGATTAGGTCTTGGTGTTTAGATGGGGGTATGTCATAGTTGTATTCATGATTTAAATCTTGATTAGGTCATATGAGTTAGGTGAATAGGTGGTTATTTCTAGTTAGGGTTCAAACCCTAATTAGGTCCTCTATAATCCTATTAGCATCTTAGTAATGCCAGGTAGGGATTTTTAGTTGAATATCTTTGTGGGCCTATCCTCATGTTTTCACCATGTAAGTAGGCTTTGGACTGAGATTAGTATAATGAGCCTTCAGGCAATCAAGCATAATTTTATTATAGACTTAAGTCCCCGATTAGGTCTTGGGGAAGTCTTTGAGATATAGTAGTTTTAACCAAGATTTGAATCCCTAATTAGGTCTATGGACCTATCCACATGAATTTCTAGTTCTATTAAGAGAAAAAGACCCAAATAGGTCTATAAACATGAAAAACACCACTCTAATGCTATTTGGGCTTTAGAAGCTTGATTATCAAAATGAGTTAAAATTTTCAAAGAGTAACTTTTTTAATTTGACCATGTGCCCAAAAACCTCAATTAGGTCACTAGGCAAGTTTTCAACCCATTTTTAATTTTTTAATGATAACTTGAGTTCTTAGTGTCAATTTTTTGAACCATTCATGTTGTTCAAAAGGTGATTCCATATTAGATGCAATGGTGGTCTTAATTTTTCTTGATTTTGATTAGTTTAACACTTATTGATATTTTTATTTGCTATTTTAATGTTTAATATTTTAATTATAATGTTTTGAATTATTTTTGGTTTTTTTACAGTCGATAAATAGTAAGAGTGGTGGATTTGAAGGATAATGAGGAAGAAAGAGGTATTTGAAGACATTAATGGTGGTTATTGGTGTTTTAAAGGGAAATTCCTTCCCTTAGAAATCTATAATATGTATATATTGACTGAATTCTATTGTATAAGGGTTGGCTTTTCTTCTCCCCATAAGAGATTTGGAGCCAATCACTGTCATTTTTCATGTAATTTTTAGCTTTAGTAGTGTAATTTCTCCCTTAATATCCTCCCATATTATTATGCTGGTGAATCTTCAAGGGATCAATTATAATGGACTCTGAATGTGATTGTCAAAATGATATATGTGATTAATAGAAGACTTGGGATTATTTGCTTCAATTTACACATGTAGACGATGGTTTTGGTTGTTATTTACTTGTTTTCTCTTCCTAGAAGCCTACATTATCCTTACATCTGATTATGTATATGCTGACTGGATAAGTGGCTAGTTTATGGAGTTCATGTGATCATGAAATTGAATTTGTCTTCATCTTTATGCTTTTTTCCCCCCTTTTCCCTCTCTTTCACTTTTTTTTATTAGTTTGTTAGCTAGGTTTAGATTAGGTTTTGAATGCAATATGAATCTAATGTTTATATTGACTACAAGAGTATTTTCCATTTCCATAAATGCATTATTGAACATGCATAAAATGGAATGAATGAACACTTTAAATCATCTATACTCACATTTAAACCAAAACCTAAATGCTAATTTTAACACAAGAAAAATTATAAAACTATAAGTTTGTCTAGCTTATTAAAACTCATTGAAAACTTAAATGAGCAAGACACTAAACTATAATTTCCCTCTAAATGACACAAGGACCAAAAATGATTAAAATTAATTTTTAAATATTCCCAAACTTGTAGGACCCTTGACTAGAATAGTCCACAACACACAATTGAGTGAAGATAAGTGCACCGTGACCTGATAGATAAAGACCTTATGGAGACCCACCTTGTAGGACTCTATTTAGGAGAGGCTTAATGGGATTTACCTCCATAAGAGCCTAACATTGGAAAACCATTCCAAATAACACATCAATAATTTTGGTGCTAAAAGGAGGGATTGAACTTGAACTCAAACTAAAAATCTTAAACTTTGACTTTAGAGGCTTTGTGCAAGTGATTATCTAGGTTCTAAAATTGAGAAAATAAAATTTTAGACCCACCTATAGCTTTTGCATGGATAGGTGGAGGTGGATTCCCTATGAGCATTCAAGGGCCTATTCATTTTTTGCCCAAAGATCTTGATAGATTATGCCAAAAATACACATATGGTGGGATTCAGATGGTATAAGAATACATTCACATATTAAAGGATGTAATAATCAAGACTCAAATCTATCATGAAGACATTACTTGTCATTGTTTCCTTGCTTGTTGGATAAGGAAGCATATAGCTTGTATCGTGATTTTTTAGATGGGTGCATCACCTCTTGGGGTATATTCAAAAACTTGTTTATTAACCATTTTAGTGTGCCCATTGACCCTATTTTCATATATGACCAATTTTATATATCCTATACAAAGTCCATTAAAATTTTTAATGCATCTAATGTTTACTTTCATGATTATACATGTGGTTACAAGACCCATTATAACAAATAGAAGTGTTGGATATTGAATTTTATAATAAAATGTTAGAACCCATAACTACCATGTTCATTTGGAAGACTTTGTCTGCTCTCACATATCTCACATTAACTTACCAAAAGGCTTTCACAATTGAATAAAAATCAATGCCTCATGGTTATTTTGTAGACCCATTTTATTCGCTTAGATAGCTTTGTGTTTACACCCAAAATCCTTCAATTCACTTACTTATAATTCAGCCCATTGGCCAATCTAAACATTATAATTAAGCATTACCTCAAGATTATAACCAACCAATCCTCCATGTGACAAATGAAAATCTCATTGTTGATTTTAATACTTACATTTATGATAATTCATCATGTGGACAATAAGTTTTTTCCTTGCTTTAGTGATCAAACATCTTTAGGTGCTTTTACTAATCCAATACCATTTGTTATAGGAGATTATAAATAATTAATTCCTTAACCCACCTATGAGACCACATTCCAAAGTTCATAATTGGGTATCTATAGATATGGAAACAAGACAAGTGTTGAAATGGTCCTATTAATTGATAATGTACCATTACATAAGCACGAATCAGTCTAAAAGAGTAGTGATATGGATTAGTCCAATGACAAAGTAGAAACAATTATTTTGGGTGAAATATTGGCTAAAAATTATAATATTGGTGAACTACCCACACAGGAAGAATAAAAAATCTCTTGCAATCAGCTAGATGAAGAATTAGAAAGTTGGAACAACTAGATGAAGAATATGTATGCTAAGCATCTAAAACATCCCTCTCATATGCTAATTTTAATATACTTGGAAAGATAATTTAATATGACAAATAACTCATTTGTAGTAATTTGGCACCCATACCATTGTTGGATATGAATGAAATAGATGAAAATAATGCTGAAATAGGTTATCCATCTAAAGAAAGTGAATTGAATGAGTTCAAAATGGAAGATCTCTCACCTTAGGACAACCATACCTTTGATCTAATTAGCTTGAACATGAATGAAGAAGTCATGAGAGTCCTTTCCACTAAAGAGCAATACTTTCACATCATCAAAGATAGGTGGAAATAAGAACAAAATCAATATATTACCCTTATAGTAGAAGAATTAGACCATTAAAAGTAGCTTGAGGAGTGGCATTGTAATAGTCCATTGCCCCTCTACATAGTGGAGGAAACCAAGATTTATAGAAATGTGTGATTATAACATGGATGCCCTAGTGATGAATAGATAAATTTGGTAAAAGTTAGAGTTAGGAATATCTTGCTCCAATGTAACTCTTCACACATTTCTAGTATAGATTATAAAGTCAAAATATCACTAACAAGGGAAGAACTAAATAGATACCTTATAGATGATGAAGATAACAAGGAGGATGCTGCCATAACATTCATTTTAGTTAAGGAGCAAACAATAATGGATTTAATGATTTGCTACCTTGAAGAAACTATATTTGCTATGTTGGGTAGGCAAGTCACTCTGGTAAGAATTGTTACCCACCCCTATCCCTCACTATAATTCAATGTTTGGGCAAAGGTACTTATAAAACCCTATCCCAAGTGAATTTTAAAAATTGAATGCAAGAATATTATTAAATTAAATAGTGTAAATTTTCTTAAGTTGCATGGAAATAATGTAGATATGACTCTTTAGGATAGTGTTCATGAGTGTAGAGGTCAACATAGGCATAAATATGTGTCTTACCTTGGTAGGATATCTAACAATCTTTTCCAAAATCATGAATGCAAATGCATTCCATATTAGGTGTTTAACTAGCGAGGATGTCTTATTACTTGTCAATAGGCATTTCTCTAAATCATTCCTTCTAGGTATGTATTTTCCTTGTAAGTTATTGTAAATACATTTATCTTTCCCTTTGTTATTTGTTTTCCTCCTTTATTTTTTGTTTGGTTTGATTTTCCTAATTTTTTCTATCGGTCTGACCTTGTTGCTTGTCATTTTTTGGTCTGGACCATCTATTTTGCCATGTAGATTTCCCTATTGGTTAAAATAATGAAGAACATATAGTTTATAGGTAAGTAACATGAATGACATTTTGGTGTGTAAATAATCTGAGTATTTATAACATTAGATTCTCTTTTCAAATTGATTTTGAAGGTTTGGATATCATTTGTGTTTTTAATTTGTTTGAATTGGATTAAGTTTGGATAGAATATTTGGTCAATAAGGACATTATATTGAAACCAAGAACACAAATCACATCTTAATGGTTTCTAAGTTTGCCTAGATGAACCTACTATAGTGAATATCTAGGGTGAAAAATATATAATTATGATTTTCACTTGCCAAGGTGGTCCCCAACCTAGAATTGAGATACTAAAAATAAAGTGAAAAGAGAAAACAAAAAAATAAAATAAAAATATATTTCCAAAAATCTCAATTCTAGGTGATTCAAGAAACCTCTATCAGGCCTATGGATACCTAGTTGGTGTAAAACAAGTCCTTGAGTGGGATCAAATACAACTCTATTAGGGCTATAAATGCCTAGATGGTAGTGAAGCAATGTCAAATAAAATATTCTCAAGGTAAAATTCACTAACATGATGGTTGGATCCATGGTAGTTAGTCCTAATAAGTTCCAAGAAATGGTAATTAACTCACTTAAACACACCAAGTCAATGACAGTGCCTATTTTGGTCCTTTATCTACTCTCAGCGTCTCCTCTCTCAAACTCATTCATGTTCGATGCATAGTCTTAGATAGAGATTTTGGATTTTTAGATAGGTTTCTATCATTCCAAAATTTGCAAGAATATTTTCTAGTAGATTTTCTATTTTTTGTTTCTTTCTCAACATACCTTAATTATTTTAAGAATCAAGGAACCTCTTTTTTCTTTGCTCTCACCTAAACTCATGGCTCATTGGTCTTAGTGCTATCAATTTGATTTGGTAGCTTGTATCAATTTTCATGCCAAACTATGTCCCATGACCATCACAATTGGAATGATCACATCCATTCAAGAAAATTTTATACAAGGCACTTAACATGAAAGTAGAATTTTGACCTTAAACTTTGTATTTAAACATTCTTACATGGTTATCTTAGCATGATCTAGGAAGTCATATTAGTTTGGATGACCCTCTATCCCTTGAAAACTACCCTATTGGGACAACCAAGTTTCAATGATAAACTTTCATATATAACACTTATCCCCGAAGAGAAGTCTTACTACACTTGTTTGTGCTTGAAAAATCCTTCCCTCTAGCTTTCTGAGCTCCTTATAGTTTGTTTTGGTGGTCACTTTTATTTCTATTCCATTTTATCCCCTAAAACCCATCCCATCCTATAAAATAATCTCATATGATTCATTCTCATATTTTGCACCTGGTCTCTAGATGACTTTTTGACATACTTATAACTCTTTGAAGATCTCAAGAAAAACATGCCCTGTTCCCTAAATAGGTCTGCCTATAGATGTTTTTGAAAAATATCAATTGGTACACCTAATCAAGATTTCAACGCTCAATTATGTCTTTGGGAATTTATAAGTCTAGTTCTATTTGAAATTTTTCTCTAGCCAAGTCTAGGTTTCATAGACCTAACCAGGCTTCTAAAGCCTGATTAGGTCTAGGGAGGTCCTTGTTTTATTTACAATTATAATCAAGTGTTTTTAAATAAATAGGTTAGGAAGGGGAGTATGTTATAGGTCTATTTTTAATCAAGGATATGGTCCCTGATTAGGTCTTGGTGATTGGATGGGGGCATGTCATAGTTATATCTAGGCTTTAAAGCTTGATTAGGTCATAGGCTTCGATTGAGTGGGTGGTTAGTTCTAGTTAGGGTTCAAACCCTGATTAGGTCCTCTAGAGTCATGTTGATGTCATAACAATGTTATTTAAGTATTTTTACTTGGATAGGTCTTTGAGCCTATCCTTGTGTTTTCACCATGTTAATCAGGGTTTGTACTACAATTATAATATTGAGCCTTCATGTAATCAAGAGTAGTCCCTAATTAGTTCTCAGGGTAGTTTTTGAGATTTTAGTAGTTTTAATTAGGATTTGAATCCTTGGTTAGGTATACATACCTATCCATATGACTCACCAATTCTATTTAGATAAAAGACCTGAATATGTATATAAACATGCAAAATTCACTTTAGTGCTATTTGGGCTTTAAGACCTTGATTAGCACCAAATGTTAAAATTTTAAAAATGTAACTTTTTTAGATTTGATTATGCCTCTAAAACTTGATTAGGTTTACCAAGAAATGTTTTGACCCATTTTTGATTTTTTGATGATAACTTGAGTTTTTGGTGTCAATGTTTTGAACCATTCACGTTGCTATAAAGGTGACTTCATCTTAGATGAAATGTAATCTCAATTTTTCCTAATTGTGCCTAGTTTAAAACATGTTCATGTTTTTGTGTATTATTTTACTATTAATTACAATGTTTTGACTTATTTTTGGTCTTTTTGTAGCTCGTGAATAGGAAAAGTGGAAAATTTTGAGGAGAATGAAGAGGAAAGAGGTAGTTGAATAAATTAATTATAGTTGCTGGTGTTTTAGAGGGAAACTCCTTCCCTTGGAAATCTACAATATCTATATATTTATTGAATTATATTATAAAAGGGTTGGCTTTTCTTCTCCCCACAAGAGATTTAGAGCCAATCACTTTCATTTTTCATGTAATTTTTAGGTTTGACAATATAATTTCTCCCTCAATATCCTCCCGTATCATTATAATGCAGAATTTTGAAGGGATTAATTATAATGTAATTTGAATGTGATTGTCAAAATGATACATATTGATTAATAAAAGACCTAGGATCATTTGCTTCAATTTATGCATGTATACAATGGTTGTGGCTATTATTTCCTTGTCTACTCTTATTAGAAGCTTGCATTTGATTGTGCATATGTTGATTGGATCAGTGGATAATTTATGGAGTTCATGTGATCATGAAATTGAATTTGCCTTCATTATTATAGGATTTTATTTTCAATTTTCCCTATCTTTTACTCTTTTTTATCAGTTTATTAGCTAGGGTTAGATTATGGTTTGAATGCAATATGAATCTAATGTTTATATCAATGGAAAGAGTAGTTTCTATTTTTTTAAATTCATTATTAAAAATGCATAAAATTGAATGAATGAATGCTTTAAATCAGCCACACTCACTTTTAAACCAAACCCTAAATGATGATTTTAACACATGGGCAAAATATAAAATTGCAAGTTTGTTCAGCGTCGTAAAACTCATTGAAAACCTTTATGAGAAAGAAACTAAACCAACATTTACATATAAATGACACAAGGAACATAAAATGATAAAATCAAGTTTTAAATATTCCTAAACCAACAATCCCCTTGATTGAAATAATCCATAATGCACAACTAATGAAGATCAATATGCCATGACCTATTAGACAAAGACTTTAGGGGACCCACCTCAAGGGACTCCTTTCAGGAGAGGCTTGATATGATTCACTACCTTGATATCCTACCATTGATGAATCATTCCAAATGACACCTCAATAGATATTTCAAGGCATACATGGGAATAAAAAGTGTTATTACAAACATGTACTAAATTTCATTCATTTATCCTTTTAATGCAACATTTATAGATTCTATATTAAAAGTGAGGTATTTGTAGACACATAAATTTAGTATTAAACACTTGCTAATATTATTTTTGACATATCTTTGACATACATGAATTATACATACTTGAGTGTTATGCACCTTTCCCTATTAATTTATCTATCTACTGACTTGGTCAAACCAATTTGTTTTCATTCATACTTAGGATATCCCTAGTCTATGCCAAAACACTCTATTATCTTAATTAGGCTATCACCATATTGTATATCTATGATTTTAGTTTTAAGGAAAGTGATGGAAATAATTATACATATATAATTAATACATGTGTCGACCTCTATTTACAACATCTAGGAGATTACAATGACTAATTTTCAAATTTAAATCTCTCCATTGCATTAACCTAAACATGTTTCCTATGTATGTTATGGGGGTATTAGAGAGTAATCTATAAATACAAGACAAGCTAAAGGTATTAATCACTTGGAAATTATTTTGAGAATAAATTACACACACACACACACACACACACACACACACACACACACACACACACACACACACACACACACACACACACACACACACACACACACACACACACACACACACACACACACACACACACACACACACAAATATATATGCACACCCGTGATACATTATATAAAAGCATCAAATTTTGAAAACCTCTCAATGGAATACTCCTGAAGCTAAGTCTTAATAGAAATATAAGGTCAAAATTGCATGTTTTTGAGTGTCTAAAGCCAAAGCACTATGTTGAATTATATTAGATATTTATTGATCACACACATATCTAGATATGATAACTATGTGAAATTTGATCCCTCTTTAGAGTATTTTAACATAGGCAACACTTGATCACTTAGATATGAGTGGTTCAGGTTATCTAATTCATATTTTACCCCTTTAGTTCAGGTTAATATTATGTCAAAAATGGAGGTAGGATTTCAAGGAAAAATAAGACAAAATCAATATTTACACATAAGATGGAGCTCAATAAAGTAAACATAAGTCATTTAGATAGGTAGACATAGATATCTATGGAAAAATAGACCACCAAAATTAATAAGGAAAATAGTGGTGGCAATGAACTATATCAATTATTGCATGTGTTTGGGCTTCAATGATAATGTTCATGTACGTTTTGACAATATATTTACTAATACAAGTAATCACATAGCTATTACAGAGTATTTTAATGTACTATACACATGTAGTGAACATTACATAACATAATATTAGCTAAGTGCCTTTTTTCCCCTATATTCTTTGTCATTTCTATATTTATTAAGTTTAATCCATCTCTTTATTGCATTTATTATTGCATAATTTATTATAATCTTATACAATATGCATTTCAATATTTTTTACCTATTTAAATCCACTAAATTTAAAATAAGTTAACCAATACACTAAAGGATGGTGAAGACACAATTATTTTTGAGAAAGAATATTTTCCTACTTGAAATACTATAGATTATAATCTCACACTTTTTATTCAAGTAAAAAATTTAAAATAATGGGGTTAAGCTGTGTTCATAGATAATAGATCACAATTAAACATTTTCAACATCATTTTTCTTCAAACACTTGGTATCAACATTGATTCTATTCATAAGTTAGATAATAACATTAGAGGTTTTGATAATGTGCCTCACTAAGTGTTAGGAATGATTACATTGGAAGTCACTGTGGTGCCCAAAATTTTTAGCAACTATATTCCAAGTGATTATCAACAATTTAAAATATAACCTACTACTTGGTAGATCTTTTATTCATGTAATGCAATTAGTTTTATCCATTCTACATCGGTGCTTAAAATTTGGGCACGAAGGATGTTTTCATACATGTGTGGTGGATAATAGATCTTTCAATTACCTCAATGTAAATAAAACCTAAGGAAAGGTTTATATTTCAATCCAATGGCCCTCACTCCTCCTTAGTAATTCCATCATAGATCCTACTAGCAGAACAAATACATACATATGAGGTAGGAGAGACAAGCAAAGCTAATGAAAATAATCCACCTCTAAACATACCTTCTAACCAAGAAGAGGTAAATAAACCTTTACATGTAAATGAAACATAAAGGCAGAAGATACCAGATCTTTTACTATTAGTCAATACAAAAAATCCTTATCTAATGATTATCGAGGGTGTGTTAGGATCTTAGAGTACAATTGATTACTTTTGTAGAAGCAACTAAACACGGAATTGAAACCAAAAGTAATAACTAGAAATCAGAAAAAACAAATAATAGGAGATACAAGAAACAACCAATCTATATTAAACTCTTCTGGAAGGATATACAATGAAGAAATCTCTCTCTCCTCACACCTCTAAGATGTACAATAATTCTTCCTCAAGAGTTCTCTCTCTCTCTCTCTCAATCAATTACAATCAACTCAATTACTAAATTGTACATGCTATAAGGATCTAACACTACTATATAGTATACTACAACACTAGGGTTCATGATCCATGCATTCGCCACCCTTAGATCCACCTCTTAAATCAAAGGCTAAAATATGTTCTTCTAAAAATAACAATTTTGGAAATACACAGAAGTCAGTGTCGATCTGAAGATGATCGATGCTGGTCGACCCTTAACCGATGTCGATCGACCCCTAACCGATGTCGGTTGGTTCTGACCAATGCTAATTACTGTGTAAGCCCAACAACCTCCACATTAGCTCATTAGTGAAGCTTTTAGCTCCACAACTCAACAGTCTCCCACTTGGAGATAAACAGCTACACCTGTACCTATACAACAACATCCTCTAAACATCTCTGGCTTGTTTCTCCCTCTTCAAGTTCAATCTTGAAGACCACAAAAGTTGAATGAAGATTCAACTTCTCCTTTGTTACTAGCTTTGTTAACATATCAGCAAGGTTCTTATCTATATGGATCTTTTCCATCTTCAACTATCCATCCTCCAATACCTATCTAATGAAGTGGTACCTAAGCTGTATATGTTTGGTTCTTGAATGAAAGGCTGAATTCTTTGCCAAATGAATTGCACTTTAACTATCACTGTACAATAATCAACTCTCTTGCTCCTTTCCCAACTCTTCCATGAACTGAGTTATCCAAATCATTTCCTTGCTAGGCTCTGTGACTGTAATGTATTCTACCTCTGTAGTAGACAAGGCAACAACCTTCTGCAACTTTGAAATCCAGCTAACTGCCATTCCACCAACAGTGAACACATATCTTGTGGTGCTTCTCCTACCATCCAAGTCACCTGCCATATCCAAATCTACATACCCATGTAGAGAAGTATTTGACCATCCATAACATAAATGCCTACTGCTGGTCCCTCTCAGATATCTGAGAATCCACTGAACTGCTTTCTAGTGTTCGTTTCCTAGATTGGCCATAAACTTGCTAACAACTCCCACTGCTTGGGCAATATCTGGTCTAGTACATACCATTGCATACATCAAGCTCCCAACTGCTAAAGCATATGGAACTCTACTCATATACTCAACCTCATCATGTGATTTAGGACACTATTCTTTGCTCAACTTGAAGTGTCCAGCCATAGGTGTGCTTACCAATTTTGCATCCTGCATATTGAACCTCTCCAACACCTTATTCACATAATCCTTGTGAGACAAAATCAAACTATGATTTTTCTAGTCTCTCTTAATACTCATGCCAAGGATTTTCTTTGCTGCTCCTAAATCCTTCATGGCAAATGTGTGAGCTATTTTTACCTTAAGCTCAATAATTTCCTGCATGTGTGAACATGCAACAAGCATATCATCTACATATAGTAATAGGATAATATAACTACCATTATCCAATCTGTTAAAATAATACAATGGCCAAATTGACATTTACTAAAGCCATGCTCTGTCATAAACCTGTCAAACCTCAAATACCATTGTCTTGGAGCTTGCTTAAGACCATATAAGCTTTTCTTCAATCTACACACAAGTTTGTCCTTACCTTTGACGTCAAAACCTTTCGACTGATCCATATATATCTCTTCATCTAAATCTCCATGAAGAAATGCTGTCTTAACATCAAGCTACTCAAGATGCAAATCCTCAATAGCAACTAAAGACAATACAGTCTGAGTAGAACTCATCTTTACTACAGGAGAAAAAATTTCACCAAAATTAATACCTAGTTTTTGTGTAAATCCCTTTACTACCAACCTGGCCTTATGTCTCATTTGTCCATTTTATCCTTCCTTTAACCTATATACCCATTTGTTTTTTAGTGCTTTCTTTTTGATTGGCAACTCAACCAAATCCCACGTATGGTTCTCTTCCAAGGAATCAATTTCCTCATTCATGCCATGCTCCCACTGTTACCTGGATTCTACCTACATTGCCTCATCAAAACTTTCTAGTTCTCCACCATTAGTGAGCAACAAGTAGTATAAAGAAGGGGAATAAAAAATTGGAGGTTTACTTACCCTTTTAGATCTCCTTATGGGCATTTGAGACTCATTTATAGCTTGTTATCCACCCAAATTTTCTTCTGATAGTGACTGATCTCAGTCATCTCTGATCGATGCCAGTCTGCACTTGATTAATGTCGATTCCTCCTGATCGACACTGATTTCCACCTGACTGACATCAATTTCCACCTAACTAATGTCGGTCTCTGTGTTTTTCTGTGAGTGATGATTTTTACCTGTAAGCTCATTTTGGATCATAACCTCTTCCAAATCAAGATTGCCCTACTCAGAATTATTTAGCCTCTTGAGCTAATCATTGTACATCACCTTCTCATTGAAAACTACATCACGGCTTCTAATAATTTGGTTAGTTTCTAAATTCCAGAACCAGAATTTGAAATCTCCAAAACCATAACCAATGAAAGTGCACTGCATAGATTTAGCATCCAGCTTCTTTCTATTTTCTTTATCAATGTGCACAAAAGCTTCAAAACTAAAAAATTTGAGAAATGAAAGATCTACCCTTTTACCTATCCAAGCCTCTTCTAGAATTCCACCATCTAATGCAGTAGAAGGTCCTCTGTTAATCAAGTAAACTACAATATCTATAGCTTCTACCCAAAACTGTAAGGGCAAACCAACATGCAACCTCATACTCCGTGCACACTCCATTATTGTTCTATTCATCCTTTTAGCAAATCCATTTTGATGAGGTGTCCTTGGAACCATCCTTTCCCTACGTATTCCACTCATAGAATAGTAACTATTGAATTTATTGCTGCAGTACTCACCACCATTATCAGATCTAAGGCACTTCAATCTCAAACCTATTTCATTCTCAACCAAAGCTTTCCATTTCTTAAATGTGTCAAAAAACATCAAATTTCCTCTTTATGCAATAAACCCATACCTTTCTTGTAGCATCATCAATGAAAGAAACATAATACTGTGATCCTCCAATAGAAGTTACCTAAGCTGGTCCCCACACGTCTGTGTGAACAAGCTCCAACTTGTGCTTCTTCTTTGTTGACCCAATTTTGAGAAACCTCACTTTCTTCTATTTCCTAAAAATACAATGCTCAAAAAAATCTAGATCTATGCTTTTCAAATCTGAAAGCTTATCTTTTGACTTAAGAACATTCATTCCCTTCTCACTCATGTGACCAAGCCTACAGTGCCACAACTTTGCATCTACATCTAAAGTAGATAAAACAGAAGGATAATAATTAGTAATACAAGTAGATAGATAAAGTGTACCTACTCTCTTACCTTTTTCTAATACAAGTGCACCCTTGGAAACTTTCCAAGATTCAACTGTTAGAGTTACTGTGCAACCCTCATCACCTAACTTTCCTGCAGAAATCAGATTCCTCTTCAGGATGGGTACATGCATGACATCCTTCAACACCCATGTGTTGCCATTCTACAATTTCAGCTGCACTTTTTCTTTGCCAATGATTTTACAAGGCTCATCATCCCCTAAATAAACTTTTTCAAAATCTCCATGGACATAATCATTGAAAAATTCTCTATTTGGGGTTACATGGAAAGAGGCACCAGAATCTAAAACCCATGATTCTACTTTATTATCCAAAGAAAATATAAGAGCATCTTGTGCAACAATACCTGCAACTTTTGCTTCTTTATTACCTTCATGTTGATTTTCTTTTTTATCCTTCAATGAATAATCTTTCCTTGCATGCCCTTTCTTTCCACAATTCCAGTAGGTTATTCTTTCATTTCTAGATTTGGATCTACTTCCCATCTTTGACCTTGATTTCCTTGCTTGCCCTTCTCTCTTTACCTTCCCTTGCTTTCAACACTTAAAAGCATTACCTGATGTTTCCCTTGTGCTTTTCTTATGAATTTATTCATTCAAGATTACACTAACAACATCATCAACTTTCAAGATATTTTAAGTAGATGCAATATTACTAACTGCCATTACCAAACTATGCCAACTTTTAGGTAAAGAGCATAAGATTAAGAGAGCCTTAATTTCATCATCAAAAACTATTTTAACTAAATTTAACTGATTTACTATTGTATGGAAATCATTAAGATGACTAGATACAGATCCACCTTCTTGCATTTGCAAATTAAATAATTGCTTCATAAGATATACCTTATTCAAAGCTGAGGGTTTTTCATATAAATTTGCCAAAGTATCCATTAACTCTACCGTTGTCTTTGCCTATGATAAGTTGGAAAACACAGAAGCTGCTAGGCTCAACCTTATAGATCCAAGAGCCTTTCTATCAAGAACATTCCATTCTTCATCTTCTATATCTATGGGCTTCCTTGAAACCCCACCCAATGGTAAATATAGATCTTTCTGATACAGATAATCTTCAATCTGCATCCTCCATAATTGATAATTCTTGCCATTGAATTTCTCCATTCTTAGTTTACTTTCTTCTGCCATTGATTTGCTCCCACTCAATTAGAAACCCTTGTGAGTGAATTCTATAATCAACAAACACTAACACACTCTGATACCAGTTGTTAGGATCTTAGAGTACAATTTATTACTTTTGTATAAGCAACTAAACACGGAATTGAAATTAGAAGTAATAAGTAACTAGAAATTAGAAACAAAAAATAATAGGAGATGCAAGAAACAACCAATTTGTATTAAACTCTTTTGGAAGGAAATACAATGAAAAAATATCTCTCTCCTCAGACCTCATAGATGTACAATAAATCTCCCTCAAGAGTTCTCTCTCTCTCTCAATCAATTACAATCAACTCAATTACTAAATTGTACATGCTATGAGGATCTAACCCTACTATATAGTATACTACAACACTAGCGTTCATGAGCCATGCATTCACCACCCTTAGATCCACCTCTTAAATCAAAGGCTCAAATCTATTCTTCTAAAAATAACAATTTTGGAAACACACAAAAGTTGGTGTCAGTCTAAAGATGACTGATGTTGATCGACCCCTAACCGATGCCGGTCGACCCCTAATCGATGTCGGTTGGTTCTGACTGATGCCAGTTACTGTGTAAGCGCAACAACCTCCACATTAGCTCATTAGTGAAGCTTTTAGCTCCACAACTCAACAGGGTGATAGTGATGATTATGAAAATTAATTTCCTAAGAACATAATTGATTATTTGTCTCATATAAACTTTACACCTATAAGACCAAGATAGTACCAAGTTAATTCAAACATGACAAGCATTTATAAATTATGGGGTCTCCTTTATGAAAAATTTAATAAAGGGAAGACACCCCTTTTAAGCAATCATAAGGATACCAATGGCATAGACACATACCTATAAGAACCTCTATAAATTAAGAAATGAAAAAGTGAATGTTCTATGGTACATAAACAAAAAAACCATTATCTACATATTAAGGAAAACATGGATTTAAATAAGAATGCTTGTTGAAATATTCATTTAGGGAAATAATCTCTCATAATAAGTGTTCCATTGAGACATACAATTGCATAATATATCATGACTTGATCACAAGAAATACTACATGTCACATAATGTATCCATGATGAATATTTAACACCTAGGAAAAGTTTAGTCAATAATATAGAGTTCATGGAAATAGGATCTTATACATATCAAGATATAATATTTTAAGGAATTGGTTTACAAAATAAATGAAGTGTTATATGTTATATTATAAATGTTTCTTGATAAGATTTTGATCATTGTACCTTCCACTAGACATTGACCAATGGTTCATTTATCACATAAAAAAAGGATGTCATATTATTGTTATCATAGAATAACTAGACATTGAACATATAAATATGAGGCATCATGACAAAATATTAATAAGTTTAAGGATTAATTCAAATGAAAATCATAAAAGTAATGGAACCTAAGATGCATGCACCAATTTTGACTTTCAAAAAGATCTAACAAAAGAAAATATCACATAACATGTACAAGTGTCTATAAATTGTCCCATTGACTATTCATGTATTCATAGAATATGACTATAGGAAATAATTTAAATTTTATGTAGAACAAGGGTAAAATACATGTAACATTTAATTTTTACAATAGTTGGGATACATGATACATGAGCTACAACATACTATCTACTTTGAAGGGGAAATGTACCATATTATATTATTGTTTATTATGGGCCAAATGTTATAGATACGTTGATATTCATAATGAATTATAGGGAAAATTTTTATAATAAACTTGGACAAAAATGGTTAAAACAAATGAAATCTAGTTTTGATGATCCAAATAAGTGTCTTACATTGACGTTTTAAAATAATAAAATAAAAATTCAACATGATGGAAAGAATGAGCACCAAAAGATCAAAAATTAAAAAAAAATTGAAGTGGAATCACTTAATATAATAATATTTAAACCTATATATGGTGTTCAGAGAAATTTAATGCTTATACATACACATCTTGAGAAGGTAGAGAAAAAACTGATAGATATAATTGGGTATGACAACTCTAGAGATGATGACTTGTGGGAATTTGATACAATTTTATATCCCAAGGCAAGAAATCTATTACCAAACCCAAGGGATATATTTAAGCATACCCTAGAATTGATCTTAGGAATGTTAAAAAATAAAAAAAATAAAAAACATAAATATCCAAATATTATAGAAAATACAAAACTAAGACCTATGCATGAAATGTTTTGCTGGTATACATAGTTAACTAGTAATAGTCATCATAAACATGGTGAGTTACATATATATTTCTACATAAAGGTTTTCATGATATTCATACACTTATCAGGTTATATTTATATACATAATATTTTTCACTTTATCATTTATTAGCACTTTATCTTACCACAACTTGTCAAGCATTGATCTCCCTAATTGCATGCCTTAAAAGGGTACACTGAAAAAATGGTGGTCATGGTGATTTGTGAGAGTTATTGCTATTAAATCATGATTACACCATTCCTATTATTAGTTAAAATTCTTCAGACTATATTTATATTTACCTATATCCTATTATCCTTATTTAATTATGCTAATATAATTATATCTGACAAAATTAACTAGTCTAATATTTATTTTAGTGCCTTTTACCCTTCCTGTACCATATCAACCAACTCAATATAATTATGAGCCTATCTTTTGACATTTGTATTATATATACCTAGATGATACCATTGTGTGTTATCCAACTTCTTTAAACTATATTTTTTGGGTTGATACCACCAATTTAGAGTCTAAGGTTGGTTTTGGGTATAGGATAAATATTAGGAGTCATATTTCATTCCTATCATATCATATACCCTCTATTCACTTTGATTTCACTTATTTTTCTTCTCTAAGTCATACTTGGAGGAGTTTGTGTTTTAGAGCCTTATCTTGAAGAAGATTTTCTTGTGGTGTTTTTGGAGATTAATAGGAGTAATTGATATTCCTGGATGAGGATATCTTAGGTTTTTATCCAACCGTTTTAATTCTTCAACCCACAACATATCTTGTAAAGCTTCACTTGAGCCAAAGGAGATATTAATGCTCAATGGGTCCACTCCAAGTTCAGTATTTCTAAACCTATACTTCTTTCCTTTATTTACATAGTAGATAGATGATGCTTATTTCTTAGTGAATGAATGTGTGTGTATCCTTGTAAAAGGTCTCTCTATACTTAATAAATCTAGTGTGGCTATATGATTTCTTAGACTTTACATATTTAACTTTAGGTTGCTTATACCCCCATTTGGTTGACCATAGAACCTTATAATTAGTTGAACTTACTTTACTTAAATAATTATTTTTATTTTACTTTACTTACTTTAGAGTAAAAAACTCTACATTTTTTGAGTTCAGTTATGCACTCCAAGTTTTGTCCCTGCACTTTTCAGTTTTGACACAGTGAAGTTTTTTGACTCAGAGCACGGGTTCAAATTTCTTTTCGCCTAAATTTTGTCTAAGTATCAAAATTGAGTGGATGCTACCAAGTGTCATTAGCTGAGGCACATTTCATAATTTATATAAGTTGCTCAGAATATGCCACGTGTCCCATAGTAACTCAACAGAGTGCAACAAGTGTTGGCATTTGCGTCCCATGTTTCTTATACATTTTGAAAGCTTCTTTTCCATAAGCTTTTCTCAAGATCGAGTGAAAGGCACCAAGTGGCAACTGTGAAAGGTTTCAATATGATTTTCTAAAAGCAATGGAAGACACCATGTATCCCTAGCTGAAGAAAGCAGAAGTTACCACATGTCAACATCTGAATTATCTTCATTTTGTTTCATTGATAAGTAAAGACTGTGGTGGGTCTCAAGTTTTTGTTTTGAGGCAAGCGGAAGCTGCCAAGTGTCACCATCCATGTAAATATGAAATAAGGCCCTAATGTTTCTATAGTATAGACAGAGTGATGTGGAGACTAACAAGTGTCACCTTTTGCAGGATTCTCAAAAGGTAACTAAAAGTAGTGGAGACCGCCACATGTCCCTTGTTAAAGATGCACAGAAAGTGCCACCTATCCCTGTTCCCTTTTTGAAGTTGCTCAGGTGAGAAGTGCTGTGGGTCCCATTTTCTATAAGTTATTAATGTTTTGAAGAAGTGGATGGTGACAGATGTCAAAGACAAAACACTCTTAAGCAGAGACACAGTAAAGAGTATAGGTTATGCAAAAAGTGCCGTATGTCTTTGGTAAGTGCTGCAGAACATGCCAAGTGTCACTTTTTGGTGCCTCTTGAATAATAAGAAGGTTTCAAGTAGAGTAAGGGAATCAGCCAAGTGTCCTCTCTCATTTGACAATGGGAAACATCCTGTGTATCTATTTCAGCCAATGAACTTGTAGGAAGATAGAACATTTCAGATCCAAGAAATATCCTATGTTAGACACTTCCAGTTCAGTTAGAGTTTAGTTAGGACATTGGATTGGGAACATGTAGGTAATCTAGAGCTGATCCAATGCTATAAATAGGGGTACAGAGATCACCAGAAGGATCATCAGAAGATAGAGAGAATTTTCTATGAGAGATTATTGTCAAGAGTTTTTAGACTTGTTTAGCTATGATTAGGAACATCATTTGCCTTTGTTCTATTTTCTTGAGTTAGAAAGTTTATGTAACTATGCATGTTTCTATGCCTTTTATGTGACTAGAGAATTAATAATAAAACTGAGTTCTATGCCTTTGTTGATATTTTTTGTGTCACTGCAAAAAGTAATCTAAGTTGTGAGCCTTTGTCTCTATAGTTTTTCATCTTTTACATTGATCATGTCTTGTTCGCTCTTTAATGTAAATGAATCTTACATATAGCTTCACTATGCTCAGAATTAAGGGTCGAATTAAATTCAAGTGCATCACCATAGTTAGATTTTCTTTCATTACACTTGTGTTTTTGTTTAATTCCTATCCCTTTTCACATTATACACTTGATATAAAAAAGAGCCAGCTTCTTTAAAATTTGGAGGTTGTTTCAAGTTACAAGTCCCACATTCCTAAAACTTCCCATTGTTGGTGTTAGAAACATCACAATTTTAATCATCAACATTTTTTGGCATGCCTGGTGGGAGCCCATCTTGAAGTTTCTTTCAAGACCGTATGAACTAGAGAGCTACAAGGAGTCAGAGCTGTGGACCAATAACAAGATCTCAATCTAATGTAAATCTAGGTATTCTTTTTCCACCATTGGTAACTAGTCCAAGAAGAAGGGTCATTCAATTTATACCAATACTAAGAGCCAACATGGGAGCACTTATACCCCCAAGGAATTATGCAAGTTGGAACACTGGTAGTCCTTTGATTCTCCCAATACCACTAGACACTTGGGACCCTATTCCACTAATTGCCCTGAAAGCTTTGCCCAAATTCAGTGGGCAAGATTTCAAAACACCTGAAGAACATCTTCAAGATGTGTCTGATGTCTGTGCTATACATGTGGTCACATAGTAGAATGTGGATATAAGATTATAAGCAACTTATTTTAAAGGGAAAGCTCTAGAATGGTACAGATCCTTGACTCCAAATACAATATCTACATGGGATCAACTTGGAGATCTTTTCTTTGAAAGGTTTGCAAAAAAGGGTGATAAGTCTTCTTTGTTGCAACAATTGATTACTATTAAAAGGGCACCACAAGAAGCAATGACTGACTTCAATTCAAGATTTCAAAAGACTTGGGAAAGAATCCCTGCTACAGCAAGACCATTACTAGTTATGGATATAGTCTTTTATCTTAAAGCTTTAAATTTAGACATATCAGTAATGATTCAGTCACTTGGAGGTGAGACTTTGCTAGAAGCTTATGACTATGTAGTTAGAGCTAAAAATAATTTAATAGATGCTAGAAAGTTTCCCCCAAGTCCTCCCATGCCCATGTTTCTAGAGATTACCTTATCATTGCCTCAAGAAGCCCCTAATTCCATAGCCCCACCTGTGTCTATGTACACATATCCTCAACAACCTGCTAAAGAACTTATCCTTACCTAGTCATCTGAGATGGATGATATCAAAAACATCTTAAGGACATTTTCAAATGAGTTAATTAACATAAAAATATAGCATAATCCTTACCCTAAACCCCAATATCAAGGCTACCAAGGGAATAGATTTACACCTCAGCCAAACTAGTATCAGGGTCATCAAAGGCAAAATAACCCTCAACCAACAAACCAATTAGTTGCAGTCCCTACACCCTCATAGACTATTCCTCCCAATCCAAATAGAGAGATTGTTCAAGGGTAGAATAATTATGTAGATAACACTAATGCTTGGTGTTTTCCTTGTAATAATGCTCATATGCCTAGAGATTGTCCTATGGGTAATCTACAACAAAAGGTAGCAGAGCAGAGAAGAATGGATGGACAATTTGCAAGTACTTTCGACACTCAAGCCTACTAGTCCCTTGGTATGAAAATTTTAGTTTTGATGGCTTAGATGTAAGGGATGTATTTATAACAACAAGAAGAAATAACCCTAAAACATGCTTTGTTTTCATGGGTTGAAGATGAAGAGTTAGTGTTCTTGAATGAAGCTTCCACTTCCAAGAAGCCAGTAGTGCAATCAGACTACTATACCAGATCAAAGAGAAGGATGATGGAACAACCTGAAGTCACAAATAATGAAGTTATGGGACCTCCTCCATTTCAAAGTCATCAAAACATAGCTGCTAGACAAGAAGTTCCTCAGCCAGTGCAGAACCAAGTAGATCCTAGACAAGTTTAAGAAAAAACAAGGTACTCTTATTTTCCAAGAACCCAAATAATAGGACCAGTGAATGTGGTGGATCAACTAAAGAGAACCCCGACACATGTGTCAATGTGGAACATATTAACTATTACTGAGAAAAGGACATTGTTATAAGAAGCTCTACAAGGTCAAGCAGTGCCTAAACATATTGGCACAAAAATACTTGCTGATAAAGGAAAGCTCAAGGACACAGTTCATCTACATATAATAGCCCTTGTGAACAATGCAATAGAGGTAAATAAATCCAAACTAGAGCCCTTTTATTTGAATTCTATAGTGGGAAAGAAATCATTGCATAATGTGATGATAGATTCAGGGGCTAGTACTACAGTAATGCCTAAGCAAATAGATGATGCTTTAAAAATAAAGTATGAGCCACTTACTAGAGGAGTCATGCAGCTGGATGGCAAATTAGTGCAAATAATTGGGAGAATTAAACAACTCCCATTGCACTTATATACTTGCCCCAATATAATTGTCAATCAAGATGTAGTAGTCATAGATATACCCCTATATTTGGCCTATGTTTATCTAGGGATTTCACAGCCAAAATAGGAGGATATATGTCACTTGATTGGTCTCACCTCATCCTAAAAACCAAATATGGTTTAAGGATGAAAATACTATTTGAGCCATTATCTAAGGATCACATCACCAATGAACCAACCTAAAAATTAGAAGCAACTCATGCTATTCTAAATAAGGAAGAAAAGGTCTTTGTTGAAGAGTTGGGTGACTGGACTAAACATGACCAAGAAGAGGAAAATAACCATTCGTTAGCTATGATGCATATTGATCCATATGGAAATTATGACTCTACTGGTCTGGGAACTTATGTCATTTTTGATGAAGACCATGAAATTCCAAATGTTTTAAGGAAAGAAATGCCAACTACTCAAGAATCTGAAAAAGATTCAAAAATTTGGACCTTAAATTTTGATGGGGCTAGAAGTAAAAGTGGTGCTGGAGCAAGAATTTGTCTTGTTGCTCAAAATGGGAAGAAAATTTTGAGATCTATTCATTTTCAATTTGCTTGTACTAATAATGATGCTGAATATGAATCCTTAGTACATGGGCTCATATTAGCTAAGAAAAAGGGAATAAAGAATCTGATAGTAAAGGAGATTCAGAATTAGTGGTGAAGCAAATTAGGGAAAAGACAATAGCAAAAAATGTAAGGATGAGATCTTATAGGCGCAAAATTTGGGATTTAATTGAATATTTTAAAGCTTTCAATATTGAAGTAGTTCCTAGAACCCAAAATTATGAAGTTGATAGGATGGCACAGATTGGCTCATAGTTTGATCCAACAACTGGCCTATAGTTAACAATGAGTCAGTAAAAGTTATAGTAAGGCCAACTATCCCAGACAATGATGAGAATTGGCAAGTATTTGAAAATGATTCTTAGGTACTCTCATTCTTGCAATAATCAGGGGAATTTGTTGATCAATTGCAGCTAAAAATTAAAAGGACATATGGAGACCAAGTTATACAATTAAAGAATAATAAGCTTCCCAAAGGTTTGATCACTTTAGAAAACCTTTTTGATCCAGAAGATATAGGCCTAGAGAAGAAAAGGTTCCAATTAAATAAAGCAGATTATTTTTAAATAGAGGTGAGTGAAGGGAGAAATTAAAAATTGGAAATTTTGCAACTCCAGAGAAAAGGGAAAGACTAATTGACTTATGCAAAATATATGATAGAGTCATAGCCTGGAGCTATGAAGACCTTCATGGATATAATAGAGACATCATTCAGTATATAATAGAACTGACTGAAAGATCTAAGTTAGTCAGATAGAAGCAGAGGCCAGTAAATATAAGGATTGAATCTCTAATGGTAGATGAGTTTCAGAAACTTTTAGATTTTAAAATAATTTTTCCAATCAAACACTCAACTTGGGTATCAAATCTAGTTCCAGTCAGAAAAAAGAATGGTGACATAAGACTCTGTGTAGATTTTAGAGACTTGAATAGAGCATCTCTGAAAGATCACTATCCCTTGCCCTCTATGGAACAAATTCTACAGACTGTGGCTGGATTAAAGAGATTTTCCTTGTTAGATAGTTTCTCTAGATACAATCAGATTTGGTTGGCTGATGAAGACCAATACAAGACTACTTTTACTACCAAATGGGGAACATTTTCATATGCTAAGATGCCATTTAGCTTGTCAAATGTTGGAGCTACTTTTCAAAGAGCTATGGATGTAGCATTTGGGGAACTTATAAATAAAATCATCCTGATTTATCGTGATGATCTTACTATTTTTTCCAAGAATGCTTTTGATCATTTTGATCATTTAGAATCTATTTTTAAGAAATGTCAAGAATTTGGAATATCCCTAAATCCTAAGAAATGTATCTTTGTTGTACCTCAAGGCAAACTATTGGGACATATAGTATCTAAAGAAGGAGTTTCTATAGATCCACATAGAGTTGCAGCCATAATGAACTTGCCCTTGCTAGTAAATAAGAAAGTAATTAAATCTTTTTTGGGGAAAATTAATTTTGTCAATTAGTTCATATCCAAATTTGTAGGCTTAGTAAGACCAGTGACACTCTTGTTGAAAAAAGACCTGGTTTTCAAGTGGACTATAGAAGGAAGGCAAGCCTTTGAAGAGGTCAAGAAAGCAATTTCAATGGCCCCAGTACTTAGAAACCTAGACTTTTCTAAGCCTTTTGTAATGATTGCTGCTATTCTAACATAGAAAGATGATAGAAAAGAGCTAGAGCATCCGATAGCCTTTTTCTCAAGGACTCTTAGGGAATACGAAACTAGATACAACTTTGTGGAGAAATAAGCATATGCTATGGTAAAAGTCCTCAAGAAATTTAGGCATAGTGTATCAGGAAGTAAGATTCTGATACTTGTGGCTCACCCAAGTGTCAAAAAATATATTATGGAGGGTGAAATTACTAAAAAAAGATTGAATTATATAACAAAGATCCTTGAATATGATGTAGAGGTCAAACCCACTACATTAGTTAGAGGTAAGGGGTTGTGCCAATACATGACTTAAGAACTTGAAAAGATGATACCTGAAGAAATAGATTCAGAAATGGAAAAGGAAATTGTATTGAGGATACAAGAGGTTGATCAGAACTCCTGGGTCACAAACATGATTTATTTTATGAAATATGGGATTTACCCAAGAGAACTTCCTCAAAATAAGAGGAGATACTATAAGATGCAAGGAGTCCATTTTGTTTTAATTGAACAAGTTCTTTTCAAAAGAAATTCTGATGGCAAACTTTTAAGATGCGTAGAGAAAGATGAGGCTAAGAAAATATTGCATGAAATGCATCATGGAGTCTCAGGTGGACATTTTTCTATGAAAACCATGACTATAAAGATAAGTGACGCAGGTTATTTCTGACCTAATTTATTTACAAACTATTATCAACTAGTTAAAAAATGTCAATCTTGTCAATATTATGTGGGGATGAGAAGGAATGCAATAATGCCTCTTAGTCCTATAATTGTTGATGAGCCCTTTGCTCAATGGGGTTTGGACTTCATTGGAATGATAAATCTAGTGTCTAGTATGGGTCACAAATGGATTATAACTGCCACAAAATATTTCACCAGATGGACCAAAGCATTGCCACTCAAAGAAGCCACATAAAATGTGATCCTAGACTTTCTAGGGAGTATCACTACTCACTTTGGGGCTCCTCACACTATAATTTTAGATAATGCTAAAGAATTTTTAGGATCTAAAGTATCTAAATTTGCACTAAAGCATGGAATATATTTGAAAACTTCTAATTATTACCCTTAGGGTAATAGTTTGGTAGAATCAACTAATAAAAACCTGATTAGACTCATCAAGAGAATAGGGGTTGATCATCACAAGGAATGACATAAAGTGCTTAATATAGCACTGTGGGATAATATAATTACACCCAAGTAGGGGATGAAAATGTCTCCATATGAATTGGTCTATGGCAAGCCTGCTATAATACCTCTAAGCTTGGAGATTCCTGCTCTCCAAATAATAAAATAGATTGAAATTGAGGAAAATGGCTCCATGCAGGTCAGACTTGCTAAAATTTTGGAAGTTCAAGAAAAGAGGGATGCAGCACATGATTCATTAATAAAGCATCAAAAAATAATTAAAGACTGCTTTGATAAAAGGACTTCAAATCCTCAGTTTGAAGTACATTCAATTGTTTTGAAATGGAATGCAAGAGCTGCCAAGTCAGGTCAACACACTAAATTTGAAGCATTATGGACTAGCCCTTATAAAATTTGTGCATGTAAATAGAAAAATTCTTTTGAGCTAGAAATAATGGAAGGCAAACTTGAAGAGATTTCTGTGAATGGGATCTACTTTGAACATTTCAGTTAAGTCGCATCTCTAATGTATTATAGTTAGATAGTTTACCTTTCCTTGTTGCTTTATTTTCCCATTTTGTCTTTCCCACTCTTTATTTTATATAAGTGTTCTTTAAACACGTAGCCATAGCTTAGAGCCTTTTTAATTTTTTTTAAAACTCTCAACACATTAAATATCTCCCAAATCCTTAAATTCCCCAAGGTACCTTGCTTAGCCACCTTCATGACATGTCTAACTCGCTATCCCATGAAGATTTAGTAAGATTTGCTAACAGTTATCTGGGTTTAATGCCATTTTGAGACTTGACGGGTCAATAAATACCTCATAACAAGAATTTAAGATTATAGTGTCTCAAACATTCTTGCGTCTGCTAGAAAACCTCTGCTACTTACATTTTTAGCTCATAGCAAACCTGTTTAAGTGAAAGAGCCTTCCCTATTGCAAAAGCTTCATACTCATTACCACAGTTCACTATTTTCAAGAATAGATATAGATATGGTGGGAGCACAGTCTTCACAATAAGGGTCTAGGATTTACAAATTCATTGACAAGTTTCTTACAATCAAATCATATGCTTCAACCCTTGCACAACCGTTAAAGACCTACCCATAGACTAGAGTCCCTAAAGTTGGTCCTGTAAATGACCCAACAAAGGTGAAATATTTTGTAGATAGAATCATGGACCCAATTCTTCAAAGAACTAGTAGCAAAACTCTCATAGAAGGGGCACATCAAAGGTGTATTTAGAGGGCCAAGGTTAGACAATATGAAACATTCACAATGAGGATATGGACTTCATAGCTAGCACAATTCATTGTCCTAGGTGTGCATCCATGCCTTGACTTTGTTGAAATATGTGCTAAATTGTTTTATGCTCCCTCAGATACCATACAATAGGGTCCATTCATAGTGTAGATTACACCAAAGGCTATCAGAGAGATGCTGGCCCTATATCATGATAAGACAACCATGTTTCCCACCATTGCCAAAATATAGAAAATGGGGGCAAATGTCAATACTCAATTGAGGTTTTTGAAATCAGAATTACAATTAGATGATGATGATACCACTGTGTTGACACTACCTATAACAAGAGCAAAATTTTCACAAGCTAGTCAAGATGCACTTTCCATGATGGCTTTCATTTTTGAAATGAAAGATGATATAACTATTTATGAAGAACAAATGGCTATCCTCTTCAAATTGAGAATTATTGACAAGACTTAGGAGTATCAACTTGATTTCTCTGAGTAGATTGCATATTCAATGGTGGAACAACTTGCGCAATTCAACTCTAAAGCGATTTTTAGGTATTCTTCTTATCTATTTCACTTTATGTTGTATCAAAACTCTAACATCTTTTCTCAACACATCCATCTAAATATGTATGACCCAAGCTTCGGTCTACATAGGACCACTCCTATGTCTGCATGGACACATATCTTGTCCAAAACTAGCGACCCATATGAATTTTGGGAACTTTTTGTTGCCCCTACTTTTTGTCATCTGAGCCCAGAACCGGTTGTAAATAGACTATTTCCAAGTGTCTCAAACCTTATAACCAATTACACTATTCCTTGTGATTATTTTTATGGATCCCATCATACTATTATTAGAGTCCATGGTTTTAGTGGGGAACCAATATTGCTACCTGAGATTTTGAACCTTAGTTAGCATTTTTAGAGGTCACTAGGTAGGTATCTATGGTAGATAATGAATATGGCTCTGGGAAGAAAAAGAAGAAAATGTATGATGTTCCATGGGTAGCCAACAATATGGCTCTAGAAGTCAGAGATACTGAGATCATGTTACTGAGAAAGCTAGCCTTCCTAGGTTTCTCTCTAATTGAAGATAAATGGGTATATGACCCAAATGGTTTCATAACTTCATGGATCAGGACTAATAGGGTCACTGCCAAAATTGTGCATGAGGGCTGTCCCTTTTGAGAAAATAGGAAAAATTCTAGGGAAGATATTCTTGATTTTTATGTTGAATTGACGGATTTACCCCTTCAACAAGACAGACCATGGGAAAATTTTTATGTTAAGCAAATGGATTTTGACCCTAAAATTAGAATGACTTCTAGTTTAAGAAGAGCCTTAAAGAATAAAGACTGGAACACTGAGAAAATAGAAGCCTATTGGAAATATAGGAAAGAGATTTGTGAGACAACTCACTCTTTTGGAAATATGGATTTAGATGAGAAATGGGAGGAACTATGGGATGAATGTCATCTCTCTCTTATGTCTAGCCCTGATACAAGCAATTTGTAGACACAAGGTGGAGAGCCAAAAGCCAGAGTAGGATCCAGTCAAATATCACAGGCCCCAGTGCAAACTTTAGCAACAATCGTTGTAACTATTTGGCCCCAATCTCTCAGTACCATTGAAAAAAAAAAGTGTGGTATCTTCACCACCAAAAGCTTCTCCATCAGTGTCAATCCTTGAGGTTCCCAGTTCTACACAAGAAACACTAGCAGTAGTGGTAAATGTTGAAGAGAAGGGAGCATAGCCAGAAGAAGAAACACCAAGGAAACATAAGAGGTTGAGGTTCTAACTTGATTCAAAAGAGAGGGTAGAACCCTCACAACACCAATCATAGAGTACTTTGGTTACTCCTCAGGTAAGTATTATTTCTCCTCCTTCTTCTCAATCTCTCTCTTCTCCTATAGGAGCGATGTTTCCATCAGGCCAAATAATGTCCCTTGCCACCTCTACTATGCCATTTATCATTTTGCCCCATCTATCCATACTCAAGCCATATCATTGCCTCATTTCCCCCCTCTATTCCTTAGAAAGTTCCTCCTCAAATTTCCCCTAGCCAACATTTGGCTATTCAATATGGCTTGCCACAAGGTTATCCTTTTGCAGGTGGGCACATTGCCTCTCCTTCTACCTTCCAAACTCAAGTAGATACTGCTAAGAAGGCTAGAGAAGCCAAGATGGAGAAAAAGAGGATGAAAGATAATAAAGCCTTGGCTACAACACATATGAGGTCACAATTTGACCCAATATAATAGCAACTAATGGTGACCCATTTGTCACTGAATATAGTCAAGCCAAATGAGTAGATGCAGCCTGAGGTTTACACAATGAATGCAGTGGCCATAGACATGTCCCTTTTCAAACCACAAGATAGGGTCAAGCTGCTAAATGAATCCACTTCTATAGTAGCTAAAGATTATTTGAAAATATCAAAGAAGCTATAGAAGATGGAGGTTGATCTAGCCAAAGAGAAGGCAAACTGTAGCAGTTTGACCACAGAGATCAATACTAATAATAATGAAATAGAGAGTCTAAATAAATAGTTACAAGATATTGTTTCTCTTCAGACTCACCAGGCTATCTAGGCCCAAAATAATTCTTTGAAAGTAGGGATAATGTAGGTGAAGGATGTAGTGATAACCTTAAGGTGGGAAAAGGCAGCATTTTAGGAAAAATGTGAAGAAAGCTTGCTACAAGTTACTCAACTTCAACAAAAGCTACTGAATGAGTAGAACAATACCATTGTTATATAGGCCCAGCTTTAAGTAGAGTGATAAATGATAGAAAAATTGAGACTTGAGTTGGCTAATAGGCTAAAGAATGCATGGGTTTTGAATTTGGTTAAGGAGCTTTATGAATCAATATGGAAAATAATCTCTGCAGAGATTACCCAGCTCAGACCCTCTTTAACCTTTCTGCTAAATGCACAAAAATTATGCAAAAAGGTAGAGACTTCATTTAAAGACACTTTGTATACTATCTCTAGGAGAGTTTTTGACTCTCAAATGCTGCTACAAAATTTATATAATGCAATTGATGGAATGTTTTTAGCAACAGGGATAATGACATAATGGTCGCTGCTAAAAGAGTGAATGAGGTTCTCAATTGTAACTCCAAAGTAATGAATTACAGAGAGCTTCTAGATGTGGTGAAGGAAGGAATCAAAGACATGACACAACACATTAAAGATCTAGTGCAATTAGGTCTTCCTTCTCCTTTTCTTGATAACAACACTGTGTTGATGATTGATGAGATTAAACCTTTGTTGTTAGCCAAGCAAAATGATCAGGTAGTGTTTCAAGATTTAAGAGATGATTCATCAGTGTCTGAAGTACAACCTATTTTGATTCCCTTTTCTTAGCTGGAATTTAAATTGAAGGCTATAGTTCATATTTTGCAAAAAATTTCACACAAGGATATCATCAACCTTGATTTAGCCTTCAATGAATTGAAAAATAAGCAGGGATTATCTGATGATGAGTGGTCTGCTTATCAAACATCTTTATTAAAGTTGTGATTTTTATCACATTTGATCATGTGGGAGATTGTGGATTTTTCTTTTTGAGCAAGCTCAAAAGTCCTCAAGGTCACCAAGAACTGTAGAGTAAAAAACTCTACATTTGTTGAGTTTAGTTATGCACTCCAAGTTTTGTCCCTACACATTTTGGTTTTTAGTTTTTTGACTCAGAGCACAGGCTTGAATTTTTTTTGCCTAAATTTTGTCTAAGTATCAAAATTAAGTGGAAGCTGCCAAGTGTCATTGGCTAAGGCACATTTCATAATTTCTATAAGTTGCTCAGAATGTGCCATGTGTCCCATAGTAACTTAGTGGAGTGCAACAAGTGTTGGCATCGACGTCTCATGTTTCTTATACATTTCAAAAGCTTCTTTTCAATAATCTTTTCTCATGATCAAGTAGAAGGCACCAAGTGGCAACTACAAAAGGTTTCAATATGCTTTTCTAAAAGCAATAGAAGATGCCACATATCCCTAGCTAAAGAAAGTGGAAGTTACCATGTGTCAACATTAGACTTATCTTCATTTTGTTTCATTGATAAGTAAAGACTATGGTGGTTCATGGGTTTTGTTTTCGAGGAAAGTGGAAGCTGCCAAGTGTCACCATCATTATAAATATGAAATGAGGCCCTAATGTTTCTATAGTATAGATAGAGTGACACAGAGACCAATAAGTGTCACCTTCCACAGGATTCTCAAAAGGTAGCTAAAAGTAGTGGAGACCACCACATGTCCCTTGTTAAAGATGTGCAAAAAGTGCCACCTGTCCCTGTTCCCTTTTTGAAGTTGCTCAAGTGAGAAGTGCTATGGGTCCCATTTACTATAAGTTGTAAAAGTTTTGAAGAAGCGGATTGTGATAGATGTCAAAGATAGAACACTCCTGAGCAGAGACACAATAAGAATATAGGTTACGTGGAAAGTGCTATGTGTCTTCGATAAGTGCTGTAGAACATGCCAAGTGTCATTTTCTAGTGCCTCTTGAATAATAAGAAGGCTTTCAAGTAGAGTAAGAGAATTGGCCAAGTGTCCTCTCCTGTTTGATAGTGGGAAGTGTCCTGTGTATCTATTTTAGCCAATGAACTTGCAGGAAGACAGAACATTTCAGATCCAAGAAATATCCTATGTTAGACACTTCTAGTTTAGTTAGAGTTCAATTAGGCCATTGGATTGGGAATGTGCAAGCAATCTAGAGCTGATCCAATGCTATAAATAAGGGTGTAGATATCACCAAAAGGATCATAAGAAGATAGAGAGAATTTTTTGTGAGAGATTATTGTCAAGAGTTTTTAGACTTTTTTAGTTGTGATCAGGAATATCATTTGCCTTTGTTCTATTTTCTTGAGTTAGAAAGTTTATGTAACTGTGCATGTTTCTGTTACTTTTATGTGACTATAGAATTAATAAGAAAATTGAGTTCTGTGCCTTTGTTGATATTTATCTGTGTCACTATAAAAAGCTGTCTAAGTTGTGAGCCTCTGTCTCTATTGTTTTTCATCTTTTACATTGATCATGCCTTGTTCATTATTTAATGTAAATGAATCTTACATATAGCTTCACTGTGCTTAGAATTAAGGGTTGAATTAAATTTAGGAGCATCACCATAGTTAGATTTTATTTCATTGCACTTGTGTTTCTGTTTAATTCCTATCCCTTTTCACATTATACACTTGATATAAAGAAGAGCCAGCTTCTTTAAAATTTGGAGGTTATTTCAGGTTGCAAGTCCCACATTTCTGAAACTTCCCATTGTTGGTGTTAGAAACAACACAATTTTAATCATCAACACTTACACAATTTATTTCATAAAAGTATAATGAAAGCTACATCGTAGTGTCATAGGATTAGGCTTTAGAACCCTTTCCTCCTAACATTTGAAATGCAGGTAACCATATACCATATCACAAACTCTATATGTTTGACCTTATTTGAGATAAAGTATATTGAGATAAGATAGTTGTAAGTTAATCCTTGATCAGGCATATAATATATTTTATATTGGTCCATTGATCATAGTAGAGTGTTACATATGAATTTATCATGATTATAATTTCAAGAGTGTTATTTCATATAGAAATTATGTTTTTCTGACAATGACATTAGATGATTATGTGGACTAACATTACATACTCTATGTGTGTTCTTGACATAGATGGTTATGACATTTTTTTTAATCATTTATGTGTATTATAATACATGTTTTATGAGTGCACTAACTATTTCTTATCATGTCATGTGTCAAAGGATCCTCAAATTTGAGTCATGACAATCTTGTGCATGTGTCAAGTTAGATTTGTGTAATGTCTTGAGTGCCTATACATTTCATGATCATTATGTTGTGTGTGTGTGTGGTGCCATGATTTATATTATGCATATTTATATTATTTTTTATGCCATGGTTATTATCATGCATCTATTGTGTTCCATATCACTATGTGTTTAATTGATATATTTACTACACATTGATACTTGTATGCCCATTTACTTGGAATAATTGTTTCATACATGATTTGATGATAAAATGTTTATATGATGACATATATTATCATTTTTTATAGATACATTACATGATTATATTTTTATATACAACACGAGGCACACAATTCTTTCTTTTAAGATGAGTGATTCACAGGATTCATCCCTCATATCAAAAGGGGACATACCCTAGGCTTATCTTAAATACTTAGGACATTAAAAATATTTATTTCACATGATGATACAAATTACATTATTCACATAAAACAAATTGAGTAGATTGGGTCAGATTATATTGAGTCATATGAGATAGATTGAGCCGATTGGATCAAGTTAACAATACGTGAGGCATATTTGCAGCATTCTACATGATTGTGAAGAAAAATTAAGAATTATATGACATTTTGATAGATTTATGATGGAATTATATATAATTTTTAGGGATAGGTGGATCTTATTTGGCCATGAATGTGGTTCATGCAAACATTTTTCTATTTTATATATTTGAGGATCAATTGTATTATGTAATACCTTTGGGTCTATAATCGATCTACATTGGTTGATCCTTTACTTATGAAACTTGTTTAGGTGTTCCAATTTTAGATAGGAACATATTTTGAGGTTACATCTTAACATACAAATCTGTTTCAAGGTTCCATATTTACATACAGACTTGGTTTTGAGGTTCCAAAAATGAATTATGATGATATTTAGAGTTGTGCACTTGAGGTTTATATGGTGTTCAACTGATAACTCTCCCCCCTATTCCAATGGTTTTTGATGCATTGACACTCCTCATCTCATGGTTTTATTAGTTGCATCTCTTTGGGGAATAATCACCCTATGGCATTTTTCAAACAAGTTCAACATGTGGTATCATGGTTCACCTACCATCTAGTGTATTTGTTCTTTATATTTAAATCTAAAATAGTTAAATGATCTAGATTATTTTAAATTACTTATCTTGAGAATAGATTAATCTACACATGCTTTTTTTAGGTCTCACATGGAGAAAATAAGATATTTAGATCATACCTATCAACACCAAGTGCAATTAGCAAAAGTACCAAATTTATTCTTTATCTTTCTAATTTATCATTTTAAATACTAGAATAAAATGGAAATATTTTTAGGCACCTAAGTATTAGACACTTTGGAAACATCAATTTTGTCACACTTTGACTTACTTGGACCTTGTGTACACATATAACTCTTGTTCACATTTTATCCTATCCATATACCCACTTATTATCTTAGCTAACCTTATTTGTCTGATACACATATCTAAGATAATATTAGTATACATAAAAGCATTCTAGATTCCAAAAAATATTGTCTCCATATATTAGATCACTGATATCCATTCCCTGGATACTACTGACAACGACTAGATAATTATTAATTACTAAAGGCGTATGCCTATGTCACAAGCATCCAAAAACACTCAATGACTATTTTTTAACTTGGGAAGTATTCATTAATATGGATTAGACACATCGCATGTGTTAGTCATAATAGGAAATATCAAAGAGTCAATTATATATACAAATTAATTTTAAGGTTATTTTCATTTTGGCAAGTTTTAACAAACTTGAGAAATAAATTAATACTCTCTTTAGACATTATTACAAAAAAATAAAGAAAAATTCAATCAAAGCATCAACCTTAGTTATAATTTTTAATATAGACACAAATCAACGGTTCCAAGTGTCAAAATCTAAACCCTACATTACATTCTAGATTAATCACAATGTCCCACACATATTTATAGGTGGGATAATTATGTGTGATTTGAGATATCTTCAGAGTATTGGAACATAGGAAATGGTCAGTAACTCAACATGGAGTGGTTATAGATATTAAACTCAACATACTAACCCATTTTCAAGGATCATCTTGTGGTTAAAAGTGTGATTAGGGTTTCAAAGGAATGAGAAGTAAAACAAAGATTAGTGCACATGACCAAAGGTGAGTGCATGCATAGCTAACATATACAAGTGTATACATAGTAGTATGAGAAATCATAGACCTAAAAAATATAGGAAACTACTGATAGAGAAAATATAGTACCATTTTACATAGGGGTCTTACTGTTACTAGTAGTTTTTAGGTAATATTTAAGCTATAGTTTTTTATTTGAGTAAAGACAAAACATACATAAAATATTTTCAAAATTAGGGATAAATATTATGAGAGACATATTACAAAAATAAGATAGGAACAACTCCTCTCTTTTACTCTATCAATTTCAAATATTCTATGTGCACTATTAATATCCATTTATCAATTTATTTTTTAGGATATTTCTATATTTTACACAATTTGAATTAGTCCTAGTTTTAAATTATTTAGATCACATTAATAAAAATAATTAGAATGGAACCATGGAAAAATTATAAAGTGTATGTGTATAATAAAGGAACATTATGTATGGTATATCATAACACCAATCATGTAGCAATGTAGAGTAAGAAAAGTAATCAATTACATAAAAATAAAGCAAGAACAAGCATGTGAGGTAGAGTATACAACATAAGTAAGGAACATATATCATTCATAAGGAAAATAAGAGAGGCATGCCTAATAATAAGAAGATAGAGCAACACATTAATAAAAATATAGGAAATGAAGCATGCTAAGGCATATGCTAGAAAATATATGTGATCATATGAAAGTTAAACATGATATTAGAATAAAATAAAATAAGATCATTAAGCACTACTAGGAACTTTCCTCTAGGATTTCCCCAAAGTGAGCATGTAGGATGCATCATTCCGAATGTGAATCCATAATCATATGTATAAACCTATAGGTCTTTTATATAACTAAATAATACCATAAATAGATTTTATGCTAATAATATAACATTTATCAATAGCCATATAATCATAATATATCTAGATGTGTACCCTTTGACCATTTTTCCCCACAAGAAAATGGGTCAACCCCTATGGACAAAATCTTGTATAGGGGCCTTTTATAATGCCATAGGGTATGTTGTAGTTTTGTTTGATTTCATTTCATATGCCATTTTAAGTGGGTCATGGGCTAGCCTAGTCTTTGTGTATTTTGGTGTCTTAAGAATCATTTTGATCATATATGCAAGTAGAAAATTTTTAGGGTGTTGAGCAGTTATAAGAGTAGGTCTAGAAAAGTTAAGGTTGCACTTGGGAGTTTTGTTCAACTTTTAGAAAATTTATTAGATTATTTAGATTTCCTTCAAAGGAAGTGTTCCACATAAATCCCACAACAAATGTACAAGTGTTATTTCCTTTTAAATCTTTGTTTTGATCTTTTGGACAAGTATTGATTCTTCTAGGACTTTTATTTTGAGGTTTTTGGCTAAGTGTCAGGGATTATTTCAAAAATTTCATCTGAAATAATTTATTCAAAGGGTCATTTCTTTGAATGGCACTTTTTGAAGGTTCTGAAGAGTATATTCTCAAGAAAGGGTCTAATGGAATTTTTTTTAAGGGTGATTTTATCAAGAAAATGGGTCAATTCACTTTCCCTAAAAGATCTTTTCTCAAATAAAGTGCCCTACACACTTTTTTTGAAGGGAAGTTTCTCAAAGAAGGGGGTCCAACGTAAAAGTTTTGAAGGGAATTTATAATAGGGTAAAGGACATTTATAAGGGCACAATTCCTTTAGGAAAATTATTTGGGATAATTTTCTTGAAGGCAAATTTATTTTGGACCTTTTATCCGAGATAGAGATCCCAAAGAATTGAATTTTTTCAAACATTTTATCAAAAACAATTGCTCAAGGTAAAGATGTGAAAAGCTTTTCCTTCAGAGAAAGTGGTTGAGACATAAATTCCAAAGGAATTTTCTAGAAAAAGGTTTAGAATAAACATTCATTTGATTTTAAAAGGTCCTAGGTAGCCCTATAGACATCAAATTTTAGACCCTCAAACTAGTCATTTGAATTTGAAAATCCAGAGATGATCACATAAAAATCAAATGACATCCCATAGATTGTTAATTTTAAGACCATCGAATAGATGTTGGATTTAAAACAATGGGTACAAAAAAGATGAATGGTCCTTGCTTGATCATACAACTCAATCCAATGGCATGAGATGAGTCAAATAGTCAAAGAACTCAAGGTGTCAACACATGACACAAGCGTGTGAAGTTATAAATTGATAGTAGGATCTTGAGGATTAAAATGAATTTGACACATGGTGTAGGTGAGGATAAGTTTGACAATTTAAAGGTAGATATAAGGGTTTACATTCATTTAGACTTGGTATATTCAATAGAGCAAGATGAGTCATGGGATCAATGATTTGAGTTGGTTCTCAATGACTAATCAGAATAAAGGGGAACCAAGTGACTTAGGTAGAGGTTGAAGAGTTGATTTTTGACTAAGGAAAGCAAGCATGATGGGGCCAAGATCAATCATGATTTAATTAGGTCCAAGAGTAGATATTTCAAGATCAAATGATGCCATTGAATACCTACAGGTAAGACACGTAGACTTCAATAGCCATCACCAAAGCCAACTATGTGAGAGTGACCTTTCTCTCCTCTTAGGAAAGCATTAGGATAAAGCCATAATAGATTGATCTAGTTGTTCTAACTAGATGGATGCTTAAACTTAGTGGGAATGCTTGATTCCATTATTTTAACTACCATGAAGGATCAAAGAGGGACTATTGTAATTATGTAGCAACTAAAAGTGACAGGGATCAATCAAATGGCCTAAAGGAGCATAATTTATGGAAGTAGTTATAACTATGGTTGAAAAATTCAAATTAATTGATTTCCCTTTTGAGTTCCAAGGCCCCCTTCTCTTGTGGCCTTTCTTATATAAGTATAACTATTGAACTATTATAAAAACAACCACACCATATATGGCAAAGCCTGACTGGATTAATGTTATATTATAATTTTGAACATTAATACAAGTTTTATTTTTTGAGTTTTGAATAATTGTTTAAATTTTCAAGTGATGTATGGTAATGAGAAGTGACAACTCTCTATCCTTCCTTCCCTTATTCTTTCATGTCTGAGCAAGAGTTCTTAATCTAATAGGCCATATAGAATGTAGTCTAGTGTGTAAAGTTTTTCAAGTGTATAATTTTCCTTTGAGTGTAAAATATACCCTTTGGTTCATTTACCTTATGTCTTTGCTCACATTTTTCCTCTAAATTGAAATACTCATGTTAGAATCTATTAAAACTTAGATACTAGTATGTATTTTCTATTTTAGTGTGGTAGAAATATGATGGCCATATGGGAGAAATTATTGGTACATCACTTCATTTATGTTAGGTTTATTTCATGCATATTTTAACTCTTTTCCCATAAACAAACATCAACATAGGTGAAAGCACTTCAAGATACATTAAGAGAACTAGCCCTTAAAATCTAGAGGCTCTTCCACTATAGGTACACCCACATAACTGGAAGCATTCCCATGTTTCCCAAATATAGAAGAGGATTTAACACCCGATTTTAGGGTGAAATATTTGATGACAATAGTTTTGACATGCCTGGTGGGACCCATTGTCTTTAAGACAACTTGTCAAGGTAAATGCTGGTCTTGACAAACACTAGTTATAAACTAGTGTGCTAACTAGTATTTGGTGACTCTTCAAATTAAATATAGTTTTAAACCATTATTTTATTATAAGCTTGTCCCTATAATTCATGGTCTTCATTAGGTCATCCTCTACTAGACCATCTGATCCTATTAATATACCCATTCAGCCTGAGATCCCTCTTATAATTAAGTATCCATAGCCTAATCTACCCTTTGAGGAATGAGTAGATTTTGATAGAGAGGAAGAAGAGGAAGAGGTTGAAGAAGTGGAATATCTTGAAGAAGAAGACATGGCTAGACCTTATGGTTTCCCTACCTTCAATACTAATAACCCCATCCAACTTCATGCATATGATGCCATTCCTCCTAATGCCACAAAAGGTGTGCCCACATTCAATGGTGAGAGTCATATCACACCTAATGAGCACAATAGAGATGTCTCTAACTTTTACAGTTTCCACAATAATGTATAAGATAACATTTCCATTAGGCTCCATGCCATGTCCCTTAAAGGGAAGTCTCTTGATTGGTATAGGACTCTATAAGGTGGATGCATCTCAACACGGGATGAGTTTGGAGTATTGCTGACTTCCAAATTTGGGAATGAAAGTGACCATGCTTCTCTCATACATCAACTCAACATGATAAAGAGGGGACCCAAAGAAATAATGCATGACTTCAATGAAAGGTTTCAAAAGACTTGGCATAGGTTTCCTCCCCCTATGAGGACACCTATTAGTTTTGTGTTCCCCACTTACTTGAGAGCCATTAGGATTGAAATCACAGTTATGTTTCAATATATGAGAGGATCCACCCTCCTTAAAGCATATGAAATCTCTATCAAGGCTAAGAATAGTCTCATACAAGCTAGAAGATTGTCCCCTAAAGTGTCTATGCCTCTATTGTCTCATGTTTTGTTGATGCTTCAAATGTGGCTCAAACTCCTAACATTAATACCAAGCCTAGATCTTCCCTAAATAAGGAGGATAATGTCATGGGAAAAGATGCAAAAATTTAAAGGCTAAAAGCTTTTCTTAGATAAGTTAATGTGCAACAAAGTGATTATTAGAAACCTTATCCCTATTAACAATAGTATGGTCAATAATATCAGATATGGAGAGGCAAATGGAAACCTAATCCTAATAGGCCTGCTAATACATACAATCCTAGCTCTACCACCAATGCAAAGGAGATGGTCCCAGTTCATAGCAATTTGGTATAGGGAGAAGATTGGTAGTAAGACAAATTCATGGATGCCAATCAAAATGGAGAGAAAGCTATGGTTTCTCAAGGGGTAGCTACCCCTACTATCAAATGAAGATGAGGTGACGATGTAAGCTAATGAAAGTTGGAAACCTTAAGGAGAAATATTCACCAATTTTCTAGTTGAGGACACTTTTATGCTAAACTAAAGAGCCTACATTGGAAAAAATATAAGGGCCAAGAAGAGGGAAATAGAAAATTGTATTAGAATTCCTACAGGATCATCTAAACACTCTACAAGGAAACACGATGCAACTATGAGTGTGATAGTTCTAAAGGCTTTTGTGATGGCTCCATAGGCTTCCACACCGCCAACAAGTTAGAATGTGGTAGGGTACGTTCAAGTTACCTCTATTTATAAAGTTCAAAGTAATTATTTACCTTCAAAGGCAAAAGAAAAGGTGAGTAATAATGATATAAACATATTAGATTACTTGAAGAGTGCCAATGCATCTATCCCCTTGTAGGATATCCTTCATATGCCTAGCGAAAAAGAATTGTCCATTATACCTACTAGTCCTTCATCCTTGAATAAAATTCATGACCATATTTCTCTTAAAAATGCTCATAGTACCATTGTGGAACCATATGATAGGGATGAGTAACCTCTACCATTCTTATCACTCTCATATTAGGTGACAAGCTGGTCCATAATTACATAGTGGATAGTGAAGCTTTAATTTCAATCATGCCCAAGGTAGTAGCTAAAAAATTAGGCTTGAAGTATGAGACTCAAAGTAAATGATTTATCTAGCTAGATGGTACCCCTTCAAAATCCATAGGACTAATAAAAAACTTGAAGGTTCTCCTACATGACTGTCCTAACTTTCCTATCTTGTAAGACATAATTGTTGTTGATCTCCCAACCCACTTTACAATCTACCTATCAAGAGACTTTACTACCAAGATTGGTGGACATATTTTAGATAATTGGTCCTTCTTAGCCTTTAAGATGAGGTATGGGACTAAGGTTAATTTTAGGACACAACATCTTTCTAGGTTTCATATCAAACTTTACATTGAGACAAGTTCTAATTTGAACTGTGTTATTCATAAAGAACAGGATTTTATTCCAGATGATGACACTTCTTCCAAGATTGAGGGAATTGCAGATTTGTTTCTTGATGAATATGGTACTAATAATTATGAGTAGGATCCTTATGTTATCATGGAGGAAACTGATCTAGGTACATATTGTATACATGAAGAAGGAATACATACACCTCTACTCACCAAGGAAAAGGGAAAAGATGATGAAATATGGAAGATGTTTTTTAGTAGTTCAAATAGTAAAGTTGGTGCAGGGGATGGTTTTATGTTGGTATCTCCATCCAAAAAATAGTATTATGCTTCATATATATTTCATTTTATTTTCACTTTTAAAGTGGTTGAGTATGAAGGTTTGATTCAAGACATTCAATGGGCAAGGAGCAAAGGGGTCAAGAACCTACAAATGTATAGAGATAACAAGTTAGTTGTGCACTAGGTGAGGAAGGTGGTTGAAACCAAGAACCCTTTGCTTAAGTCATAAAAGCATCATGTATGAGATCTATTTGAAGACATATATGCATTCAACATTCACTCAATCCTAAGGGAGTAGAATAGTAATGCTGATAGACTAGCTGCCATAGGAGCCTAATTTGACACTTCAACTACCATAAAGGAGGAAGGAAAGTAGTCTCATATTAAGATCATTATTATAAATTTTGTAACTAATAATTAAGTCTCTTTCCAAGTGTTTGATATTCACAAACACATTTCATGATTCTTGCAAAATGAGATTGAGTTTTCTTCAAGAAATCAAGGAAGACTCTAAGAACAATTGGGTGACCAGATTATGCAACTAAAGACCTAAAAGATACCTAAGAGTTTGGTGACCTTAGAAATTATATTTAAGGATAATGATAAAAAAAAGAAAGATAAAGTGAGTGTATCTACAAACGAGGATAATTATAAAAGGGTCTTGATTTTCAAAGACAAACTCCTCAAACTAGGCAAGGTATGTTCATTATTAGAAAAACAATCATTCATTAAACTATGTAGAGAGTTTCATGATATCTTTGTTTGGGAATATAAGGACCTCAAGGGGTTTGATCCTATCCTAGAACACCATACCATTAATTTGGATCTAGGATTTAAAATGGTTAGATAAAAGTAAAGGCCCATCAACTCCAATGTTGACCAACTCATGAGGATGGAGCTCACCAAGCTCCTTAAATCTAAGATAATATTTCCCATCAAGCATTCAATGTGGGTGGATAACCTTGTGTCTATTATAAATAAGAATGGGGAAATACGGCTTTGTGTAATTTTATATATCTTAATTGAGTGTCACTTAAAGATCACTATCCTCTACCCTTGATGGAGCAGATTTTGTAGATGGTTTCAGGTTCTTAGTGTTTCTTGCTACTAGATGGATATTTAGGATACAATCAAATTTTAGTCAATGAAGATGATAAATTCAAGAAAACCTTCACTACCAAATAGGGGACCTTTAATTATAATAATTTGCCTTTTGGTTTGTCTAATGCTAGTGCCACTTTTTATAGAGAAATGGATATGTCCTTTAAAGGTTTAATCAATAAGTTGGTACTAGTTTATCTAGATGATATAATTTTTTTTTTTAAGGATGAAGATAAAGACATGCAACATTTAAGGCAATTTTTTGAAATATGAAGGCAATATGGGGTATCCCTTAACCCAAAGAAGTGTATCTTTGCTTTTCATGAAGGTAAGCTCTTGGGAGATATTATTTCTAAGAATGGTCTGACTATCGATCCTAAGAGAATAGAGGCTATCCTAGGTTTATCATTGCCATTACATAAGAAAGGTATTCAAATTTTATCAAGAAAAATAAATTTTGTAAGAAGATTCATACCTGTTTTTGCATCTTTAGTGAAACCTATCACAACTATGCTCAAGAATAACTAGGCCTTCTCTTGGACCAAAGACGGTAAGAGTAGTTTTGAAGCCATAAAGAAAATAATTGTAGAAACTCCCACCCTTGTAAATCCTAATTTTACTAAAGAATTCAAGTTGTGTTCATTTACTAACCTTAATACTATCTCAACCATGCTGATGCAAAAGAATAATGAGGGTGTGGAGCATCCAATTACATTCTTTAGTTAAGGTTTAGAAGAATATGAAGTCAAATACACCTTTGTAAAAAAATAGGTCCTTCATGTTGTAAGAGGACTTAAGAACTTCAGACATGTGGTGTCAAATAACAAGATTCATGTCATGGTCTCTCAAGTTAGTGCCAAGGAATGTATTTTGAGTAGAGAGATCAGTGAAAAGAGGGTAGGGTTGATCACTAAAGTAATGGAGTATGATGTTGATATCAAAGTGACAAAACTAGTAAGTGATAAAGGCCTCTATGAGCATCTAGCTTTAGATATTCATGAATCAAGAGAGGAAACTCTATTCAATCATGAGTGCTCCCAACTAGTCAATTAATTACCTCCAAGAAATTAAACATGGAACATGATTATATTTCTTCAAAATGGTGAGTACCCTGATAAAATGAATATATCACAAAGGAGGTATTTTAGATTGCAATCTATACCCTTTTTTCTTATAGATGGTGTGCTATTTAGGAGAGACATCAATGATGTATTATTGAGATGCATTGAAAATGACCAATTTGGAGTGTTGATTGAGAAGTTCCATGATGGGATAGTAGGAGGCCATTTCTCTCCAAGGACCATAGATGCCAAGATCATGAGGGCTGGCTATTATTGGCCCAACCTCTTCAAGGATTACCATGCTTGGGTGAGAAGGTGTGGATAATGTGCCTTCTTTATAAAAAAGTAGAAGCTTGTAGCTCTTCCTCTAAAGCCTATCCAAGTGGACCAACCTTTCATGAAATGGGGTCTTGACTTCATTGGCATGATAAACCCCCCATTAAGTGCTACTCACAAACGGATATTCACAACAATTGACTATTTTACTAGATGGGTTGAGGCAATAGCATTAAAGGAGGCTAATAAGAATGCCATCTTAGAGTTTTATGAGAGCATCATAACAAGGTTTGGCACCCCTTATACTATCATTTTAGATAATGCTATTGATTTTATGGGTGCTAAAATAGTTGATTGGGCAAGTAATAATGGCATATTCTTGATCACTTCATCCAACTATTACCCTTAAGGTAATGGGTTGGCTGAATCTACCAACAAAAACCTAATCAAAATCATTAAGATAACCTTGGATCATAACCAAAGAGTTTGGCACACTAAAATAAAGATAGCCTTATGGGATGATAGGATAACTCCCAAGAGGTCAATATAGAATTATCCTTTTGTGCTTGTCTATGGAAGGGAAGATAGGCTATCTATATCTCAAGAGTTGTTGGCCTTAGAATTATCACACCAACTAGAGTTGATTGAGAACACTCCCATGGAAGTGAGATTAATAGAACTAACGGAGTTGCAAAAGACTAGAGGTAAAGCTCATCAAGCCATAGAGCATCACTAGGTACTAATGAAGAGGTCTTTTGACAAGAAGGAAACTCCAAGATAATTTCAAGAATGTGACATAGTATTGAAATGGGATGAATATAGAGTAAAGCTGGGTAGGCATACTAAGTTTGATACCTATGGATTGGACTGTATGTCATCACCAAGTACAAAGCAAAGATTCCTTTTAGTTAGCAAGGATGAATGGAGAAGAACTACCTATCCCTATGTATAAGAAACACTTAAAACCTTGATATTGAGAGTTGAAGGTCTATCTTACAAATATTAGGTTAGGTGTATATTTATTTTTTTGTTCTATTATGTCCCAATAACTGCTTCAAAGCATAATGTGTTTTGTTTAGTTCATTGCTTTGTGTTTTTAGCTTGTGTTTTTTATACTATTTAAAAGTAGTTTATATGTTCAACCTATATACTTGTGACTCCATATCCTAATGGACATGATTAGACAACTGGTCATGGCATAAAAATCATACCACCCTTAGGAAATCACAAAAGACGTTGACCATTTTTCCCCACAAGAAAATGGATCAACCCCCTATAGCCAAAATCTTGTATAAGGGCCTTTTATAATGTCACATGATATGTTAAGGTTTTATTTGATGTCATTTCATATGCCATTTTAAGTGGGTCATGACATAGCCTAGTCCCTGTGTCTTTAGTGTCTTAAGAATCATTTTGATCTTATATGCAAGTAGCATATTTTCATGGTGTTGAGCAGTTGTAAGAGCAGGTCCAAAAAAGCTTAAAGTTGTACTTGGGAGTTTTTTTCAACTTTTGGCCAAGTGATTGAAGCATTTAGATTTCCTTTAGAAGAAGTGTTCCACATAAAGCCCATAATAAATTTACAAGTGTTATTTATTTTGGAAGCTTTGTTTCAGTCTTTTGGCCAAGTATTGATTTTTTCAAGACTGTTATTTTTGGGTTTTTAGCTAAGTGTCAAGTATTATTTCAGACATTTTATTTAAAACAATTTCCCTGAAGGGTCATTTCTTTGAAGGGCACTTTTCAAAGGTTTCAAAGGGTATATTCTCAAGAAATGGTCCAATGCAATTTTTATGAAGGGTGCTTTTCTCAAGAAAATTGGTTAGTTCACTTTCCCTAAAAGGCATTTTCTCAAACAAAGTGCCCTATACACTTTTTCTAAAGGGTAGTTTCTCAAAAATGAGGGTCCAACGTAGAAGTTCTAGAGGGCACTTCCAAGAGGCTGAAGGACATTTATAAGGTCACAATTCCTTTGAGATAATTATTTGGGACAATTTTTATGAAGTAAAATTTCTTTTGAACCTTTTATCTGAGACAGAGATCCTGAAGGCTTGAATTCTTTTGGATATTTTGCTCAAAAAAATTACTCAAAGCAAGTATGCAATAAGCATTTCCTTTAGAAGAAGTGGCTGAGACATAAAGCCCAAAGGAATTGTCTAGTAAAAGGTCCAAAGGAAATAGCTATTTGATTTCATAAGGTTCTAATCAGCCCACAAATGTCAAATTCAAGCCTCTCCAACCAGTCGTTTGGAAATAAAAATTTAGAGAAGTTTGCATGAACATAAAATGACATCCTATAGATTATCAATTTTATGACCATGGAATAGCCATTATATTTCAAGTAATGGGTCCTAGCAAGATCAATAGTCCTCACTTGATCATACATCTCAATCTAATGGTGTGAGATGAGTCAAACAATTAGAGAGCTCAAGGGGTTGACACATGGCACAAACACGTGAAGCTATATACTAATAGCAAGATCCTAAGGATTAATGTGCATTTGACACATGGTGTAGGCAAGGATAAGGTTGATAATTCAAAGGTAGATTTGAGGGCTCACATTCATTTATATCTGGTAGATCTAATAGAGTGAGATGAATCATAAGATCAATGATCTGAGTTGATTTTTAACAACCAATCAGAATAAAAGGGAGCCAAGTGACTTCAATAGAGGTCAGAAAATATATTTTTGACTAAGGCAAGAAAACATGATGAGGCTAAGCTCAAGCATAATTTGGTTAGGGCCAAGATTAGATATTTTAGGATCAGATGACACCATTTAAGACCTATAGGTAAGACACACAGACTTCAATGGCCATCACCAAAGCTAACTATGTGAGAGTGACCTTTCTCCCATCTTGGTCATACATCAAGACAAATCTGTTAGGTAACCCCTTATCCAACAGAAGCACAATTGATTACTTTCTTATAAGTAATTAAACACAGAATTATACCAGAATGATTAAGTAACTAGAAACTTGAGACAACAAAGAATTTGAGAGACAATACACACTCTTGTATTAGATATTACTAAAAGAAAATACAATAAGGAAGATGCCACTTCGTCCTCCACCTCAAAGGCTTGCCACACCTCAAGACCTTCTTCCCTCTCTCTCTTGCTCAACACAACAACTCTATAGCCTGAGTTGTTATCCCTCCTTGAATGCTTCAGCTGATCTCCTTGACCTTACACCTGTAGATCTCCTTGACCTTGCTTGCTTCAATGCTTTTACTTGCCTTCTTGATGATTACAATACATGCCTCATGGGTCTTTAAATAGAATCCCATGGTTACAAAAATAGAAATCTAACTACAATAATTAGACACACAGCTTGTGACTATAATTAGTCATTTCACATGCAAACACTCACTTCACTTAACTGACTATTCGTCAACAGTAGTTCTGGACTGCCACAGGCGACCGACGTCGGTCCCTGCTTGCCTGGTGCTACCGACGTCGGTCGACTAGCTACCATCACCGGTTGCCTTCTGCACTGCATCTGACCGACGTCGGTCATGATGCCAACGCTGGTGCTTCTGGTTCTTCAGTATCCTCTTCTTCGTGTCTGCAAATAGTTGAAGCTTTTAGCTCCACACCCTAACAATCTCCCACTTGGAGATAAATAGCTGCTACTGTACCTATACCTGTACACCATCTATTTTGTTCCTTTGGCTCTGTATCCCTCTTCAAAGTCACTCTTGAAGACCAACCACCATGCAAACTTGTGATGCTAAACCTATCACTTATGCCAAAAGAATTTTGTTGCTCCCAAATTCTTCATGACATACTTATGAACCAACTCTACCCTTAGCTCAGAAAACTCCCTATATATGAAACCCTGCAACAAGTCACACAATACAGTAACAGGATAATGTAGCTAATATTATCCAACCTGGTAAAGATAAAATACAATGGTCAAACCTCCATTGCTCTGTAGCCTAATCAAGACCATATACCATAGCCTTCTGTCTCATGTGTCCATCCACTCTCTTCTCTAATATGGGAATCCATCCCTCTATCCAGTGCTTCCTTCCAGTTGACAACTCTACCAACAAATACCTATTTGGTTCTTCTCCAAGGACTCACACTCCTCATCCATGCCAAGCTCCCACTGTTTCTGGATTCTACCTACATTATTTCTTCCATCTTCCTAGTTCTTGACTATTAGTAAGCAATATAAAGAAGGTGAACAATGAATATGAGGTTCACTTACCATTTCTGACCTCCATATGGGTGTTTGAGACTTCTTGATAGCTAACTGTCCACCCATCATCCGTTCTAGTGACCGATCTCAACCATCTCCTAGTCTGCTCCCAACTGATGTCAGTTCCCTACACTGACCCTGACAGCCAACATCATTTCCCTGGCTGATGCCGGCATCCCTCCTACCGACGTCGGTCTTGATGACTGACGTCAGACTTCTCCTGCCCAACCTACCGACCCTGCTGGTCTGCACATGACCGATGCCAGTATATGGATGACCGACGTTGGTCCCATGTGACTGACATCGGCGTCTGTGTGTTCCTGTAAGTGATGAAATTTTCATCTGTGAGCTCTTCTTGGATCAAACCTCTGTCCATAATGCCCTGCTAAGATTTATTCAGCCCTTGTGACTGATCTCTGTCCTTCATCTCCTCCATAAACACCAAGGCTTCTTTGTTCCTGTCAAAAGCATCAAATTTCCTTTTTCTATAATGAACTCTATTTATGCTTTCTAAATCTGAACACATACCTTTTGAATCAAGAACGTCCATTCCCTTCTTATTCATGTGACCAAGCCTATTAAGCCACATCTTCGAATCTACAGCTGAAGTAGATAAACCAGAAGTAAAATCAACAATACAAGTAGACAGATAAAGAGTATCTACTTTCTTACCTCTCGCTAAAACAAGTGCTCCCTTGGTAACCTTCCAAGAGTCCATTGTGAGGGTTATTATGCATCCCTCATCACCCAACCTTCCTACAAAAATCAAACTCTGCTTCAGAATTGGAACATGCATGACCTCCTTCAACACCCATGTGTTGTCAATCTGCAATCTCAGCTGCACTTTCCCTTTGCCAACTCTCTGACAAGGCATTCCATCCCCTAAATAGATCACTCCAAAGTCTCCCTATTCATACTCATGAAACAAATCTCTATTTGGGGATGCATGAAAAGATGAACCAGAATCTAAAATCCATGATCCTACCTGACTATCCAAAGAAAATATGAGAGCGTCCTATATCACAATATTTGCATCCTTTGCTTCTTCAATACCTGCATGTTGATTCTCTTTATCTCTAAACCAAAACTCCTTCTTTGTATGCCCTTTCTTTCCACAAAACCAGCAGGTAACACCTTTGGACTCGGATCTCCTTCCTGACCTTGATTTCCCTTGGTTAATCTTCTCCCTTTGCCTTCCCCTGCTTTCTGCACTTAGAACATTACCTGATGATTCACTTGTGCTTCTCCTGCATATTTCCTCATTCAAGATCACACTCACAACATCATCAACTTTTAAGATTTTAGAAGCAGATGCAGAATTACTTACTGCCATAACCAAACTATCCCAACTTTTAGGCAAAGAACATAAAATCAAGAGAGCCTTTACCTCATCATCAAAAACAATATTGACTGAAGCTAATTAGTTTACCAAACCATGGAAATCACTGAGATGAGTATGTATCGATCCACCTTCCTACATTTTCAAAGTAAAAAGCTGCTTCATAAGATATACCTTATTAGAAGCTGAGGGATTTTCATATAAATTCACCAAAGACTTTATCAACTCTTCTGTTGTCTTACACTATGATAAGCTAGAAATCACAGACGATGCAAGGCTCAACCTTATGGAACTGAGAGCCTTCCGATCAAGAACACTCCATTCTTCATACTTCATATCTATGGGCTTGCATGCAACCCCACCCAATGGTAAGTACAGATCCTTTTGATATAGATAATCCTCAATTTGCATCCTCCAGTGTTGATAATTCTTGTTGTTAAACTTTTCCATTCGTAGCTTACTTTCTTTTGCCATTGCTGAACTCCCACGCAATCAAAAAATTAACCTGCTTCGTGCAAATCGTAACTCTGATACCAACTGTTAGGTGACCCCTTATCCAATGGAAGCACAATTGATTACTTTCTTATAAGCAATTAAACAGGAAACTATACCAAAATGATTAAGTAACTATAAACTTGAGACAACAAAGAATTTGAGAGACAATACACACTCTTGTATTAGATATTACTAAAATAAAATACAATAAGAAAGATGCCACTTTTTCCTCCACCTCAAAGGCTTGCCACACCTCAAGACCTTCTTCCCTCTCTCTCTTGCTCAACACAATAACTCTATAGCCTGAGTTTTTATCCCTCCTTGAATGCTTCAGCTGATCTCCTTGACCTTACACCTGTAGATCTCCTTGACCTTGCTTGCTTCAATGCTTTTACTTGCCTTCTTGATGATTACAATACATGCCTCATGGGTCTTTAAATAGAATCCCATGGTTACAAAAATAAAAATCTAACTACAATAATTAAACACGCAGCTTGTGACTATAATTAGTCATTTCACATGCAAACACTCGCTTCACTTAACTGACTGTTCATCAACAGGAGTTCTGGACTGCCACAGGTGACCAACGTCGGTCCCTGCTTGCCTGGTGCTACCGACGTCGGCCGACTAGCTGCCATCGCTGGTTACCTTTTGCACTGCATCTGACTGACGTCAGTCATGATGTCGATGCCGGTGCTTCTGATTCTTCAGCATCCTCTTCTTTGTGTCTACAAATAGTTGAAGCTTTTAGCTCCACACCCTAACAATCTCCCACTTGGAGATAAATAGCTGCTACTGTACCTATACCTGTACACCATCTATTTTGTTCCTTTGGCTCTGTATCCCTCTTCAAAGTCACTCTTGAAGACCAACCACCACGCAAACCTGTGATGCTAAACTTGTCACTTATGCCAAAAGAATTTTGCTGCTCCCAAATTCTTCATGACACACTTCTGAACCAACTCTACCCTTAGCTCAAAAAACTCCCTGTATATGAAACCCTGCAACAAGTAACACAATATAGTAATAGGATAATGTAGCTAATATTATCCAACCTAGTAAAGATAAAATACAATGGTCAAACCTCCATTGCTCTGCAGCCTAATCAAGACCATACACCATAGCCTTCTATCTCATGTGTCCAATCACTCTCTTCTCTAATATGGGAATCCATCCCTCTATCCAGTTCTTCCTTCCAGCTGACAACTCTACCAACAAATACCTATTTGGTTCTTCTCCAAGGACTCATACTGCTCATCTATGCCAAGCTCCCACTATTTTTGGATTCTACCTACATTGCTTCTTCCATCTTCCTAGTTCTTGACTATCAGTAAGCAATATAAAGAAGGTGAACAATGAATATGAGGTTCACTTACCATTTCTAACCTCCATATGGGTGTTTGAGACTTCTTGACAGCTAACTATCCACCCATCATCCGTTCTAGTGACCAATCTCAGCCATCTTCCAGTCTGCTCCTGACCGATGTCAGTTCCCTGCACTGACCCTGACTACCGACGTCATTTCCTTGGCTGACGCTGGTATCCCTCCTATCGACGTCGGTCCTAATGACCGACGTCAGACTTCTCCTGCCTGACCTACCGACCATGCTGGTCTGCACATGACTGATGTTGGTATCTGGATGACCGATGTCGGTCCCATGTGACCGACATCAGCATTTGTGTGTTCCTGTAAGTGATGAAATTTTCATCTATGAGCTCTTCTTGGATCAAATCTCTGTCCATACTGCCCTGCTTAGATTTATTCAGCCCCTGTGACTGATCTCTGTCCTTCATCTCCTCCATAAACACCAAGGCTTCTTTGTTCCTATCAAAAGCATCAAATTTCCTTTTTCTGCAATGAACTCTATCTATGCTTTCTAAATCTAAACACATACCTTTTGAATCAAGAATGTCCATTCCCTTCTTATTCATGTGACTAAGCCTATTAAGCCACATCTTCGAATCTACAGCTGAAGTAGATAAACCAGAAGTAGAATCAACAATACAAGTAGACAGATAAAGAGTATCTACTTTCTTACCTCTCGCTAAAACAAGTGCTCCCTTGGTAACCTTCCAAGAGTTTGCTATGAGGGTTATTGTGCATCCCTCATCACCCAACCTTCCTACAGAAATCAAACTCTGCTTCAGAATTGGAACATGCATGACCTCCTTCAACACCCATGTGTTGTCAATCTACAGTCTCAGCTGCACTTTCCCTTTGCCAACTATCTGACAAGGCATTCCATCCCCTAAATAGAGCACTCCAAAGTCTCCCTGTTCATACTCATGAAACAAATCTCTATTTGGGGATGCATGAAAAGATGAACCAGAATCTAAAATCCATGATCCTACCTGACTATCCAAAGAAAATATGAGAGCGTCCTGTATCACAATATTTGCATCCTTTGCTTCTTCAATACCTGCATGTTGATTCTCTTTATCTCTCAACAAACACTCCTTTGTATGTCCTTTCTTTCCACAAAACCAGCAGGTAACACCTTTGGACTCAGATCTCCTTCCCGACCTTGATTTCCCTTGCTCAATCTTCTCCCTTTCCCTTCCCCTGCTTTTTGCACTTAGAACATTACCTGATGATTCACTTGTGCTTCTCCTGCATATTTCCTCATTCAAGATCACACTCACAACATCATCAAATTTTAATATTTTAGAAGCAGATGCAGAATTACTTACTGCCATAACCAAACTGTCCCAACTTTTAGGCAAAAAACATAAAATCAAGAGAGCCTTTACCTCATCATCAAAAACAATATTGACTGAAGCTAATTGGTTTACCAAACCATGGAAATCACTGAGATGAGTATGTACCGATCCACCTTCCTACATTTGTAAAGTAAAAAGTTGCTTCATAAGATATACCTTATTAGAAGCCGAGGGCTTTTCGTATAAATTCACCAAGGACTTTATCAACTCTTCCGTTGTCTTGCACTGTGATAAGCTGGAAATCACAGACGATGCAAGGCTCAACCTTATGGAACTGAGAGCCTTCCGATCAAGAACACTCCATTCTTCATCCTTCATATCTGTTGGCTTGCATGCAACCCCACCCAATGGTAAGTACATATCCTTTTGATATAGATAATCCTCAATCTGCATCCTCCAGTGTTGATAATTCTTGCTGTTAAACTTCTCCATTCGTAGCTTACTTTCTTTTGCCATTGCTAAACTCCCATTCAATCAAAAAACCCTATGAATGACCTGTAATCAAAAAATTAACCTGCTTCCTGCAAACCATAGCTCTGATACCAACTGTTAGGTGACCCCTTATCCAACGGAGGCATAATTGATTAGTTTCTTATAAGCAATTAAACACGGAATTATACCAGAATGATTAAGTAACTAGAAACTTGAGACAACAAAGAATTTGAGAGACAATACACACTCTTGTATTAGATATTACTAAAAGAAAATACAATAAGGAAGATGCCACTTTTTCCTCCACCTCAAAGGCTTGCCACACCTCAAGACCTTCTTCCCTCTCTCTCTTGCTCAACACAACAACTCTATAGCCTGAGTTGTTATCCCTCCTTGAATGCTTCAGCTGATCTCCTTGACCTTACACCTGTAGATCTCCTTGACCTTGCTTGCTTCAATGCTTTAACTTGCCTTCTTGATGATTACAATACATGCCTCATGGGTCTTTAAATAGAATCCCATGGTTACAAAAATAGAAATCTAACTACAATAATTAGACACGCAGCTCGTGACTATAATTAGTCATTTCACATGCAAACACTCACTTCACTTAACTGACTATTCATCAACAGCAGTTCTAGACTGCCACAGGTGATCGACGTCGGTCCCTGCTTGCCTGGTGCTGCCGATGTCGGCTGACTAGCTGCCATCGCCGGTTGCCTTTTGCACTGCATCTGACCGACGTCAGTCATGATGCCGACGCTGGTGCTTCTAGTTCTTCAACATCCTCTTCTTCGTGTCTACAAATAGTTAAAACTTTTAGCTCCACACCCTAACAAAATCCTTAATATATTGATCCTATTGTTTAAACTAGATGGATGCCTAAACCCATTGGGAGTGTTTGATTACACACAACTACTAAGAAGGATCAAAGAGGGAATATTATAACTATGTAGCAACTAAAAGTGATGAAGATCAATCAAATGGCTTAAAGGAGCATAATTTGTAGAAGTAGTTGTAATTACAGATAAAACATTCAAATGGATTAATTCCCCTTTTGAGTGGCAAGGACCCCTTTCTCTTGTGACATTTTTTCTATAAGTATAGATTTTGAGATATTGTAAAAACAACCACACCATGTATGGCAAAGCCTGACTAGATTGATGTTATATTCTACTTTTAAACATTAATACAAGTTTTATTTTTTGAGTTTTGAATAATTACCTAAGTCTGCAAGTGATGTATGGTGATGAGAAGTGATAACTCTCTATCCTTCCTTCCCTTATCCTTTCATGTTTGAGCAAGAGTTCTTAATTTAACATGTCATATAGAGTGTAGACTCGAGTGTAAATATTTTCAAGTGTATAATTGTCCTTTGAGTGTGTAATCTGCCCTCTGGTTCATTTTCCTTGTGTCACTGCTCACATTTTGCCTCTATATCAAAATACTCATCTTAGAATCTATTAAAACTTAGAGACTAGTCTGTATTTTCTATTTTAGTGTGGTATAGATATGATGGTTATGTGGGAGACATTTTTAGTGCATCACCTCCTTTATATTAGGTTTATTTCATGTAGATTCTTACTCTTTTCCCATATAAAAACATTAGCATAGGTGAAATCACTTCAAGATACATTTAGGGAACTAGCCCTTAAAATCTAGAGGTTCACTTCCATTATAGGTACATCCACATACCTGGAAGTGTTTCCATGTTGCCCAAATATGGAAGAAGATTGAACAACCTCTTCTAGGATGCAAGATTTGGTAACAATAGTACCCATGTAACACTCAAAGCTAAAGGAAAATAAATATCAATAGCTACTAAATATTCAAAGGAATAAATCAAACCCCAAAAAATCCAAGGATAAAAAATGGGAAGAATAAAGAAAATAGGGATCCCTACTAACTCATAACTTCCCTCAGAACTATGCATACAATGGGGCATGTGACCTTTGTATGTAGGGAAAATATGGTCATCAATATAAATATCCTCTAGTATAGGAAAATGGAGAAGATTGTATTAGATCAAACTTACATACAATTGGTTACACCTCAAAGTAGGGTTGAGGCTAAATGTAAATGTTATTTGTAAAAGGGGGATCAAGGATAAAATTAGGAAGCTTATGCAAGGAACTAATGAACAAAGGAAACCCATATCCATGATGTAAAATAAATAAACTAAATATATAGAAATGTCATTAGGAAGTAGCCAAGAGGTATTTAGACCATGGGTTGTAACTAAGTGGTATTAAACTAAGGATATATTTAAATGAAAATATAAGATAATTTAAGATAATCATGGAAAAGGAGATAACAACAAACTACTATAATATATGCAAATAAACTAAAAGAAAGAAATAGTGTAAAGATAGGGATACTTAACTTCAGTTGACTGGTTGACACATGAATCTCTCTATTGGCTCAAGTGGATACTTAACTTCTTTTGAGAGGATTTACAATAGTTTAAAAGAAGAAAGAAGAAGAGAAGGCACCTAAAAAAATCATAAGAATAAAAATGTGATCACCAAGAATCTCTAAGAATCCTTTTCGGACAATGTGGTCCATCCATAATGGAACAAATACCAACAAGAAGAAGTAATGCTTCACAAAACCTACAAAACAAATAAGCTAACACCAATATTTCAAGTTAAGTAACCAATATGCCAAAAATACAATCTACATACATAATGTAATAAAAGTAGATGTAATAAAGCTAAATGAAGTAAATACAACTTCCATAAAAAAAATGCAAAATCTAGCATGAAAATAAGTTAATCAACATAATCAAAGTATATTTTCTATGCAAAAAAGTAAGGAATTCATAAAAAAAGTTTAAGTTTATTAAAACAGATACAAATAAGATGTGTTACATGCAAAAAAATTTAACGTGAAGTAATAAAATAAGCTTCACATGAAGACACATCAAAGTATCTAGAAGATCCATCATTTTTAGGAATCCAAATAATGTTAACCTTATAGGTAGAAGATTTAGTCATTTTCAAATAATGTAAAGATGTCATGAGCGTATTTACCACAAGATTTATATGGATGCAATTTATAATATTTAGAGATATGATGCCCGTATTTTACATAATGCGTATAAGGTTTATTATTTTAAACCAAATCATGAGCCATAAAAGTATTATAATGAAAAGGAGTTGCATTATAAGTCTATCAGTAAGGAGAAAAATATGATTCTAAATTCATATTAGAAGCAGGTGCATGATTAAAACCAAGACCTTTATAATTTACATTAGAACTAAGTAAAATAGGTTAAAAAATACTAGTTTCATACTTACCAATACCACCATTAGCATACCCCATAGATTGCTTTATTTTTAAGTAGGGCTTAGAAACATCATATGACAAAGTAATACATTCTTTATAAGGTGAAAAAATAAAATTAGATGTTTGTGCATGTTCAAAACATGTTAATTGAACAGTTAAAGAGTCAACTAAAACTTGCATTTAGCTTGGTTTTTCATATATGAATTTTGCAAAATAAGAATGGTTTTCATTTTACATTTAAGTTGATATTTTAAAGAAACAATTTCATTGTATTTTTTAAGAATTTGATAATTGATATATTTAATAAATGTATCATTGACCTTGAAAAGCCACATCATATCCACAAATGATTTTGATAAATTAAGATACAACTTACAAAATACCAAAAAAAATGTTACCATGAATAAAAACAATGAATATAACTTACCAAGACATTAAAAAATGTCAAAGATGCTAACTAAAATATATTTATAAGTAACCAAGTGCACTTCACAATACTTTAAGATAATAAATCAATTATTATTTAATAAAACTTTAAAGAAATTAAAAAAAAGCATTTTTTTAAATTTTTTAAATGACTATTTTTTTTTTTTAAAATTTAATAACTTTGAATAGGTTAAAAAAATTTAAATAAACTCAATGCCATTGACATAGACATTCACAAAAAAATTAAATCAACTCAAATCATTTCACGTGGAAAAAACTTGTAGCTTTTTTTTGAATGTTTTATATTTAAATATCAAATAAACATTTAAAAAACCAAAAGAAAGCCACTTGCCACAAGAAAGGTTTTTTTGGATTTTATAAAAAGAAAAGATTTTAGCAATGATAAATCATTCAAAACAAAAAAAACAAAGCACCATTCCCAGGTAGAAAGAACCGCTAAATTTATAATTTTTTATTTTTCTGTTTTCTATTTTTGGTTTAAGTCTTGTCTTTTGTTTGATTAATTTAAAAATAAAAACACATAAAGGGCATAAAAACACCAAGCACATATGATATGAGTTTAGAAAGAACTTGATTGTAAAGTGAATTGTATGATTGCCAATTCAAATTGTATGTTAGCCATGAATTATATTGATTTTGAAATAAACAAAAAAAAGTGAATTAAGATCAGAAGATAAAATATAAATGTATGACAAATGCAGTAAAGATAAATTATATATAGGTGGAGAAACATGGGCAGGAGAGATTCCTAGGTATAGTGCCAAACAAGATAAAAGGCACACCTTAAAAAACATAAAACTACAATTAACATGTAAGATTGTTTGAATTAGAACCTTTGTAAAAAAAGTACTATAGCACTTCAAAGTTATGATTTTTTTTTTATTATTATAATAACCAAATGAACAACTACAAAGGTGAAAAAAAAGGTAGAAGCATTACTAAAGTGAGGAGTGTTTCATATGGTGCTAGATTGAGATTAATCCAAAAGGAAGTGATAACTACTTTAAAAAACATTTATACCAACATAAAGGCAAACAAATTTAAGAGGGAATAATACAAATTGTTAATCTTCATCTAAAAGAGAAAAGAAAGTTTTGAGTCAAAATAAATAAATATAATTAATAATTTATGACTATTTGACAAGAAAGGCGATGCACATGAAGAGGATACCAACATAGAAAGGAAAAAAAAGGATAAGCCCACAACAAAAACCCCTGGAAAACAAAGTCTAGAAGCTAATAAGATCAAGAATATGCTTATCTAGTAGAAAGTAAAATTAAAAGCATAAAAATTTAGAGAAGCAAGAAAAAAAACATAGAACTAGAAAGTTTTGAGAAACACAAGAAAAATATAGTGATTTTATTTTACTTGGAGCTTAAATTTTCTATTATTTTTGTTTAATAAGAAAAAATAATAATTAAATATTAAATCAGAGAGAATGAAAAACTTCTTTTAAAAACCTGCACAAAGAGGTTAGAAGGTAGAATAATATGCCTTATGAAAAAAAAATTGCTTAAACATAACTAATATAAAAAACATGATATTAGAAGACCAAAAATAATCTTCTTTCCACCTCCAAATTTGTAAAAATTCTCAAGAATCAATATTAAAAATAATAGGGCTTTGATACCATGAAATAAATATTTCCAAAGATCAATTTAAATGTTGAATATAAGTAATGAAAAAACTTAAGGAATAAAATTACCTTAAAGTTGAGGTGAGAGATTTGATAAGTGGAAAAACAGTCGAATGAAGATTTTTTTTACAATATTATTATAATTCTTGTAACAATAAATTACCAAAGACATAGGATTTAGAAGCTAAGAAAGAGAACGACCTTAAGCTAAAAGAGCATCTCAAGGATACAAGAGCAAAAAAGTGCAACAAGGTTTTAGATTTAAACAAGGTAACAAGAGAGGATGCAAAGAGCTCAATAAATAGAGCTACAAGGAATATGGAGATACATGAGAAATTTTTAACATATGTGCCAAGAGTCCCTAATACTCTTACATGTGAGAAGGATGTGTGTGAGAGAGAGGTTTAAATGCAAGTAACTCCAAATTCAACAAGTGGACTACAGAGGTGAGTGACACCTCAAAAGGCTAGAATAAAATATATTTATAAATACAATAAATGCACACACACATAAGGCTTAGGATAATCCTAGAAACTTATAGTAAAGGACCTAAACTAATGTTAATTCTCCAACAAGCTAAACATGGAGAAGAAGACAACATACTACTCTAGTATATGTAAATAAGCCAAATGAAGGAAAAAGTTTAAAGATATAGATACTTAACTTGTGTTGACTTGTTGGCACATCAATATCTCCATTGGATTAAGTGGATCTTAATTATAAATATTTTAGGTGTATGATCAAAAGGTAAGGATGACCTAATTATATTTAACTAGGGACTTCAAAGACAAGGTGCACATCTTTGGTTCAACTTTCTTCTCATTAAATCCAAAGATCTTGTGAAAACATAGACCTCCACAAGTACAAACTCATATATTCTAATTATTATTCTTATAATAAAATAATGTTTTAATGTGTAATAAGAGCATAATGATGTGTGTTTTCTTGTAAAAATGATATCTAGGAGCCTTATATATAGATCCAATTCTTAAAAGTGACATATACAATATGATGATAGACTCAATCTAGATCAATATAATATGATGATCAAAATGATAAACAATATTACATAAACTTTGTGTTTAAACCTTTTTGGGATCAAGGGTTGGGGAAGAGGAGCTTAATCAAATATGAAAAATTTACTCTAAAATAGGCCAATTAATGAATTTAGATTTTACTAATATTTTGATAAAAAATACTGAATCTAAGCATATGTCAAATATAGAAAGTACAAAATTCTTCATTATAATAATATTAATATGAAGGAGAAATTATACTTAACTTATACATTGATACCAAAGAATTTCTAAGTAATGCAGGTGTAGAAATAGACTATTTGAATATTTTGATCTAGTCATCAGATTTTGAATATTAGTTTTTGTATCAACACAAACACTTATGTCACTTGTGGACACTTTCATCAACACAATTATTCATGATTCAATGCATACATCCTATGTAGAATTTTGAATGTATAATAAAGCTTATGCCTAGGTATTTTAGAGTTTTCTATCACCTTTTATATTATGTGTTTAGATCGTATGCACAAGCTCTTGATATCGTAATATAGCTCAATCCCTAGATCATCTTATTAGATCTTGTCACCTTTACAAAAAAGGTTTAGTGGGCTTATGTAGTTGAATTAAAATCAAATACCCATTTGTTAATGATCATTTCCCACATAGCCAACACTTCTAAGAGGGCCTCAGACATATGTAGTTCTCCCCAATGTGTTGTTTTATGTGTGAACAATGGTGTAGAATTCTATATGTAAGTGCATTAGTGATCTAGCTTGTAACTTGAAAAATATGGCTCATGGGTTGATATTTGAATGTTTTAAACTTGTAATATGACTAATACTATGATTTATATGAAAATAATAAATAATAGGGTAGAATAACTTAGTTGTGCAATTAATTTTTTAGTAGTATAGTATAAGTTTGAGAGGTGCTTACCAGATATTTGATAGATGGATATTGAGTTAGATTTAACTTATATTTATACCACCTCTTTTGAAAATATTCTCAAGGAAGGGCTCATGAAATAAAATAGGATGACTCATATATATATATATATATATCAAGAATGGATAGTAGCATGAATACTACTATCCAAATGTGAATGTAACTATCCAGGAAAATATAAGTTTGTTAAAGCTCTATAACTGACAATGAATGATAAATATTAGAGTTTAAGTATTTTTTCAGCTATAGGTGATTTAGATAATCATAATATTAGGGTTAGACTACAAGATAAATATTTAGTCCCACTGAGATGGAGAATGTGAGCTTATTGATTGCAAGGAAGGTTAAGAACTGAAGGGTAGAGACTTGAATGATATTTATCAACTATGAAGACTAGTTTAACATATAAATATATATTTTAGCATCTACATTTACCCCATTCAATCTAGTAATGCATAAGGATGAAATTACTAGTTTAAATGAAAAAAATCTATACCATGGCATGTATAACACACCTTGCTTTGATTGAGTCCTGTTTGAATTTTATATGTGTATGACTTGAAACCAAGAGAATGTTACAGGTGTAATTAGTGCATATAATCTAAAAATGAAAAATTGAAATTTAATTTAAATAAAAGAGAATAAGGAATATGTTTATGTGTCAATACAAACATTTTGATCCTTTATAGTTTGATTCAGTAATGATGCTTATTAGTTGAAGTATTAGAGAGAGGTTCACAACTAAACCTTGGAGATGTGAACATGATAATTTGAGGGTGATCATGCCTCTAGTCTAGTATGAGGGTAATTTATGCCAAGTCTATCAAGAGTTCAAAATCTCAATTGCAAAACTCTGCTATAACATAATCTAACCAATCTCACCTGAGTCAAATGGTAGAACCATATCAATTCATAATAATATAAAATAGTGAAAAGTCCATCAAAGGTGTTGAATATTTATCACCATAATCAAATAAAATAAATATTGTAGTAGATAAAATCTCAAATGTTACATCTTGGTAGGGTCAATGCATGAATAGTGTGTATAATCTAAAAATGTATCTGTGATTTGGTGCATTTACATGACATATATACCTAAAATATTTATCAAGCTAAAGTATTTGTAAAAATATTCTCTATAAAATGTGTATAATATGTATCATAAATTTGTAAAACTCTATCCGAACTCTCTGCCAAATGTATAAAATTTTGTCCTAAGTGTATATTTGAATCATGTAAACTGAATAAAATTATGCCAACTTTGTCAACTATATGTATGTGGATTTATGTCTCTAAGACATGCCCCCACTGATATTCTCCCCATTTTGAGGTGAGGGGAATGAAAAAAAATTTATAGTCACATTATCTCAAATGGATAAGATAACTATGATTTATGTGTGTGAATCATGTAGTAAATAAAGATATAGTAGTATTATGTTGAAGTAGATATATCAATGAAGATCATAGTATGCATATATAATAAGCCCTAAGATTCATGATTTGAATCATGGAAATGTATAAAAGATAACAATATTAGAAAAAAATCAAGCACACATGCAAGAGCATTCAAATTTCATGCAAAAAGGGGTATAAAGAGACCATAAATAAGGGGCATGTTCAGATGACACACACTAAAGGGGAGGACATATGTAAAATTTAAAACACCAAAGAAACAAATAAGATTCAAGGTATTATGGCCAACAAGCAAGGAACATGTTCAAATGTTTCACGATAAAGACAAAAAAGCAAACAATAATTAAACTCAAGTAAACCATGTGAAAAGATGAAGTAAATGAAACAAAATAAACTAGTATAAGCATGTCATACTAGTCCCTACATACGTATGTTACCAAAAGGTAATGTAGAATAAATATCAAGTACACTATGTAAGATAACAACATGAGTATAGGCATGTGTTAATGTTAGAATATAATCTCATTGTGATAATGGAAATGGTAATAAAATAATTATAACTTGTGTCAAGGATGAACATATAGAAGAATTATCCCCACAATGTAGTGTGCCACATGAGAAAAATAAAGATCCAATATTTTCATGTTCATGTATCATGGATTTAATTTATGCACGTATCACACTCAAGTACCTATGAAACACTCACTCACACACACACACACAAGATATGCTATGTACTAACATAAATTAAATAATTGGATAATCTATAATAATCTATGTATGCCTCATAGGACTATGTGGTCATGAGGTAGTAATGGAAGGTGTAGTGGTTCATGGAACCCATTATTTAATGCTCTATGATTTCCTTGGTGTATATTAGGTCTTTGTACTTGTTATAAAATGTGGTGCTATGTTTTCAGTAACTAACTAAGTTGTGGAGATGTAAATAAGGATCTTGAAGAGTCCATTGTAGATCTCTAATGTAATGGCTTCTCAAGTATTAGTCACCTAGGAAATGAGATGATTGTTTCTTACCACTTTGTGCATGACTAATTTTAGTAGGCCGTATAATTAGCTATCATGGAATAAATTTTTCCTATTGTAAAAGATATTCATATTGAATCTTAAAACTATAACTACCCTATTGGCATGAATATACTTAAGGCACCCATGCACTATGAAAGGTACCATATAGATCTTATGAACCCAAGGTTATCCCAATAACATATAAAATAATAGGGTATATGGTAAAACCAAAAATGTTGTGGTCACATGTTTTGGACCAACCTATAAAGGTAAATAAATTTCACCAAAAACTTGTGTCTTCTCATTGAATGATTTTACCATTTTGGTCAAATGGAATAAATCATCATGTGTATCCCAAATCTATGACTAATGTCATGTTACATAAATTCTAACTAGAACCATTATCAACCATAACATTGTGTATAGGCTGATGATTACTATGTGCCCTGATAAACAAGGAATGGAGATCTGAGTCATAATCCATAATCTTGATGCTATCAAATGAAATGGTAGGTCTCTGAGCCATAGGAGGTATCTCAGATAAAATGTACCAATAATCCCATATAATAGGTGGATATAATGTGGTTAATGAGGATTTCATGATATGTCATTCACACTTTTGACATTTCTTTAGAATGATCTTATAATAGATTGTTGAATATATTTTGATGTTGATGATCATTAGATTGTGATCCCAAATCCATTGGAGAATCCTCAAAGGTGAGTAGATTATTATCAATAGGATTTTGCATCTTGTACTTCAATTTAAAAAATAAATTTCTATAGTTCCACACACTTTAATGATAGTCATAATAAGAATTGTCATCATATACTTCTGGTATAGGTAGACTCATATCAACCACCACAAGAGGAGGGAGAGATATGAGATGTCACTTCACTAGCTTTGGAAGTAATGAAGTTAGAGACTCAGGTAATCATGTAAACTATCTCTTAGGTGCATTGGATAAGATAAATCAATTAGGTTATTGTGATATTGTATTAAAAATGGTGGTTGTTTCTATTTTATCCTTAGTAGCTTTGAAATTATAGCTTGGTTTGATATGAACCTTGGTATTGATGTATTCAATGTGTTTGTTACATACTTAAGCTTTTTTAATGAAATAAGTTTTATTTCTCTATCTGGAACAATATGGCATAAGTAATCAAAATATTTTAACTTCTTGAAAATAATAGACTCATGTAAGGGAGGAAGCAAACATTGATTACATATATATTAAAGATCTTTATCTACCATTAAATTTGTCATTTTGGCCAACAATGTCTTACACCTCAAGATATATTCATTAACAATCTCATTGGTTCCTTGTTTGATCTTATAAATTTATGCATATGACATATTTTTAGTAATGTTGATTAAAAAATATGCTAAAAATTATCTGCTAAAGGATTGAATGTTTTACTAATTGTATTGATAGATCATAGAACCATTTCAAATAATAGTCCTTTATATTTATTATAAATAATTTGGTCAAAATTTTATCACTTGAAGCATAATCAAGTCATGCTACATAGAAAGATTGACTATGTTATTCAGGATCACCCTTGCCATAATAAAGTGTGAACTTTGGTTCAAAAAAACTATTTGTTAAAAGGGTGAAAATATATCTCAAGTGATAGATAATTATGAAATACATCTTATGAATTAGTAACATGATTTGATTTCAAAGCATTTTTCTCAATTTTAGTAACCTTAGCTTCCAAATCTTAAATAAGTTGTAAAAGAGTATGCATAGTAGACCCATTGGGATTTTGATTTACAACTTGAGAAGTCATTAAATGGGATAAAAACACCACTTGTGTTGATGTAGGAATTGAAACCAGTAATTGAGTTGAAGTATTAATTGTTCCCATGGAGGATGGAGCAAGAGTTCACCATCTAAAGGTTCACCATTATTGGATGTGGATGCACTAGCCTTAGCATGTTTATTTATTTTTTCTTTTGTAACATGTAAGAATGCATTGATTAATTATTTATTTTTATTTAGATGATTGACCAAGGCTTATTTATATTATATTTGGAAATGATATTTCTTAACATTTTCCATTTTTGATAAATTCAAATAAAGGTGCCAAAACTATTGAATTTTTTTAGATATACAAATTACTCAAATTAGAAAACCTAGAAGGCTAAAAATCCTAGAGAAAGTTGAGATTCACACGAGAATACATAGAGGTTAGGTTCAAAATTTTTTTAACACTTTTTGGGATTAAGTATTGAGGAAGAGTATACTAATCAAAGAGGAATAAACTACTCTAAAATAAGCCAGTTAATGAATTTATATTATAGTAATATTTTAATAAGAAATACTAAATATATGCATATGCCAAATATAGAAAGTAAAACATTCAATATTATAACACTATAATTATGAAGGAGAAATTATAATTAACTTATACATTGATGCATAGATAGGTCTAAGTAATACATGTGTAAAAATAGATTGTATGAAGATTTTGATCTACTTGTCAGATTTTGAATATTAACTTTTTATCAATACAAACACTTACATCACCCTATGGACACTTGTGTTGACGTTACTATCTATTCTTCAATTCATTTATATTATATGGAATATTGACTATTTATTGAAGCTTCCACTTGAGTCTTTTTATGTTTTTTCACCTTTTAGATTTTGTGTTCAACTCATACGCATAGGCTCTCAATATTAGAATATATCTCAAACCCTATATAATCCTCTTATATATTTAGATCAGTGGGCTCATGGAGTTGAATTGACCTCAAATATCCCTCTATGAATAAGTATTACCTACATATTCAATACTCCAAAGAGGGCCTTAGACATATATAGTTCTCCTCTATGTGTTGTCTTGTGTGAATAATGGTGTAGAATGCTATATGTAGGTGGATGTAGTGATATAGATTGTAACTTAAAAAATATGTGTCATGGAATAATATTTGAATGATTTAGACCTGTAATATGACAACTCCTATTCTTGATATGAAAATAGGAAAGTATATGAAAAAATAACTTAGTTGTGTAATTGATTTTTAGTAGTATAGTATAAACTTGAGAGGTGCTTACTAGATATTTTCTAGATGAATAATGAGTTGGATTTAACTTGTATTTATACCACCCATTCTAAAAATATTCTTATATAATAGATAATGAAACAAAATAGGTTGACCTAAACATATCAAATGAGTTGTAAAAGTGAGTGTTTAAAAGGCACATACACTTGCATTGGAGAATAGATAGTAGCATGGATGCTACTGTCCAAGTTTAAACATAAATATCTAGGAAAATAAAAGGTTATTAAAGATCTATAACTCATAATAAAGGATATATATATATCATATTTTAAGTGCATTTTAGGCTATAAGTGATCTAGATAATCATAATATCAGCGTTAGTTTACAATATAGATATTTAGACCTAGTGAGATGGTGAATACAAAATTATCAATTGTAAGGAAGGTCAAGAACTGAAGGGTATATCCTTGAGTGATATTTATCAAGTGTACAAGACTATTTTAACATATAATTCCATATTTTAACATCTACACTTTGTTGAGTTAGTGCAGAAGGCACAAAACTATATCGATTAGGGATGATATAGTCTAAAATAGAACATAGGTAGGAAAAGAACTACATCAACCAAGGCCAATGTCATACAAATTATGGGGGACCAAATATATCTAACTCAACATAGGTGAATTAGATGATAAAAATCATAAAATTAGGAAAAAGAGGTATAAAGTAAAGAAAAGAGTACCAGAGGAGGCTATAATAATTGGGTAGTAATATAATGAATTTAAATGAGTTTAACAAGTGATCATATAGTAATAATTTCTCATAAAGTAATATGAAATGAACAAATCCCAATCCTAGTGCACTTCTAACGATGTGTACTCAAGGAAAAATATGTGCTGATGAGACCTACAAGAGAAATTATCAGTGACTAAAAAATATAGGTGTATACATATGCCCCATACAAATATCATCACATGTCACAATATTGTAATTTGAGATAAAACATAGAAACATGAGAGATAAAAGTGAGTGTTTTAAACTAGACAATGATAAGTGAAATATCTAAACCAAAAGTAAGACATGCATACCTCAACTTAACTTTCTACTAAAATAGATTGCATGTAAATACCTTAGTCTTGATTTTTATGGGTGTAAAAACTACATTTGGAACTCCTAAAGATACTAGGATAAAACTATATAAAATAAATGTCAATGTATATAAGGGAGTCTAAAAATAGAGGTTTATGGAACTCTTAGAAAGGATTAAAAAATGAATTAAATTTAAATAGTCATGAGGTAAAGGATAAATTATGTTTGGAAGACCTAAGGTAGGATAAAGGAGATAAAATGGGTTAGATAGACATAAGGTAAAGATTAAATTAGGTCCAAATGACTTTAGGAATAATAATGGTACTAAAATAATGTAAATCAAAAATGGTAGAAACGAGACTATATGGCCATAAATGGAGTGTTAAATTATGTTGAGATGACTCCAAAAAAGGAGAATAAAACTTTAATGTCCCAAACCTAACTAAGAAAAATCCTAGAAAGATAAGGCAATGACCAAGATAACATTTCATTATAATTCAAATATGAATATTTTATTCAAACATGCCAAGTTCATATGAGAACCTTTGAACATTAAGTTCATATGAGATGAGAATATAAACTAAATATCATCTCATTAAGTTTATATTCATTAAATATAAAATTATCTTTCCTTAACACCATTCCTTAGGAACTTGACATAATTATTATTCAACTATAAGGGTTATCTACTGGTTTGAAAATTTAGGTGTCACAAATAATATATATAGAAATCCACCAAGCCTACTACACTCTTGATGGACCTAGACTCTATCATGAGGCTAACTACGGAGTTTAATATTCAGCTAAGATAGGGGAATACCAATTATATGTTCACATATTTTGGTGTGATTTTGACATTTTAAAGATAATTTGCATTTTAAAATTGCCTTTTTTTACAGATTTTTATTTTTCTATGATATCTTAGCTTCTAATTTTATGGATTATTATATTTTATTCCTTTATATGGATTTAAAATACTAATAATTGGTGTTTAATATGATTAACACAATAATAATTACACCTAGCCATTAAGAAAATAACCTTGAACCTAAAAAGCTTAGATACTCCTAGACTTGAACCTTAGAAAATAACTTAATCTTGAAACCAACCTTGGAGTACCCAAAAGGAGTAAAAAATAGTGAAGATAGTGATGCACAAGAGAATTATTTAGTTGTGCTAATTAAAAAAATGTATACATGGAGATGATATAATAACAAATAGGTTTGAGACTTTATCACAAAAAAAGGTAAAATATGGATGAGAAACATGTAGATAGATTAATATAATTTTTCCACAAGAGAATATATATGACTCTGAATAAAAATGCCACTCTTGACCATTTATATATCGAATATACCTAGTTAAGTTTTGGAGTGGGAACATAAGTAAAAAGGTAAATAATATAGGATGGGTGCTTATGAGGATGGACTAGTTGTGTTCCCCATGGTCTTACCAAGTAACTCACAAACTAAAAAGCTAAGAGGTTAAATTATAAGTGTATAAGGAGAGAATTGAGGTGATATAAAGGTAGTGACAAAGATATGAAGGGAAAATATAAAAAATAAGCCCATAGCTGAAGATATTAAAGTAGTAAAAGAGACCAAAGGTAAAAGGGTAGGGAATGGGTATTTATGAGGAGGGATTGGTTGTATTCCCCAAGGTCTTACCATGCAATTCACAAATTGAAAATACAAGAGGAATAAAAATAATGGATCCTAGAGGTATAGATAAATGGATGATAAATGGTAAAAATAAAGGGTCTGGGATAGGGATGAAGGAGCCTAGAGGTGATGCTAAGGTAAATGATAAGAAACTTAGGGGTGTAGATAAATGAAGCTAAGCTAAAATAGAAGAGAGTTAGAGAAAACCATATAAAAAATGTTAGAGTAAAATATGAACTAAATATATTCAAGTAAGAAGTATGTATAATAAATGAAAATAATGGACATAACTAAAACTACAAAGAACATGTGTCGAGCATGATATTTTTTATAAAACTAAGCATTGGTTAGATATTTTAAAATGTGTCAATTATTTTATAATCGATACATGCTAAGTCTAAGGATGCATTTGATAAGGTAAGGACCCCACCATGTTTTTTGATAATCACCCTCTTTGTGGGTGTAATCCAAATTTAACACTAAATTTTTGATATCAAAATTTCTAACCTTGAATTTCTTGTTATATTGCTTAGTGATGTGATATTTTTATTGTCTATTGTGCTAGAGATAAATCATACACCTATCATTAAGGAGATATAAAACATGACATTAGGATTCATGTATTTCTTAATTTTAGAAAATACCATGAATATAAATGAAGAAAGAAGGTAACTCCACTTCTAATAGGAATATGACCTTTGAGCCATAGAGTAGAGAGAATGGAATTACCTTAGTGGCAGTGTGATTTATAATGAAAAATTTCGAAGTGCATGATATAGATTGAGATGTCAATTGATGTGGGAGTATATAATATTATTTTACAATATCTTATTGGTTTCTTCCACTTGGACATTACACTAAAGGTGATAAGGAGTGTAAAATTTGTGTGTAGTTTTAAGTTTTGAGAAAAGTTGTTTTATGTCATTTTTTATATTCCCACCATAGTCAGGTATGATGGTGTGTGGAATTATAAATTTAAAAAAGATTGTTTTATAATAAATTTTTAAATAGTAATGTTAGCATTAGGCATAAGTTCTAATCACTTGGTAAAGTACTTGGTGGTAGTGATAATAAAAAACATGGCTATCTTGTGATTGAGACAACTTGCCAACGAGATCTAATTCTTAAATAGAGAATGGACAAGGATATTCAAGTTTTTAAAGCTTTAAAAAATGATAATTAATAGTATTTTATGAGTGTCATCAATCCTCTTCATTTAATCAACTGAATTTAGTTAATGTCATATCAAACCAAGGTTGGTGTCTTAAGGTTATATGCAATAAGACACATGATACATTCAGGTAATCATTTTTTTCTTAACAACACACTTGTATGAGTTGAAATTTTAAAAGTAAACATGTTTGAATGAAAATAAACACACTTGTAGAATTGAAATTTCAAGAATTGAAACACACATTACATGAAAGGGAACTAAATAATTTTTGGTCTATAGATCTAATTAGTTTTCATGATATATGTTATTTTAAATATAAAATAAATATTCAAGAATGAAAAATAAATATAGATAAATATAATCTAGAAAACATAAGTACAAACTAACCTTCTTCCTTGGGTTGAGTGGACCCTTTCTCTCCCTTTAGAAAAATGATTAAAAACATGAAACTTCAAAATTGCTCAAATAATTTATTCAATCTTTTTTACAACTTTGCAATTATTTATCTACTACCAAATATGAATGAGTAGGTTGTATTTATAATACAATTCTTTCAACAACTTATTGTTTAAGAATAAAAACTTAATAAATCAGTTTTAAAATTGATTTTTTAATCTTAACAACCTAACAAATAAATTTACAAATGATTCTTATTCTAAGATACCAATCTGAAAAATTTGGTTCTTACATTATTTTGAGAATATAAAAAATCTCTATTATTCAAAGAAAAATAGTGAGAAATTATAAATTTACAAATCCATCATATTCTATTTTTTGGAGAGAATCTAACTCTTTTGTTTTCTTTCCAACAACTTTTGATTTTGTTAGATAGAATTAATCACAATCTTGGTGAATTCAGTTTCCTCCAACAAATCAATGTTTGAGATATTTGTAATAGTTGAAATATTATAAATATATTATGTCATTTATAAATACCTATTTTTATAAAAAATATAAATATATTTTATAGAAATATTTAAAAAAATAAGTAGCAATCATTTTTTAATCTCTTTGCTTTCATGTTCTTGAACCTGCATATTTTTGGAGTTGATTTTTGTTGTTTATTTTTGGAAGTTTATATTTATAAAATTTTTATATATAAAAAGACTATAAAACTTATCCCAAAACATTATCTCATTATTTTTTGGTTTTCTACATCCTAAAATTAGTTTTAAACATTTATAGAGCCAATTTTGGGCATCTCTAGAGCCACACTATGAATCTTTAGAGATAGACTATACATCTTCAGAGCTAGAGTGTGCATATCCATAGTTAGCTTCAAATACTCATAACTTTTGCATATGGACTTTAATTAAGATGATTTTTTTGAAATTGCATATTTTTAAAATAGGAATCCATATATGTAATCTTATTTAAGATAAAAGATGTTTTGATGATCATTTTGCATTTTTACCACAACATATGCATTTTAGTATTTTATCTTTATATGCCAAAACAAAAAACAAACCAACACAAAAACACACCAACTATTTTTTATTGATGAAAGGTTGCTTATATGCCATGGAGCTCCTACATCACTAGTCCATATATCTTGAGAGATACTAAATAAATACGGAGATGATTTATATAGGTATTTGAAGCTATTGCTGATCTCTAGAGTTGCTTCAAGGTTGTCCTTGATTTAATATTTTAGCACTTCAAAACTTTTTATCTACATTTCTAACTCATTTCAGTCCACATAGAAATTATTTGATATACATTCTCTAAGAACTTGTTAGAAAATAGCAATAATGTAGATTATAATAACTCCTAAATAATAGACTATATATATATATATATATATATATATATATATATATATATATATATATATATATATAACATTTCATTCCAAACAAGCATAAGTTTATAAAACTACATCTAATTCTAATTTAAAAAATAATATATGAAAAATAAAATAGTATTATTTATTGATACAATGAGACATTTTATGGTCTCATTATCTCTCACACATTTGAAATTATACATGCACTCATATATGTTATTTTCCTTGTAGTTTTAATTTTTGTTCAATCATTTATTGCAACCATGTTCCTTGTAGAAATTAGTCCATTTATTCTATCTAGAACCAATATTTCATATCTTTTAAATTATTAAAAGCTTGTTGTATTGTGATACCCTATGATATGAGAGTAGTATAAAATTTGTAACTTGTTTTGATCTACTCTTTTTATGTTATGTGATCATGACCTTTTACTTTTGAAAAATATTTTCTATTGGGAATATTGGCTCCCCAGTTTTAAAGAATTAACTAATTCATCTCATCTCTTTTTGCAAACCATATAATATGAATTGAAATATCCCAATGAACATTCTTTTGAATTAAACAATTCATTTATTAAGTGTTTGAAAAGAGTTATCATTTATTGATTTTAGATATTTCCTTCTCTTCTCTCTCACACGTAGATTTATTTGTGTCCTCAAGCTTGAGGAGATTTTTTTTTTCTATTTTTGTGTGTCTTTTATCTTTTTTATCTCTTTTTAATAAGTTCATCAATTTGAATTATTTATAATTTAAAAATTTATAAGTATATTTAGAAATAAAATAACAGAATAAATACCTTAGTCATACTCTTAGTTATCTTTTACTGCCTTTAGATTGACATGGTTGAAGTGCTTTGATACTGAAAGAGAGCAAATAGTCAAGGTTAATTAGGTACAACTTTATTACTATTTGATAAAAATAACCATTTGCTGGTTTTCAACTTTTTCTTTCCCCCACTTGATAAGTTAATTATTAGTTTTCTGATCAAGGCTCTTTTATCACTAAATTTCCAACTAGAAAGCTCATTTTCTAACCATGACTATCAACAACACTCGAGGTTTTTCATCATTGATTTAAAAAATTTTTTTTTTTACATTTTTTTATTTTATAAAAAAGGTTAACATATTGATAAATTAGGAAGTGGTTGTTCTAGTTCCTTTACAACACTCAAATCAACTAAAAATTTGATTGTACTCATGAATTTATTATTTCATGAGCCCACTTTATGAAAATCAACCTATGTGTAAAATCATGAATAAAAGTCTCCCATTATTCTACAAGATATTCATATTTTAAGTAATCTTTGAAATTTCTCAATTATTACATGAATGTTACAAATAATTTTGATAAAATATAAGACCAATAAGATGATTAATTTATATTTTATTTCTTATATACTTGTGATTGATCTCAACAATATCTTCAAGTTTCCAAACAAATCTAGTAATTAAGAAAAACTAGATTTTAGATTTTTTGAACTTACTACACTATTCATGTTCTCATGTATTTCATATTAAAGCAACTCTCTAAAAGATAAGTGACATTATATTTAACATCATATTCATAATCACTCTTTACATGTACCTCATTGGTCTTGAGCTTAACTCAAAATATGATCTAAATTTATTATATTGTGATTTTGCTAGTCCAAGTAAAATGTTGGGAAGATTATGTTGTAACAAAGATGTTTTAGGAAACCAAAGAGTGCAAAAATATGATAAAAAATACCTTAGAATACACTCAATCATCAGATTTTAGTTTAAACAAATAAATATAATATTATGGGAAAATGTTAGAATACTATCCAAGAACATGGGTGGTTTGAAAACCTTACATTTGATATCTTGATTGTATGATTTACATGTTTACTAAACTTTTTTATTCAAGCATGCATAAAAAGAGAAATTGAGAAACAATGAAACACTATTTATTATGAATGGATATGGCTTGAGGATTAGTTTATTTAGGACTAATGAAATATTTATTATGGATTTAAGAACTGCCTTAGATGGGTTCTATTGCTATGGTTTATTTTAGATATGATCATACTACAATCCTTATTTTTGGATGGAATCAATAGGTGATAAAATTATCATTTCATTATTATACACTAGTTAAGCCAGTGTATTACTAGAGTTAAATGTAGGAAGAACACTAACTGATAAATACTATGGAAGAAGGTTGGGATTGTTTTGTTTTTGCCATGGCCATAACCAACATGATATTAATGTTGGTGTGGATGCTACCCTGTATGGGTTTGGTATTATAATAATCTAATAAAGGGTTGTTGTAAATGATGTAAAAAATATTGAGGTGGTGGAGGTATGTTCTAAGTATGAAATGTATAATTATAGGAAACATATTATATTTAAATGAAAAATAAATATATATACCTAAAATTTATTGATTTTATAGCCATGGTTCTCTTTGAACTATACAATTTTTTTTATGCTTTGATTTGCATTCATTTATTCTATGTATGTTAGTCTTGTTTATGCAAGTAACTTCACATTCATACTCAACATCTCCAAAACAACATTTAGTCAAAAAATTATGTTATTTGTTCTTGAAATATTTCTCCTTTTAATCATTTTTAAATTATAATCTCTTATTTAGTTGCTAACCAAACATATCAACTATTATAGATTGAATCATCACACCAAGAGGTGAAATATCAAATTCAATATTTTTAGATGTAATATTATTCCCTTTTATATCAATAGATGATCTAGGCAACAATTCAGGTGACAATTCGAGTGACGGTTCTACCCCAATTGATGATGGAACTTCTGGGAGCCATTACTTTTGCACTGTAGCTCCAACTGATTCACCATTTGAATTGTTGGAAAGATAAGAATGAGGAGAACATGGTGAGATGGTATGGAGCTCTAATCAATGGTTTTTAACCCCCAAAAACCCAATGAAAGTGTCCTAAATTTCAATTTTAGTAGTGTAGTCTCAAAATAGTAAGTTTTTAAAAATTGTAATTCCTTGAATTCTATATTGTTTTAAATCATGGAAGTCAAAAAACTTAATCTCCCTCGATATTAGTGACCTTTCACATCCTCCTACTACTTTAAAAATGTGTATAAATGAATATTTAACCTAAAATATAAATTAGACATCTCTTTCCAGAGATAAGCATATAGTTTCATTGTGATCTTGAGTAATAAAACATCTCTTCTTAGAGAATTCATTATTACTATGTTATTTTGTGTTCTTGAAATAGTTTTCAATCAAAACTTCTAAGTTTTGGATTAGTGGTATCAAAGCAATTTGTCTTGAGAGTGTATGATCCTGAGGATGATGTTAGGCTACAATAAGTTTGGGTGGAAAACAACAAAGCTTCCAAGCTATCTACTTATTCACTCCAAATGACTTCAAATGGTGGACAACATTGAGACATCTGATGCTTTCAAGGAAATAGTGAATTAAGCCCTCCAATGACAACAAGCATAGTTGCTATAACAATTTTCACAAATTCTCCAATAACTCTCAATGGGAAATTCTAGCTCCTCATCTGCACTTCCTAGCTCATCCATGAAACATCCTTCTAGTGCCCCAACACCCTTCAAGGTTTAGGTGAGTTTTGATATTCCTACATTTGAAGGTAAATTTAATGCTAATGTATTAGAAAATTGGTTAGATCAATCATCTTCCTACTTATTTATAAATAAATTCACTGATGGAGAAAAGATCACTTTTGCTCTTTTGAAAGCATCATTGCCCATGAAAAACTAGTGGGAAGTGTACAAAAAGAGGTTCAATATAGATGACATTGGCCTTATGGTGGAATCTACCTAGGATGATTCCATGGAAGTGGTGAAAGAAGAATACTATCCCATTGGAGCATATGATGATCTGTACATACAATGGCAACAACTTCACCAAGGTAAGGACCGATTTGTTCAAGATTACATAGACATTTTTCATTCTCTATCTATAATATTAGGCATCCAAGAAAGTGAGAAACATAAGACTCTCAAATATCATGGTGGACTACAATGGTACTTACGGGGAGAAATGAAACTCTTCAATTTAGAAACCCTCAGTGAGGCATACAAGTTCATAGTGAAGATTGAGTAGAAACATGGAGGAATATGAAGACTTAACCTTTAAAATGGAAAAGTGAAAAGAAAGGTCAAACATGAGGCCAAAATTGGAAGCAAAAGGAGTTTCAAGATAATAAAACCCAAAAGGGGAAGGATAGAAAATGGTGTGATTACCACAAAACTGAAACTCACTCCAAAAAAGAATGTTGAGCCATCCAGTCACTATTTTTGAGTCACAATACTCGACATCTATTACTCTGTCTCATAGACAACCTATAGTCAAAGAGGGTGAAGAAGAGATTATAGATGATAAGCCTAACACCATCATCACTTCATCATAGAACTATGAGGAAAGGCTAGACAACAAGGAAATATTATTTCACTCTAAATTATGGGTAAAAGGTAAGCCTCTGCATTTCATTATTGACAGTGGGAGTTAAAAGAATCTAGTATCTATTAAAGTTATGAAAAGTCTAAATCTATCCATGAAGCCTCACCTAAAGCCATACATTATTAGATGGTTGAGCCCAGGGAGAGACCTCCATTTCACCCATCAGTGTGTTCTTTCATATATAATAAAACCTTTCCAAGATGAAGTCTTGTGTGATGTGGTCAATCTAGATGTGTGTGATGTACCCTTTGGTCAGTTGTTCATGTATGATCAACATGGCATCTATGAATCATGAACCTAAATAATCACCTTCCCTCTTGGAATGTGGTGCTATAGGGTACTAGAGGTACCACCTCCCACATCTATCTTCCTGATTCGTGCCAAGAAATGTAAGAGATTGGTGGAGAAGACAAAGTAATTCATTCTCATGGTGGTTAAACCATAGAAATTCAAGAAGGCCGATGTTGCATTCCTGACTACACAATCAACATACTAATAGAAGTAGATGGGACAAATTATAAGAGAACATGACTTATTCAAGTCACCCATAGGAGTTCCACTACATTTCCAAGTAAAACATTCTATTGATTTGATCCCAAGATCACCTTTGCCTAATAATCTTGTGTATCATAGATCAGCTTTGGAGAATGATGAGATAAAAAGATAGATTCAAGAATTGATCCAAAAGGGTTACATTAGGCCAATATCTTCATCTTGTAGTAGCCCAATTATCATGATACCAAAGAAAGATGGAACATGGAGGCTTTGCATTGATTATTGAGCCTTGAATAAAATCACTGTGAAGAATCACTACCCCCTCCCCAAGATTGATGACCTACTAGACCAAATCTATCGTGTGAAGTTCTTCACCAAAATTGATCTCAAATCTGGCTATCACTAAATTCCCATCAATTCCACCAATGTTTGGAAGACTACATTCAAATCTAAGGAGGGGCTCTTCAAATGGTTGGTTATGCCTTTTGGCTTAACTAACACACCTGCAACCTTCATGAGGATGATAGATGACATCTTTTGACCCTTTACCAAATCATTTATGGTTTTCTACCTAGATGACATTCTCATCTATAGTAGACCATGAGAGGAACATCTACAACATGTTCATGAGGTTCTTCAAAATCTTTGGGAGCATAAGTTGTATGCAAATCTTAACAGATGCAGATTTAGGATGAAATTTTTTTAGTACCTCAGGTACATTATGAATGAGGAATGGGTCCATGTTGATCTATAAAATATTTGGGTTATTCAAGAATGGCCTACACCAAGGACCCTCATAAAACTTTGTAGCTTCTTGGGTCTTGTAAATTTCTATCATAGGTTTGTTCTTGGATTTTCACATGTTGCTTGGTCATTAACCCAAGTGACTAAAGGAGGATCTAAAGATACATTTCAGTGGGGTGAAATAAAATAAAGGGCATTTTAGAATTTGAAGAATAGACTTTGCTCAGCCCCTATTCTTGCCTTGCCAGATTTGCATCAACCTTTTGAGTTGATGATAGATACATCTGAATATGCCATGGGAGTTATCATCATGCAACATGGCATCTTATTGCATATCATAGTGAAAATTTCACTAATACAGTCAGGGAATATCCAACATATGATAAATAGCTCTATGCCATTGTACAAGATTACAAATAATGGAAACACTACATCTTGGGGAAAGAGATGGTCATCCAAACTAACTAAAAACCATTGGAATTCATCTAGACATAGAGAAAACTATGAAATGAGAGGCACCAAAAGTGGGCCACATATCTACATCAATTCCATCTAATAATCAGACACAAAAAGGGGAGCTCAAATACGACCATAGATTGTCTGAGCCACCCACCAATTACTGCACTCATAATAGTTCTTGACTTGTGTGGACATGAGACTGCCACTTGGGGTGCTTTATATGAAGTAGATCCTACCTTTATCGATACATATTAGGTGATTAAAAAAGGTAAACATGTTTCTAATTTATATTTTCAAGATAATGCCCTTTGTCATATGGGGCACATCTGTGTTCCAGCTACAAAGTAATAGAAGATGATATGGGAAGCACATTTCAATAGGATAACTGGACACTTTGGTGTAGAAAAAACATTGGTATTTCTTCAAAAACACTTCTACTAGCCCCACATACAAAAGGATGTGGAAAGGTATCTAAAATATTTCACCCCATGTGTGATATCTAAACTAATAAATAAGAAGTAAGGATTGTACACACCATTGCTAGAACCAACTAGGCCTTGGGAATCTGTCTCAATGGATTTTCTCTTAGGTTTGTCCACTTTAAAACATGGCAAGGACTATGTTTTTTGTAGTTGATCATTTTTCAAAAATGTCTATCATGATTGCTTGTAAGAAAAATATATCTACTAAAGAAACTACTCAACTATATTTTAGTCATGTATGGCTCCATTTTGGTTTCCCCAAGTCCATTGTCTCAGATTGAGATAGCAGGTTCCTGAGCATCTTCTGGTCCACTCTATGGAAGATGATGGATACCAAGCTGATGAAGTCCATAGCCTTCCATCTACAAACTAATGGTTAGATAGATGTGGTAAACTGAATGATTGTTCACATGATTTAGATGTATCACTCCAAACATCCATGCACATGGGATGAGGGGCTTTTTTTCATATAACATGGATATAATTGGGCCCTACATAACTCAACCAAGCATAGTCCATTCCAAGTATGCTTTGGGTTCCAACCCATAACACCAATTGATATATCCATTCCATTCTCCACCATGGAATACACACCTCATATAAGATCTGAGGCAATAAAAACAATAAAGTTCATTGAAAAAATGCAACACATCCAGTAGCAAGTTCATGACATCTTAGAGAAGATGAATTAGAAGTATAAGCAACACCAAGAAAAACATAAGATTGCACACCATTTTGCTATGGGTGACAAGGTTTAGTCGTAGCTTGAAGGAATGGCTTGCAGGCTCACATATAAAAAATTGGCCTCTACGATATGCTCCTTACACCATCACTAGAAAAGTTGGAGAAAATGCTTTTGAGTTAAACGTACCATCCTACCTTGTTTGCATCTGATATTTAATGTGGAGCTCCTCAAACCATATCATCCACCTATATTGGACACTTTAGTCATAGCAAAACAACTAGACATTAATGATCTTGATCCATAGAGTTTTATCCTAGTGGAGGAGGATCATATTGTGGACACTTGGATGAAGACAATAAGAGGATGCTCTATTCCACTTTATTGGGTGGTCAAAAGGGGCCAGCTTAGCCACCAAGGTGAGTGGATCATAGAGAATCAAATTAAGATATAATTGCCACACCCGAAGAGGAAGATTAATGCAATGGGGACTATTTCTTCTCAAGGAGGGAGGAATGATTCAAGCAACAATCCAAGCAAAAATTTAGGTGATGGTTCTGCCCCAATTGATGATGAAAATTTTGGGAGCCATAACTTTTGCACCATAGCTCTAATTGACTCACCATTTGAATTGTTGGAAAGCTAAGAATGAGGATAATGTGGTGAGATGACATGGAGATTTTCTCAATGTTTTTTAACCCCAAAAAACCTAATGGAAGTGCCCCAAATTTCAATTTTAGTAGTGTAGTCTAAAAATAGTAAGTTTCTAAAAATAGTAATTCCTCAAATTCTGTATTGTTTTAAATCATGGAAGTCAAACCACTTAATCTCCCTCAAGATTGGTGACCTTCCACATCCTCCTCCAACTTTCAAAATATGTATAAATGAAGATGTAACCCAAAATGGAAATTAGACATCTCTTCCCAAAGATAAGCATATAGTTATATTGCAATCTTGAGTAATAAAACATCTCTTCTCAGAGAATTCATTGATATTGTGTTATTTTTCTATTCTTGAAATATTTTTCAATACAAAATTCTGAGTTTTGGATCAATAGATAAAGTAATAATTATTGGTAGTCCACCTTCATCAATAGGTTTGTTTTAAGACAAGTGTTACAAGTAGCTGTAGATGTAGGTATGAATATTTTATATTTATATTTTATTCCACACATAAGATCATGCATGTCATGCATATTACTAATTATTTCTATGTCTTCTTTTGTTGTTCAAGCATGAATAATAGATATGATTTCATTTTATTCTTTTATCTCTATTACAACATTTATTTTAGAAATAATTTTTCCTTGTAATAACTCTTGTATCATAGCTTTGAGGGACAAATTATCTTGATATACATAAATTAAATATACATTTCTCACCATCTTTCATTAAAATTCATGGTTAGATCTCCTTGAAAAATGTTTTCAACCATTACTTCTTTTACACAGAGGTATTTTATTTTATCATTTTAATATGGTTTTTGGGGGTAAGTCTTCCTTGGAATCTATTTCTATTTGTAGAACTATTCTATAGAATAATCCTAAGTGAACTATATACTAAATATATTCTCAAAGTAAAATTAATTTTTATGAAAAATATTCTATCAGATCTCTTCTTCTCTGAATGTTTACAAGATTTAAAAAAATTAACCAATTTAAATTTTAATCTAATTGCTGTAAGCTTAAATCACACCTTTGCTAGAAATAAAAACACAAATTTTTAATCCAATTTCTAAAAATTTAAAATCCTTAATCTAATTTTTGGAAATTGAAAGTTCTAATCTAATTGATAGGAATTGAAAATTATAATCTAATTGCTGAAAATTAAAATTTTTAATCTAATTGTTAAAAAAAACACCTTAGTGAAAATCAAAATCTTACAGTTGCTAAAAAATAAATTAAATCAATCAAATTCATTTTATGATATGAGCAAATGAAGGGTAATGATATTTTACTAGGAATCTATTATAAAAACTAATTTTAACAATTTCATAATAACACCAATGTTCCCTAGCAATGACATCAAAAATGATGAGTTTCAAATGATCAATGTCATATCAAATCAATCTTGGTATTTGAAGGCTATATGTAATAGGGCATTTAATACATTCATGTAATAATTTTTTTTAACAACACACCTACATGAATTGAAATTGTAGAATTAGACATGCTTGCAAAAAAGTAAACACACTTGCAAAATTAAAATTATGAAAATTAAAACACACATTACATGAAAGGAAATTAAATAGATATTGGCCTATGGATTTAATTATTTTTAATGTTATATTATACTCCAAACATAAACAAATATTTATAAATGAAAATAAAATATAGATAAATGTAATCTATAAAACATAAATACAAACTAGCATTCTTCTTTGGGTTGAGTGGGCCCTTGCTTTCCCTTTATAAAAATGATTAAAAACAAGAAACATTAGAAATGCTCAAATATTTTATTCAATCATTATTTAAAATTTATAATTATTTATCTACTATCATCTATGAATGAGAATGTTGCATTTATAATAAAATTCCTTCAACAATTTCTTGTTTAAGAATAATAACTTAACAAATCAGTTCTAAAAATAATTTTCTAATCTTAACAACCCAACAAATCAATTTACAACTGATTATTATTCGAGGCTAACAACCTAAAAAATTTAGTTCTTAAATTATTTTAAGAATAAAACTAATCTCCATTATTCAATTAAAAAATAATGGTAAATACTAGATTCATAAATCTACCATCTTTTAGTTTGTTGGAGAGAATCTAGGCACTTTATATTTTCAATAACTTTGATTTTTTTGGATAAAATCTATCATAATCTTGGCTAAGTATTTTTTCTACAACAAATAGATGTTTGAGATATTCATAGTAGTTAAAATACTATATATCTTGTTGTTAGCATAGGCACATGGATTTTCAATAGTTATAATAAAATTAATAATATTTATCAAAATAGAAGTTGAAAAGTTAATTTGAGAAGAAGAAAATTTGTAAGAAGTCAAAAAGTCATTTTAGGCTTATAATGAGGAAAGCTATGACAAGAAAGGGAAGGAGCAACTGAGAATGTATTCCATGGTCTCTTGGGCATGGAAATTAAGTGTTTAGTCGATTTATTAATGGAGATGTTTTATTATTTTTCATCTTGCTTCTCTCTTATCTTATTAGTTTGTTGTTCATGAATAATCCTTTTCTCTTGGTTACCATTATTGTTATTTAGCATGTAATTATATTTTTTACTAAACTATAGCTAACAATGGTGTGGTTGATACTCATGATTCGAGCTCAAGTATGATCTTGCCTCATAATTTAAGATGCTATGTTTTTTGGCTCTCAACCAAGAGCTTGCTCATCATATTGAGAATATTATGTGTGATCTTGGTGATTATTTTTTAGGTAAATTTAACAAGGGAAAGAAAATATATTTTTATGAGGCATATGACACATTTTTGTGTTAGCTTTATTCTACTAGTAGTGAATCTATCAAGATTGTACAGGAACTCAAACTCAACCAATTGTGCAAATTCTTTCCATTCTCTTTGAAAGATTTTTAAGTTATATTGATTTTTATTTATGGAAAAGGGTGGAGAAAATTTCATGGGAATCAACCTAGGGTTTAAATATATATACATTGGCAACACAACCACATGGATATTATTGTGAAGGACTAGATAAATTAAACAACTTCCTCTTACATAGCCTTCACAATCTGTCCATAGAAGAGCAATTATAAGGCAATGAAGCACTAGATGAAAATGTATATTATAACCCTATTAAATCAAATTAGGATGAATAAGTGGTATTAGATGATAAAAAATAAGTAAGATTCTACTGGAAAAGGTTTGGTGGGTACCTTATAACTGTTTAAGGAAAGGGTCACATTCAATGAAACTGTTGATTGGGGTGGAAGTAATATGGATAAATGAAGAGCAATATTATTTATGTTTAAGATAACAATAGACCAAATATGATACTTATCTAATACTTATATGTGTTTGGTCATGTTATGATTCCATAATAATTATTTCAAAATCTATCACACAAGTTCCATGGAAAAGGTCCTTGAAAAATGAAACAAGAGAAACATATGAAACAATATCAAGAAGAGTTAAAGATGAAGAAAATGAATAATAATCCAAGATGAAAAATCCTTATATTTATCTTAACGGTCAAATAAAACTAGGGAAAACTAGTGACCTAAGAAGTGGTTTTGCAAAGTTGAGAATGAGCCCTTGGGAAGCTTGACACCAATGTTTAGAGACATGAAGGTCATTACCTTCTAGACTATTACTTTTTAGTAGAAATGGTAATAGGAAGGATGTTACTTTTCAAGTCAATACTTTTTAGACTTTTACTTTATTTCTCCATTTTTTAATCTTTCAAAGTAATATATTTGAAGAGTTCCAAACAAATTGAAAGTTGTTTATGATTTTATAAAATTACGAATGTATTTGAGTTTGTATAGATATTTAAAGTAGAAGGGATTGGAGTTTCAAAATGAGAAGTTGAGGATAGTAGTTAGGATTAGATTACCATAAATACATTATAAGAGAACAAAATTGTAGACACTTGATTAAGAAGGGCCTTTCGTCTAAGTCTCTTGAGATGAGACACCTATTTTTATCTAGGTGATTGTTAGCATAGGTATAGGGATTTTAATTATTTTTACTAAAATAATAAATAATATGTTTTAAAAATGAATTTGAAATTTTTTTCAAGAAAAATAAAAGTTTTAATAAGTCAAAAAGTCATTTTACCCTTATAATGAAAGAAGATATCTAAAGAAATTGAAGGAGCAATTGAGAATGTATTCCATGGCCTCTTGGGCATGGAAATGAACTAATTGGTCAATTTATTAATGAAGATATTATTTTATTATTTTTCATATTTCTTCTCTATTATATTATTAGTTTGTTGTTCATGAATATTCCTTTTCTCTTGGTTCCTATCATTATTATTTAGCATGTAATTCTAGTTTTTACTAAACTATAACTAATACTTACCTCCTTTATAACTATTATAAATAGATTTTATATAAATAATTTTAAAAAATAGTAGAAATCATCTCTAGAGATTTTTACTTTCATGTTCTTGAAATTACGTATTTTTGGAGTTTATTTATGCTAATGTCTATTTTTGGAATTTTTTATTTATAGAATTTATATATATAGAAAGACTATAAAACTTATCCCAAAATATTCTCTCTTTTTTCTTTGGTCTTTTAGATCTGAAAATTAATTTTGGGCATCTCCAAAGATTATTTTGAGCATCTCTGAAATAATTTTGGGTATCTCCAGAGCCATACTATGCATCTTTAGAGCTAGATTATGCATCTTTGGAGCTAGACTGTGCATCTCCAGATCTAGCTTCAAACACTCATTTATTTTACATATGAATTTATATCAAGATGATTATTTTTTTAAACTTGTATATGTTTTTGAAAATAATCCATATATATAATGAGATTTAGGAAAAAATATTTTTTTGATGACTATTTTTCCTCTTAACACAACCTATCCATTTTAGCCTTTACCTTCATATGACAAAACAAAAACAAACAAACACAAAAGCACACCATCTATTTTTGTTTGGTGCAAGTTTTCTTATATGACTTGGAGGTTCTTGAATACTAGTCCATATATATCAAGAGCTACTGAATCAATATGAATGATTTATATAGGTCATTGAAGCTATTGATGATCTTTAGAGCTATTTCAAGGTTGTCCCTAATTTAGTATTTTAGCATTTCAAACTTTGTTATCTGCATTGATGACTCATTTCAACTTGCATAAATATCATTTGACATTTATTCTCTAAGAAATTGTTAGCAAATAACAACAACGTAGACAAAAATAACTCATAATGAATAAATTAGATATATATCTCATATTTTTTTTCCTAAGCAAGCATAAATTCTTAAAACTACATCCAAGTCCACTTTAAAACATGATTTATGAAAGATAAAATGCTATTATTTACTAATTTAATGAGACATTTTATGGTCTTATCAAGATCATCATATAGTTCACAAGGATCACATTTATTAAAAAATGTGACATCTTTTTTGAGTGTTGACCAATAATAAGCCATGTATAGGCATTTGTAACCTTTAACATGCCCACTACAATGGCCTCTACAAATTCACTTATATTATTTCTCAAGAAGAGGAAAGACGTCATATTTATTAACACACTAAATTAGGGTGCCCTAAAAGTTAATAGTTTAAATTATATTATACTTAATAATATACTTGAAGTTTTGTTTTTGAATTCTAATATTTTCTTGAGAATTTTCCTCGACAGGATAAGTTTGATTTTCTATAAATTGGATGATGTTTACATATTAAAGTATTTGTATAGTGATAAAAACCTCAATGTTAAACATAAGGGAATCATCCTTAGGTGCTAAGATACATGGGGAGCTCTAAATGTAAATAAGAAATGAGTCATTATATAATTATTTATGTAGGTGAAAAAGGGAAGCTGATTTAACCTTTTTAGGAATATTGGTGTCTTATTCCTAATTTAGTTAAACGGTCTGAGTAGTCAAATTAGTAAATAAATATGTAATAATTAAGCTACTAAATTTTTTAAATTAGATTGTAGTTTTGACCTTTCTAAAAATAGTAATAAGAGGGAAAATAAGACTTACCTAAAAACTGACTGATATAGTTGAGACAAGGTCTAAGATTCACTATGCAGGACTAGGACACTATCATAAACTAGGATTTGACCTTCATTTTATGATTGGGAAGGAGTGCTAAAAGTGGATAGGAGTGGTAATAAATCTGTATTCCACCTCTATTTCTATTGTCTAGGAGATTTGAGCTTTCTAATTTTTGTTTGCTAGGCCTATATGACTTTGTCTATGAAGTTTTGGTAGCTGGAAGTCTATAGAGCTCCCTGTATAGAAATTTTTGTCTTCAAAACCTATAATTCATTATCATTTAACCAATTTTGAGAAAGAGAGGGGGGGGGGGTTAGTTTGTGTAAGATCCACTGAATGTGTATCCACACCCCTTGTGTGGGCATACTACCTACATACCAATACTCTGACGAGGGATCAAGCCATATGTAGTTCTCCCACTTGATGTGCTTTGTGAAATAGATTGTATGAATATGCATAATTTTAAATTGGATGTGGTTGAGGTGGATATGGACTTGTGTAAATATTTTAATAATCTTGTAAGTATATTAGCTCATTGTATGCAGAGAATAGGGAAGATTTCTTGAGTAATCTTGCTTGTATTCTTTCTTAGTGATATTTTCCAACATTTTCCAAATGATCTTCAAATGGGATTTTATAGGGATCTATTGGTCATGGGTTAAATGTGATCACATTAAGCCAACAAGGAGAAGTATGGGGAACCAAAATTAATTGACCTTTGGGGCTAAAAATGCACTTGGACATGAACACCAAAAGTGGACAATAGTGGTACTAGTGTTATTATCCAAGTTGGGTACTATTATCCTTAGTTGATGAGGCCTAGGGGGATGGATTTATCATGGAAAGAGTAGTCTAACTGAGTTGGGTTTAGGTTTGAAAGGCTATGGGTTATTGGGAATTAGTGAAAAGATGCCTATGAGGGTCATGAAAGCAAGCAAAAGGGAACTATGGGTTGGGTGTCATTAGCCACACTCAAGTTACCAATTTTCATATTTTATATGACTACATTTGCCCCCATTTTATTATAGTGATGCAAAAAAACAAAATATTAGAATAAAGGAAAAATAGAAAGTGTACTTGAACTTACCTATAAGGTTGAAACTCATGAAACTATGTGATGCTAGGTGTGCATAGAGAGAGCATGTTGTGAAGTGAATATATAAAAATGAAAAACAAAGAGTAGGTCAATTCTTACTAGATACCCTATATATAAAATAAGAATGTACAAATTTGGGTAAGAGAGAAAGGAAGAGAAAATAATGAATACACCTCACCAAGTATGTGGACCAATATAAAACCTATTGTGATGCTGAATGATGTTGGATATGTGCTATACCAATAGTAATATTGTGAATGGATATGAGTTTTAAATTCCCTAGAAGTGGCTTAAGAATGTAAAGGCTAGATCTTTGGATCTATGATCACCCACTAAGTAAAGCTAGGTGGTCATACATGTGTTGATTGATGTTTAGACTATATGTCTAATCCATCTAAATAAGTGGCTCAAGAATACAAAGACTAGCTAGACCTTTGGCTCCATCATTTCCACATGAAGTGAAACTATAAAATAATACTGATATGAAATGTATGTCATATGAGATGGATTTTGAAGATCATGAATGTACTATGATCTGACAATGTTGGCATGGATAGTTGAATGTATGATGGAAACTAGGCCACTCTTAGCCACTCCAAAATTGGTGTGCTAGGATTATATAAATGCCACTCTAAAATGATACCAACCACCTATAGATGGAGTAAGGCACACAACTACTGAGAATGCTTGGTTAATACTAAACTTGAAAAGAAAAGAAAATAAATGTGTCATGCACATTGCCCCCAATCATTGATGTTTGAAACATGGATTTTGATCTAGAAGTTATACCAACTATCATATCTAAAATTGGAAGTGAAAGCCATCATGCCACACATAATATCCCCTATATTTAGATTCTCTAAGTAGAAGTGTATTAAAAACTACTAATTTTGAATTGGTCTAATTGTACAAAATTATATCTAAACCTACTTTTTTAACTGCTTCTAAAATTTTTGGTTTTTCCATTATTTAGATAGGAGCACCAAAAATGGATAGTAGTAGCACCAACACTATAGTCCAATCTTGGCACTATTGTCTTGGGCCAAATATTGGAAATGTTCTAACATTTTCACTATCTACTTGGTCTATTCTAACTGATTTGATGTCTGGTTTTTGTTTTGGGTATTTTAAATGCTACTTTTTCAATCATTAAGAGCTTTAATATTTGTGACAAAACCCCTGAATAAAGACCCTATAATGACTAACCTTAGAAGAACGAGCCCTACAAGTGTGTTATGCTAAAAAAATACATGATATAATAATGATAATCGACAAGATATCTCAAGATATAGCATGGTTTGTAATGAGAGATTATTAGATCAATAGGGGTATGCCTAGATAGATATAACAATGTAATAGTATGTGCAATGTATTGAATTGAAATTGGAAGTGTTATTTGTTAGTTATTAGTTATTATGGAGGGATGGAACATGATTTCCATCATGGCATCGAAGAAAGAAAGATAATGCATGATGTGGATCACATAATTGTAAATAATAGAAAAGCAACAAACAATCAAACATAGAAGGCAAGAAGTAAGCATCATACAAGGGTGGCTAAGGGGACAAGCAAATAAGGGACATGGACACATGTCACTCAAATTTGAAGGCAAGCATACAAGACATGTTCAAATGCCACATACACATATAATTAAAACAAGCAAGGGTTGGCATGAGGGCCACAATCACATAGAAGAGTACAAACAAAGGATATTAACAAATTTCCTCAGGCACATACATGAATAGAATCAAAGGACATTGGAAAATGTTATAAATCACATATAAGAGATAAACCAAGAACTAAACAATGCAATCAATCTAGCTACACAAAGTAATAAAAGAAAGCATGTGAATGCTATAAATACAATTACATCTAACTAATCAAAGCAAGAATGTGAAAATATGCAATACATGTTAGTACAAGACTAGGTATATGCTAGAAAATACATAAGTTTTATATATTAGTGAGTGTTGATAGAGTAATCTATGTAAGATAGTAAATAATGTACATCATCATGATAAATAGTGTGTAGTGTAGGAATGACATAACCTAGATGGTGTAGTCATGTAGAAGATGCACCTAGTGGGTAGATATATCGATGTGTGTTTCGAATGTAGAAGTAATATGCCCTCTTAATGGGTAGAGTGAACCAATCAAGGATCTAGATGTCATTACACACACTCAAAGAAGATCAATTGAAGCATGGTAATGTAGATAAATAAATAAAAAATTCAATAGAACAACAAATGTAAGTCTCGCATAGTAGTAGAAATGTAAATCATGGACAATGCATATAATCTAAATGTTTTTGACATATTTGAATGTATTTGTATTTTTAATGTTTTATTATTTTTGTTTTTTGAGATTTTGTATTGGTTTTGGACTTTGAGTTATTTGAAGCTATGTACAATCAAGCATAAGAAACTATATAAAGGTAAAATTGACAAAAAATGATACTAATCAATGAGTCTCATGGGAGACTCCCTATCATGGTTTCTTATATCAAGGAGAGGAATCATTCATGATCATGAAGCATAATGGAAATGCTAATACTATGGATTTGAAAGGTTTATATGCTATAAATTCTCTAAAATATCTAAAGTAGAAACTAAGTGTGGGGTCCCCTTGTAACTCTAAGAAGTGGATGTAACTATAGGGCTATTAAGGACCCATTTGGTAGTAGGATAAAATCTTTGAACATGTGCTCTATGAGTAGATGCATGAGATCTCAATGATATTACCTTGGGTGTGAACACTATAGCTAGAAGATATCTAGAATCCTAAAGCCATGGAGGTATATGAAATTTTTATGTTGGCAATGGATGCCTCAACTATGTCTGAATCAGAACTAGAGGAAGAACTATAACTAGTGGAAAAACTAAAACTAGTGACTACAAAATAGTAGATGGCTCTGAAGTGGGGAGTGCTAACTCATATGGAACTCTACCAACTATAACACCCTAATTATTGTGAATGAATTTCATGCATCTTTGAACTATAGAAGTTACTGCTCAAAGTTTCTAAATCCATGGTCAACCATGTAGCATATCAAAAACTCCTACATTGGGAACTATAGTAAATGGTGTAGCCACATGTGTTGGACCAACATGTAGAGGAATTATGATCTCATCCAATGAACTCTGTATGTGAGCACTGAATATATTGATAACTATGTTCATTAGGGTAATATCCTACTTTGAATATCCCAAATGTTGTAATAATATCATAATGCACATGTTCACACTGGATCCATTATCTATGAGAACACTATGAATAGGATGATTATTAATGTAAGCTCTAATAAAGAGTGCATGATAATATGAATCATCCTTAATGATCTCCTATTTTGATAAGGAGATGGAAGGTCTGGCCAAAACTCTAAAATTGTATACACCAATCATGTTACTCAAAAGATGTGTCTCAACTGAAGGTGCCCTATATATATCTAGTGGTGGATGTGAATGATATGCATGCTGATCATATTCCCATGGAAGAAGCTTTATTGGGTCAAATTATTAAATAGGAGGGAGAGATATGATGTTACATTCCAATAGCTACTATAAAACACTAGCTAGAGAAACTAGTAGATTGGTAAAGGTTCATCAAGGAGGTGATGATAAAACCACTCACTAAGGGGGCTCAAAAGTAACATTAACTATTAGTTGATTCTAAATCTTGATATCATTGACCTTGAATTTGTATGGAAATTTTTTATCACTTTTGTTAGTTGAATCTGAGATACTTGTGTACTTGAGTTTGCCCATTGAAATTAGTTTGACTTCTCTTTCCTTTAGTGTCTAACATAATTCACTGAAGGAAGAGAATATTTTGAACATAATTGATTCATGTAAAGCTAGTAGAAGACTCTATTTGAAGAGATCTTATAACTCTTGATCAGCCATGGGCTAGTTATCATATCCAAAATATTCTTATATCGAAGAATGTAATCTGTGAGATGCTTATTTGACCTTTGTTTTTGTTGTGAAACTTGGTCATATGAAACCTTATCACTGATGTTAATGCTGAAATGAGATAGGATCATGTCATCTAAAGGATTGAATGCATTGACTAACTGATTTAGTATATTGTAGAACCATTGTAAAGCATAATCCTTTATGCTCCTTGAAAATAACTTGGTAAGTATCAAGTCATTTTATACATAGTCCAAGAATGCTATGTAAAAATATCTCAAATATGTATCTAGATCACCCTTTCCATCATATAGAGTAAGCTTGGGTTGAACAAAACCTTGTGGTAAGGGTGTAGAAGCAATGTGACATGCTAATGGTGTATGTAATAGAGCAAAAGAATCCAACACTTGCATAGGTCTAGAGGTACCTTGCTCAAGATGTAGCACCTTAAAAGATCTTATCTCTTGCACAAGGGATACCACATCAGGAGACAAAGATGTACTAGCTATAGTTGGTGGCATAGAGGTAGGTTGGAATAATATAGGGGGTTGTTAAGACATAGGTACCCCTAAGTGTTGTTTGTAATTGGTTGCTCTAAAATAATGGAAGACTCAACTTGTTTAGCCTTTTTGAGTTCCATGATAGATTATAAAATAAGAGTAAGATCTCAGAGTTTGTCCCAGAGTCTTTCTCAAAAACTTTGTAGGATCAAATCTTTGTTGAGGATAATTTTGTTATTAATAATTGGTGGAAGCTGATCAAGAGTCTGATGTGGTGGATCATGAACATTGGTGTTTGTATCATCATTTTTATTCTCATATTTCTCTTTGTCAAAATTATCCTCATTAAAATTGGTGTAATTTGGATATGTAGAATCTATAACAGGAACTTGAGTTAGTTGTTTATCCATGATATATGGTCAATTTGTAGGAATATGGGTGAACTGAAGAGGATTTCCACTAAGTCTTACACTTTGTCTCAATGAAATAAATGAAAGGAACTTAGGTGGCATAAGGAAAACAACTTGGATAATAGTAAAAAAGATTAAATTAATATAATCTAAATAAGGAACTGGAATATGCATACAAAGGATACAAAGCTCACAAACATGTAAGGTGATACCTTAAAAAATAATGAGGCCTAGTATAGGCAACTAGGTTTTGAAAGATAAATATTTTGACAAATTACTATGAAAATTTGAAATTTAAAGTGAATTTTGAGGGAAATATGCAAGTAAGAAATCAAGAATTTTATTGGAAAATTTGTAACTTAAAGAGACCTAGTAGATGCAACTATGGTTTTGAAAAATAAATTTTTTGAAAATTACTATTGATTTTGAAATTTGAAGTGAATTTTTGATTCTAATATACTAGTAAAAAATCAAAAAAATATTGGAAAATTACTAGGACCTAGTATGGGCAACTAGGGTTTGAAAGAAAATTATTTTAAAATTACTATGAAATTTTAAAATTTGATGCAAATTTTTGATTTTATAATGTGGGTAAAAAAATAAAAAAAAATATAGGAAAAATTAGTTGGAAATTTAGCCTAGGGTTTCTAGGATTTTTATATGCAATCAAAGTAAGTTAGGTTCATCAAATGATTTAACCTTTTTGGGAATATTGGTGTATTATTCATAATTTGGTTAAAGGGCATGAGTAGTAAAATTAGTAAATAAACATGCAATAATTAATCTACTAATTTATGTAAATTAAATTATAGTTTGGACCTTTTTAAAAATAGTAATAAGAGGGAGAAAATAAGACTTAGCTAAAAACTAACTAATACGGCTAAGATAGGGTTTAATATTCACTGTGCAGGACTGGGACACTATTACAAACCAAGATTTGACCTTCAATCTATGTTTGGATAGGAGTACCGAAAGTGGATAGGAGTGGTACCAGTGTTTTAGTCCACCTCTACCACTATTGTCTAGGAGATCTGAGATTTTTGGGTTTTGTTCATTAGGCCTATGTGACCTTGTTTATGAAGTTTTAGTAGTTATAATTCTATAAAGATCCCTATAGAGAAGATTTTATATTCAAACCCTATACTCCATTGTGCTTTGACCAATTTTGAGAAAGAGGGGGGGGTGTTAGTGTGTGTAATATTCATTAAACATATATCCACACCCTTTGTGTGGGCATATTGCCTACATACAAATACTCTGAAGAGGGATCAAGCCATATGTAGTTTTTCCAATTGATGTGTTTTGTGCAATAGAGTGTATGAATATTTAGAATGCTAAACTAGATATGCTTGAGGTGGCTAGGGACTGGTGTAAAGATTTAAATAATCTTGTAAGTATATTAGCTGGATGTATGTAAAGAATAAGGAAGATTACTTGAGTAGTCTTTCTTATATTCTTCCTTGCCTAGTGATGTTTTCCAACCCTTTCCAAATGATCTTTGAATGGGATTTTATATGGATCTATTAGTCATAGGTTGAATGTGCTCACATTAGATTGACAAGGAGAAGGATGGGGAACTAAAAGGAAATGATTGTTGGGGCTAAAAATGCATTTGGATAAGAGCACCAAAAGTAGACAGTAGTGGCACCAGTGTTATTGTCCAAGTTGGGCGCTATTGTCCTTAGATTATGGGACCTATGGGGATGGATTTGTCATGGAAAGAGTAATCTAACTAAGCTGGGTTTAGGTCTAAAAGGCTATAAATGATTGGGAATTAGTGAAAAGATGCATATGAGGGTTATGAAATCAAGCAGGAGGGACCTATGGGTTGGATGCCATTATCCACACTAAAGTTACCAATTTTCACATTTTATATGATTACAAATTCCAACAAGGCAAGATAATTAGTTACAATGTTTTATTCAGATTCCAACAAGGCAAGATAATTAATTACAATGTTTTATTCTCTTTAGATTGCCTTGATGGTGAAATATGCAAATTATTTAAATTTTTTTATATCAAATTCATGATATTATTTAAGGTTATCACTTTTTCATTGGTAATTTCTATTGATTGATAGTAGACAAGTTGAGAATCACCTAAATCATGTAAATAAGAGATATTAAGATTAATGTATACTTGCCCACTAAATATAAGAGCTTAATGTTTAAATGTGTTATTATAACATTAAATATTAATAAAAAAGATAAATGAATCATTTAGTTAAAATGATTGGAAAAGACACATCCTACCTCAGCTCTATACAATCACTTGGCTCTATCAAAGTGGCATGTCCAAGTGTCCTCATGCGATTCATTTTTGACTTTGGGTTATTCTTTATGTTTGATTTTCTTAGTTTTTTAAAGGTTTAAACACTTGAATTTCAGGTTATTCAATAACTTGGGACTATATCATCTATTAAATGTTAAATTAGACTTTAATGGTTATATATTGATCAACACCATCAATGAATATGATGTTTTCATTGAGAAGGATATCTTGGATATGTCATTGGGCATAAAGGGTGACTGTAGTAAGTTGATAAAAAATCACTTGCCCCTTGAATAATTTTTTAGTAATGATATTAAGGTAAAACTCCATCAAAATATGAATCCATTTTCTAATTCTACTAGTAGGCAAAAATGTCTTAAATAATAGGTGATGAAGGGGATCTGAATGGAAAATGGAATACATATTATAATAAAGAATGTGATGTTGAAGCTTTTTGGTGGTAAAATAAATATAAAAATAATCAGGTTTGATATTAATGTATTGATTCCCATAATAAATCATATCATAACTATTTTAATAAATAACATTTTTTTTTTTTTAGATTCATATTGCTATGTAAGCTTTGCCCCAATTGATACTGGAGTAGAGGATGTGTACAAGATGAGAGGGAAATTTTAGATGGATGTTGTAAGGTAGGAGATAAAATTAGTAATTTATTACTATTATGGAAATAATTTTGGAAATAATCCATCCATTCAAGGATAACACCTTTCTTGAGGAGGGATTTTATCAAATGAGATCAATAAGCCAATTTGGGAACAAATCTTTGAATTGTCCCAAGCTTCCCAAGGTATGTGAAAATATGAGGGATGGATACTAACTTGGGTATGTACATAATATATTTGATCTTTGAGGGATCCATGTCAATCCCTTTTTTTAAGACCAGAAACAATAAAATATTGTCAGTTGTAACATCAAATACACATTCTTTAGTGTTGAGTTTACCATTATATTTAATTAGATAGTCAAGGATGAATATAAGGTCACAAGGATGATCGTTACAAAAATTCAATTTGGATAAGTTATTTTACACATATATTTCAACTATCTTGTGGATAATATCATTAAAACTATGGGTCATGACACATCGGTATGTTTCCTCAATGTTTTTAAGGCCAAAATGCATCTTAACATAATAGTATTGGCCCCACTTGGTAGAAAAGGTCTTATTATGTTGATATTAAAGGGAAATGTGAATTTTATTATACCTAAAATAAATTCCATGAGGGAAATAATATTATAATGGCCATATAGTAAAAAATGGAATCAATATAAGGTAAGGGAAAATTATCCTTAGACATGTTAAGTTGAGATTACAAAAGTCAATACATATGTGAATGACCATTGTGACTTTCTTGTAAATTAGGACTATGTTGGAGATCCATTAGAGTAATCTAATCACTTGATAAAATTATAATTAATGATTTATTTATGATAATTCTTAAGGGCCTCTAGAGGTAATTTTCATTGATTTTGGAAAATGAGAGCCACATCTAAATAAGTAATGATATTATGGACTAGGGTCAATTTTAGGCATGTCTGCATATGAACAAACAAAGGATTTATTGTAATTTTCAAGGAATGCCATAAAGTTATACATTTATTCAAGAGAGACAATAATAAATAAGAATAATATGCTAATTATCAAATGTTCCTATGTTATTTTTATTATCATCTTTGATAAGCATTGCATTTTCATATTAAAATGACATGGTGTAGGAGGTAAGTTGGAAAGATAATATTTTGGATTGATGCCATCCACAAATTTTTTAAAATATGGAGGAGTTTGATCAAAGTGTCCAATTTTATGATGGTTATGAGGAAGTTGAGGTTCCCTTACATGAAGGATTTCTTACATAGTTTCATCAGTACGTAAAGAGGGTAAATACCATAATATCCAATGTCCACTTCTAGATCAATGTATTTATTAAATCTGGTGTCATACTCTATGTGAATCTATCTAAAATTAGTATATTTTTATTATATAATAATTTATAGATCTCTATGATATGGAAGGATATATTTTTCTACAGTATCATCCATATCAAGGTAGTTATGCATTTCTAGATAATTTTTAACTATATCATCTTGTTGTAAATATTTGTCGATACAATTGGATTACTTTGTATGCTCTATATTCTTATTGACATATTTTTTTCTAGTATTTTTTATGAAATTTTATGTTGGTTGATATAATTGGAATTGATATGGATTTTTTAGTTGATATATTTTATTTTATTCTAAATTATATATCCATTATTGATATAATGTGATTTAGTTAGTTTATGTTGGTTGTATTATGGTGGATATAATCAATTTTTGGCTCAGTCTTGTTGATTTGGGTCTTGTGAACATCCTAAAATTAAGTGAGGTATACTATAATGTTTTGGGATCTCAATGGAGGTAAACTCCATTCTATGTCACAAATTGAAGGTATGGGTTAAATAACCTTGTGGTGGAATAAAAAGCAGAGCATGCAAGTTGTTAACCTAGTTTTCTTGTAGTGAAATGAATCCTAGTAAATAAATCAAAAAATAAGTGAGTGGGATGGATGGGTGGTACTTAATCTAGAGTGTGTAGGTATCAATCAAATAAAATTCAAAAAGAGGGAAGGTTAGAGAAGAAAATAAGGTTATGTGGTCTCAAGAGGTCACTTCCTAGGTTAGTTCCTTTGTGGACGAGTGTAAATAAAACTCATTATTGATATTTGTAGCTATTACACACTCACAGGAAAACACAATTAGGTAGTTTGGGAAACATTATAAAAATTTAATGGTCTCAACTAAAGTTTACTTCCTTTAGATTTGCTCTTTCACACACTTAGTTGGAAGATTATAGTTTAGACCAGAAAGGTGTATAAAGAAGCTATGTCACACACTTATAAGAATATACTAGAGAGAAAACACTCCTACACACTAAAATTATTAATACAATTTAAACCAATTGCTCAATAATCAATGAAATCTATTAACATTAAAAAAGAACATATAAGATTAACATGCACCAATGAAAACAATCATAATTATTCATAGATTTTGCACACTTAAATTGTTGAGTTAATACAACCAATAAATCAAAAACTTTAATAACATAAGAATGGAAGGAAAGAACACCAAAACAGTTATATGACAATCAAAACTCATTTCTTCCTTTATTGATAAAACTTACAACCATTTGGAATATGTAATTACATGAATATATATACTTGGGGAGGGGTTGCCTCATCCTCTAAGTGCATGTAAACTCATAGTTTCATTACACAATTAGAACCTTAGTTCTAATTTTAGTATCAAAATTGCATGTGTACATGTTCATAGTCAACTACAGTTACATCAAGATTAGTTGGCCTATTTAATGCAATGAAACATGTTCATACTTATAAATAGTTCATGAAATTTTACATTTATGTGCTAAGTATAAGTAAACTTTAAGTACAAATACAAGTAATATCTTTATGTGTTTAATTTAAGGCTTACTAGGTGTCTTCATGGCACTATTGGTGGCTAGAGCCATTGAAGTTGTAGCTTGTGATGAACTGGAAGTAAAAAAAATATATTTATTATTTCCCTCAAACATTTGATAGTTTTTATTATTGATGTCATGATAGTACCTAATAATTTCCATATTAAGAAATGGAGGTCTATTCACCCTATTGACTTGTTCAATGAGCCTTATATGCTCAACATTTATATTCCTGAAATTAATTTTGAATATTTCAATATTTGTGACCTTTTTCATTGCAACATTCAAATAAAATTATATTTATTTTAATTTCATTCCTTGTAAGTCATGTTTGAAGCTTGCTAAAGCTTATTGTAGGAGCTGATCAAAATTGACCTTGCTAATAAGCCTACCTATGGAATCCCTAGCCTGTGAGAGATTTAACTCATCCATAATATGTAAAATGAGATTTTCATACTCTATGTATTTGGGAATTAATACCTCAAATACCATGATCCACTTTCTATCCTCTTGTGTCCTGATGACTACCAAATTGAGGGCATTGGTAGCCTCCAATGGTGCCATTAGATTTAGGTGGGCATATGCCTTACTAGTTGTATACAAAATAAAAAATCTCATTTTATTTTCATCTTGTTTTAGAGAATTAAAAAATTTATTAGTTTCCAATATATGAGGTTCAAATTATATAGTCATTTTATCAATAACATCAAAGATATTGTACAATCTATATGCAAAATTTTACACATCTATCTCTATCTATATGGGAATGTGCATAATTTGCTATAGTTCCCTTGTTTCTTCAAATTTTTTCTTCATCTCTTTTATTTCCATTTTAGTTATTTCATGTATCTCCACTAGAATATCCTTATGAGTTTAAAAATAAGACTTGAAATACTTTATGTATGAGGACTGACCCAATTTCTTGTACTTCTTTTTGGACAAGGTAAATACCTCTTGTATCTCTTCTAATATGACCCCTCTCTTGGTCTCATCTTATAGTTTACTCTTCCTTACCCTCTTCACACTCCCTATAGATTTTAAAAATATAGAGCTTATAGTGGGTAACTCTGTAATTACAAGAGTAGGCATTTGAGAAGCCTCTGACTACATATCTATTACCCATTATGGGAGGACTAGTTGGGTTATATCCATGGGTTGAGTGTCTTAAACTATAGTCTCACCCAATAATTATTTGGATGTATACTATAAATTTTCTTCTAGTAGGGGATCATTAAGTGAAGGATAAATAATTTTATACCAATCCACTCTACCATACTGATGTAGTGGGTGGAATGTGTAGACTGGCTTATTTTTAGCCTTCTTCACTATCACCATAGTAATATCCTGAGAGAAACTGGGGGGAGGCATTGGTAAAACCAGTTGAGAAAATAAAACATGGCGTTGATGGATTGTTATTTCTCCCCTAGACTTCTTGGTTGCCTTTTTATTTATCTTTAGAGGAGCCAGGATAGTAGTGGAATGAAACATGGTAGAAACAATAGGAAAGGATACATAAGATACAATTGGAGGGAGACTAACTGGGGGAGTAGGAACATTAGGGGTAGAGGAAGTATCCTTTACATTAGGTACAAGCATAGTTGGTTGGGTAGAAATAAAATCCATTTTAGGTACCAAAGGGGAAGGGGACCACTAAGATTGAGTGATATATAATCAAATGTGCTAACAATAAAAGGAAAAACATAAGATATAACAAGAGTAATAGAGACTAAAGGGGTTGATTGTTCACCTGATGGATACTCATGTAATGGTGATTTACCCTTTACATCCTCAAAGTTAAAAATCACAAATTATTTAAGTTCTACCTCCTCATCAGTAGATTCACCTCCAACTACCTCTTATGATGGTGCTTATACTAATGATGAATCAACAATTGGACTTTATGGAGGGGGCTGAGCTCTTAGCTTTATCTTGTAACACATGGTGGTTTTATAAGCTATAGGAGATGACTATTATTTGAATGTGATTGATGAAACCATAACAACAACCTATAAAATTTATACAATACTTAGTTGGGTAGGTACCTCAAAATTTGAAGATTTAAGATAAATGGGTTCATCTTGTGCTCCCCCAAGTGAGGTATCAAGCACCCCTATCTCTTTCTTTACTTCTTTGAGTGTCATAGGGGGTGTATATGAGGGTTTACATTGATACCTTATTGGTTTAGAGTGCCTATTAACCCAAAAGTCTAATGAATCCCATTATCTAACTAGTGAGAGTCTAGTATGTATATCTATTATCGAGATAAAAGGTTGTCCTTGAATGATTTTCAAGAGGTATTATTTCAAATTGACTAATTGTGTCTATTCCTTGACTTGGGAATCATATTTAGCATTGATAGATAATAAATCATGGTCATAGGGTTCATGTTGATAAGCAATGCCAAGTCCCTTAATGTGTTTATGCATCTGACCTTGTGGATCCTAGTCCCTGTGCGGTAGTGTAGCTAGTGAATAATACTTCCTATATCTACCTAATTCATAGAAATGCTTACGGTTTATGTAGAACATTTACCCAATAATGAGGTGGGTTCCATGAAAGTAGATATTTTTAATCTTGTGCATGTATTCATCTATTCCCCATCATAACTAGTAGGCAATTTCTTACTCTGCTAACTTATCGAGCACATACTTGGAGAGGCATATGGGTGCTATCTTATGTCCTATGACCATGATGATAGTGTATTCTAGGTATAACCAATAGTCTACCCAAATCAATAGTGTATCTAAAATGATTTTAGATATCTTAGGTAGAGGGGACTCATGGATAACCGTCTATACCTTAGGGTAAACATCTTCTATAATGCATACAATGTTTAAAGTGTATATGTATATGTGCATGAAAGAATATGAATCACATATAAAATTTGTGATACAGTATAGAGAAAGGATTAAGAGTGAATAATTATCAATATAGACTATGCCAATGACATCATCAAGGAGGTAGGATATCATGTAGAAATGGGCTCCCTGAGGCCTCTTATGCTTATGTAATATCTATTCTTGTAGCCTTGTAGGGATTACTTCACCTAGAGTGAATGATAAATTTGAGGTCATTAGTAAGTTGAGAAATGGAATCCACTCATAGTGGTGTAATTTTATTCTTAAATATCCAAATAACCTATTCATGAGAGCCATCCTAATTCATATTCCTAACCTAAATTTGGTTTCAAGCACTGATTATTTGTCCTTCAAATTGATGGTCTCCCTAAGGACCATCCAACTAATTAGTATTTTATCAATTGATTTATCTTTCTTCCATGTGGCTAACCAATGAAAATAATAACATATACAATGGGGATGGATAGATAACTTTTAAATGCATCACCTGATATGTATACCATCACTGTATTATGTTCCAAATCATACAAGAATGCTCCTCCATTTATCATCCCAGTGAAGAATAAGTATTGTAGGAGGTTAATGCATGTTATGACATATATTTTTTATATTTTAAAGTGTAGCCCTTATATTTTAAATGGGATTATGTTTTCAACCAATTACTCATGAGTTGGAGTCAATCTCTATTTATGGGTATGCACATCAACCTAGTGTATTACCTCCCATAGTGCTGAGTAGTTGTTATAATCATTATTGAATACTGTGGGATAAAAAAATGTATCCTTATATTTAGTTGAATATTTGATGGGGGAATATTTCCTCAAAATTATTTAGATGAGGATGTCATTTCTATTTGACTATGTTGATAAATGTTTCTTGTTTTCAAGTTAGTAGCTAGGCTCTCTTAAGTATTCTACTAGGCTTGAAGTGCTAATAGCTAGGGCTTGATAGCAGAGAAATAATTAAGTTTGAAGTTATCTTGAGATAAATGAGCATGTTTTCATTCACAATGATTTGATATAGCTTTGGTATTCATTTTTAGTTTATGCACTATTAATTTTCAATGTCTATAACTTTGATTTGTTTTTTTAATTCAAACTTTACCACTTCATTTGATGGGTATGCCACGTAAGCACTATTGATGCTTAATAGGAATGACATATAATTACCTTTTTTCAAATGTCATTTAATCATTTATTTTTCTTTAGTTTACCATGTCATTAGGCTCTCAGACATTGGGAGTTGGGATATAGATTTAAAATAGTGTTTGTGAGGTGAACGAATCTCCTGAGGAAAAGTTCCAAACACTTTTACCAAAGAACATAATGAGTAAAAGAAAATCCACAAATAATTTCACCAAATACCTTGATGATACAAAAATTTCTACTGAATAAATGTTTTAAATACCAAAATATCAAATGTTTCCACCAAACACTTTTGTCAAACAAAATCTCCAAAGAGTTTGATGAACCAAACACTTCACTGAATGATTATTCCAAACACTTTTGTCTAAGGACAATTTCATGTCAATTAAATTATCTGAAGGATCTTTCTAAACAAAACCTCTAAAGACCAAGATAAGCTAAAGTGTAAAACTTTTGAAAACATGGTTCTCAAAGAGTAGGTCCCAAAGAGTAAATGGTGAAGTCTTTAATATATGGAAAATAAAGTTGTAGAGGCCCTATAAACAAGAATTCTAGATAATTATCCTGAATAGTTTTTGCAAAAAAAAAATCTGAAGAGTAAATTCATGATAAAGTTTATATAAATGTCAAGTGTTGAAAACTACTAGAGATAGGCTTCTAAATAACATTTCTAAAGACTAGATCCTACTAAGCACAATTTCAAACAAGTTTGCCAAACAAGTTCACTAAACAATTTCACCAAAGACCAAAATGAGTTGAGACCTATATATACATAAATTATGAATAACATTAGTAAATTAGTCATAAAAAAAACAAGTTCATAGGATTACCAAATAACAAAGTTAGTGTAATACATAAAGCTCTCTCTTTAGAAGATTATCAAGATAGGGATAAAACTTTTTAAAAAGATAGTGGCTACCTATTATTTTAAACAAATGGGGGTATGTTGGGTAAAACAATAGGTGACTTACATGGGAAATAATCCCGAGTATTTGAGAGCCTAGAACTTTTGGTTGACATCTTTTAGATCAAACATGAACCATTCCATAAAGAATAATTGAATTAGACATATAAAAGAGACTCTTAACAATCACATATAACATACTTACCTCTTTAATTACCCTATATCTCTATCTGAGGAAGTAATTTCATTTTACCTTTATTATGAGGAATTTAGTAGAGAATTGGGATAAATATATGTTTACCTTTGGTTTTTGAGAAAAAAATAGATTTGAAAACTAAGGGAGCTCTAGCATTTCTCTACTATTAGACAGTCGTCCATAACCCTAACAGAGGTACCATGGGTTCCTTCTCTTTTATCCTCTTATATTCCTACATGATACATGATACATTGACATTATTTCACCATTTGAGATTTTGATCACCTTTGGATTTTTATTTAGGTTTGTTGGATCACTCTTTTTAAGATGCCTTGATCCTTTTTTTTTCTATATTTTCATTTTGTAGAATATTGATGGAGGAAGAGTAAAAACCATAGTGATCTGGTATATATGAAATCATACATTTTCTCCAGATTGTCCCTACCAGATACACCCATATCAATGGTTATTTCATCACACAAGTATTAACATGATAGGTACATTTGATCCAGTGAAAGTGAGAAAACTTTATAAAATTTGTATGTAGTAATGAGAGCAACCTTTATATGCCTAATTGAAGTATTCAATGGTGGAATAATCATGATTAATTTTCCTATTTCATACTTTAATTTTAAAAATATAAAATATAAGGCTGCAAAAGCTTGCAAGTAAATAAGTTGGTGTACCTTTTTTTGGCATGTTTTCCCACATGCTAATGCTTTCACTTTTGAACATATAAGAGGGATTCCAATGGGTTGGATACTTGATTTTGGCATAATAGGGGAAGTTAATCATATTTACATAGGATGAATAAAAAACATATAATCTAGAAAGCAAGAAACTAAACTACGAAATGAAATACTAAAAATAGAAAATGCTAACCTAGGAAGTAGGGAATCTATTCTATGAAAGCAATAAAACTATCCTACTAAATTATTAAATCTATTTAAATTATATTCTTACCATATCATATATTTTTACTCAAAGACATCCTTAGATGGTACAACCATGAAGTAATGCTTCAAAAACTATCTATTGACTGGATATGTCATCTCATTGCCTTTAAGGTCCTTCAAACAAAAAACATTGTTACCCAAGATATTTGAAATATGATAAGGTCCAATCCATATTGGGGTAAAATTTTCATGATGTCATTTATTTTTATGAGATTTATCCTACAAAATCACCAAGTCAAATATTTTTAATGCTTTGAATTTTACTCTTTTATCAAACCACATTTTGACTATGTCTTGATGTTTACTAAAATTTTGTAAGGCCTCAGTCCTTGAGTCTTCCATCTCTATTATATATAGTAACCAAGAATCCATATTCTCACTTGGTTCCATGTACTCCATCATAAAATAATATGTTAGTAATATAAGCATTATTGGGAAAATTGACTATCACCTATAAACCAAGTAACTTGATGCCTTGAGTACTTACTTGTATCTTATTCGATCAACCCACAATACATACTTCAGTAGATTGTGCCAGTATCTAGGTTTTTTTTTTGTGGAATTTTTAATGGAATTAATTAGGTTCTTATTTATTGATTCAACCAATTTATTTACTTGAGGTTAATGGTTGAATGATGACCTGATAGTGATTTGATTATCATGGGCCTATTCAGTGAATTCAACTAATTGGAATGCTGGCCCATTATCATAAATTAAAAAAAATAGGGTACCAAATCTAGTTGTGATATTATCCTCTAAGCTAATTAAATCTTGTGCTCTTGAATGATTTGTAGTTATAGCTTCGGTCCACCACATGCAATAGTCTATAGTAGTGAGTATAAACTTATGGTTAGCTAAATAATTAGAATTAATGACCCCAATGAAGTCTAATCCCCATTAATAAAATGATCTTCCTTAAATAATAGGTTGTAGAGGCATTGATACATGTACTTATATTTTATCAAGGCTTTTGAATTCATGTCATGTTCTAATGTGAATGTGTGCATCCTTGAAGACTGTTGGCCAGTAATAACCCATTATAAGGATTTTATGGGCTATGGTGTTTCTAGAGGGATAAATTTTCCATAGTTTTTTTAGCTTCCTCTAATGATACGCATCTTAGGTATATGCCTTCATAATTAATTCTATATAATGTCCCTTTTTTTATCATGTAATTAGCCAATTTGAGTCTCAAATCTCTCCTCTATTCTCTTTTGAGATTTGGGGAACAAGTACCTGTGAGCAAGTATTGAATAGTATCAGTATACCAGTCTCTTTTAGATACTTGGTTTTCAAAAACCTCTTCAATGGTGATGTTTGGGTTAGGCTCTATCATGAGTTAAATAATGCCTTAACCTTTAATAATCTTGGTAAGTTTGATTTCTATGTTAAACTCCTACAATTTTGCAATCCATGTTCCTCTGCATTTTCCCAATTCATTTTGCACCAAAGTGAGCTTAACAATTAGATCTAATACAATGGTAATGGTTTTGTTCCTTAGGATATAATGTCAAATTGTTTTTACTAATTTGATAAGGGCAAAGATTTGCTTGTCTTCATGGAATACTTGAGTTTCTCATGAACAAAATAGGATGATTGCTTTCCTTTCTTTTAGGTGAGCACGACAATAATTGTATGTTCTGAAGTGAATGAATATAATAATAAGTATTTAATGTTTTTTGGAATTATCAGTATAAGGTCTTGAGATGTTACATCTTTAATGTCTTGAAAATAATTTTAGGCCTTTGTTGTCCATTTTTTATACACAATATTTTCAAACTTTATCAATTATTGATCTTTTCTAGCTTACAAGAACCTATCAAGTCTCAATATCTCTTAGTACATGCCTTAAAAGGTGTACTAGGAAAGGGGTAGGTAGACCATTTGTGCTTCACAAGATTATTATCCCTTATACCACCACTTGATATCTAGATAAACTTCTCCTATGCACTTCCCTAAGCATTGCCTCCTCTCTTGCACACTCCTCCAAGCAATTCACCACCTTCCTTAGCATCTACCTAAGCCTAAAAACATTTTTGATAATTTACATTACACTATAAATGTAAGCTGATGTTGTATTCAAATTGTTAAAATTATGTTATGGGTCTAGGTCAGCTCTAGCTGACTTGAACTAGGACCTAACTCATTTTTATCAATTAATGATATAGAGTCTATTGGGCTAACCCTATTGACTAAAATTTTAGAAAGGGTTAGGGTTAAATCCAACTATATATACACATTCATTTCACCATTTCTTCGAGAGAGACAAGAGTTAATTATTCATTTTCACTTCTTTACACTCTGATCTTCTGCCATTCTACTTGAGGAGTTATTACTTATGGTTTATACTTGGAAAAGAATCTTGTCTTGTGAAAAAGTCTTGGATGTTTTGTCTTTTCTTAGTGATCATTCCAAAACACAAAAACCTATTGCAAAGAACCTTTGGCCAAGGGAGAGATTGACTCTATACTTACCCTCCTCTATTTTAGTACATAGAAGTAGCATAAGTAATGGCTTTTGAATATATTTTTCTCTCCATGTATTAGGGTTTTACCTATACATAGCTTAATTAGGATTATATTATGAATGTTTAATTTTTATTTTTATTACTCCCACTTTGTGCCACAAGATTTGGTGAGCAATCTATTATATTTTACTTTTCTTTGCATATACTTTGTGAATATGAAAACATAGGACCTAGCTAGGGTTATTGCATGGTGTTGCTTGACTAGAGGCTTTGGAACCCTCTCTAGTGATGATATTATAATAAAAGATCCCTTGGTTAGGTCTAGTAAATCCATCTTGGTTATGACCCTAAATATCTAATGTATCAACAATTGGAATTGTAAGTAGGATTTATCTTCTCTGAGATAGGATTGATTAATAGATCAATTGCATTTTCCTTTATATAGATTTTGGTGAACTTGACATGAATCAAACCCTTGTAGGTTTTATTTCATGCTTTTATTTTATCATTATATTATTTATTTCTATTTTTATAGTATTATATTGAATGTATTAGTATATTTATAATAGTCTATGCATATGTTTAACACATAGTCACTCTAAAACAAATCCATTCTATTTGTGCAGGTCTTCTCCAAATACAGGTGACTAGATCGATTAGATCGATACAATATTCTTATTTAGTTCTAGTTTTTCATACATAGTCAAACCATTCAAATCTATTTGTAATTCTCCTCTTTTAACATACATATCTACAAACATAGTTGAGCCAGTTGACTCTATTTATAATTTATTTTTTAGCACATAGGGTTTTCAAACTCTGTCAAGTCAGTCAAATCTATTAGTAGTTTTTTGGATTAAAACTTAAGCATCATAACATAATATTTTGTAATTTAAACATATTCAAAACCACTAAGGTTTATTATTACCTTCTCTGTCATTTTAGTTTTTCTTTTTCAGTATTATTTTTCATAGGTTTATAGTTTTTAAAATTGCAGCCCTAAAGCCAAATAGGTCAACTTGCTCAAAATAGTTATTTAGCCTATTTTCTATCTCAAAGACATAATCAACTTGTTTGATTATGTTCTTCTAGATCTTACTTCCACAAAATAATAACTTAGTCGACTCTATTCTATATTTTTTACATATAATATCAGCTAAAATGATTCTATACTCTTTACAATTAAGGAATTAACCTCTTTTTTCTAGTAATTAATTCACCTTTATTTTCAATTTTTTGCATTCTTAAAGTAAAAAACATAGATTAATTAGGTGGTTTTTTAAATTACCAACTAGTCACTATTTTTCTCTTTTGCACACACTTTTAAATCACTTTACAAAAAAAAAATTAAACATTTATCTTCCAAAAGTCTACCTATTTAAATTTTATCACCAAGGGGGAATCCAAATTGATTTTATAGCCAAGTATAAACATGTGGTTGATAGTGTATATTAGTAAAGCACCCAATACCCTTATCACTGAAAGATTGTGAAGTGAAGGGGTAAGCCCCAATACCAAGCTAGTGCCATCACCAATACAAATCCATTTCATCTTAAACTTCATGAAACCATCCTTAAATTGATTTCTAGTTCCTTCTTACATCCAAGTTCCAATAATATTATATTCAAAATTCATTATAACTTAATAACACTTAGGAATGACTAATTAGTTAGCATTCAATTTCAAGTTGTTGGTTACTCTTTGATCATTGTATTTTATATTTCAAAACTTACATTAGCTAGTGTTGGTACAAGGTTTGTGTTGAGAGTTCCAATTATATCAATCACATTGATCCAATTACTTATGTGCTTAATTTCATTTGCTTAGATATTATCTTACAAAATATTTCTTAGTTTTTAGAACACTATCATCCCTATCGACATAGTTCCTTATAGACTATTCAAACTATCTACCTATAGTACATAGTTGACCTATTTAACTATGTCTCTTTATATTCCTATTTAGTCTCCTATTTAAGCAATGCATAATTGACCTGTTTGATTATGTCCTCTTGTACTAATTCTTATTCAAAAATACACAGTCAACCTATATGATTGTGTCCTTTTTTTTCTCTATTCTATCCCTTGCATTATAGAACATAGTTGACTCATATAACTATGTATACATATAGATTATTTTAATTTCATACTTTGTAACACATATTCAACCAACTCGATTATGTTTTATTAGCTTTCTTCACAAACTCTATCGACCTAGTTAACCTTGTACTTGTTGGTCAACATTATTCTCTATCTGGCTGACTTTTTCTCTATTTCTTATTCTTATTTCCTAATATTTGATTATTTCTTCAATCATCATGAAATCCCATATTAAAATATTTTTGTATAGCTTGAATCCATTTAGATGTTATATGGGATGCTCTTTTCTTCCTACCTTCACTTCTTAAGAGGATCTTGACTCTTGGAGAACCTCTTCTCCTCCCTCATATTTTGATTATAACATGGTTAATATCACTCAAACTGGTGATATTGGTGGTTCATATCATTTTTATACTTATTAAGACAATTCCCATCTTCAAACATCTCACCATAATGTGGGGGAAATTTACACAATCCCATCCAATAACCCCACAAGTAATCTACCACCTAAAAACCCTCCCCTAATACCAATTTGAGAAATACTCCTAAAAACACTAATCCACCAATTGATACAACTTATATTATTGCAAAAATATTGAAATAAATTAACATCATGAAAACATTTAGCACCTCTAAAATGATGCAACTACAACATGATTTGATCAACATGGCTAATCAACCTCCTGCTCTTCTCCCTTAAAATAATTATAAATTTATTCCTCCACCTCTTAGAGATGTTGCATGTAATGTCATTACCCAACATATCATGCATAATAAGATGTTTCAACACATCTAAAATGATCTTTTATCCCATTTCATTATTTTTATTTATATTGTAAATATATCTCCAACTATTAAACATGATGGGACTAAAGATTTTGTATCTTTTCTTAAGGAATTCAATAATATTTATAAAGAGTGGATCTAAACTAATACTTTCGACATTACCAAAATTTTAGTTAAAAAATTCATGAGTGATGTATTAGAATGGTATAACCAAATTCCCTAACATTCTATATGGCAACTAGAGGATTTAGTCAATCCTTTAGTTAAATAATTCCAACACAATGATCTTCCGAAAAATTTCCTTAGCCATTTCATCAATGCTAAGTAATCTCATACCGAATCAGCTCATGACTTTATCAAACAATGGAAATATTTGGCTCACAAGGCCAATCACAATATGAATGATGAAAAATTATTTAAACTCTTTATAATAACATTAACACCTTCACTCTAATACAAGGTTTGAACTTTCACTCCCCAAACTTTAAATGATGTTCTTGACCAAGCTAAGCCTCAATATTTCTTAATAAAATCATTTGAACCTAATATTAAAATCATTAAGAGATCTTTCCAAAATTCAACTAATGCAATAAATGACAATAATCCTCAACCCAAATTAGGGGTAGCCAAAGCATAAAATCCCTAACCTTCTCATATGCCATTAATTGTGTAACAAATGAAATAATTTTGATCACCCTTTAAACCATTCACATACCCTAATAATCCCCATAAATGGTATTATCCTAATCAATTTTATTGGTTTTACACTGATATAGGTCATTCCCATGAAACATGTCAAGGGCTTAAAATTTTTTCCATTTATTTTATGTTTAGTGATTCATTTAATCATGATGCCATGATCAAAATCCATCATAAATATTAAATTAATGCTTCTCAAAAGAAACAAACTCCCAAAGCTTCTTATTCTAACAATCCAAAATATTTCTCTACATATAACCTTTAAGAAGAAAACAAGAATATTTATGTGATTGATGCCAATTATGATCCATCCTATAGAAATTACTAATATGTAAATGTGGATAAGGTCAATTATTGACACAAACTAACCCACAAAGATTCCATCACCAAAGCAAAGAAACTATTTTTAGAAGAACAAGTTCTCAAAGATACTACTAATACTCACTTATCTTTAGAAACCAATGAGGAACCACCTCTTCCAACCAAACCTCCAACCAATTCTCTTCCTCCTAAACATATTTTACCTTATAAGCCTTATGCTAGTTCTTCTTCTTTTAAAACTCATTGGAACTTATTCTAAGAACTCAAATCTATGCCTTGAAAAATTATTTTCATGGATTTAGTTTGCACTTCTCCTTATCATCGTAAATTTCTAATGTAACAAATACAAAAAATTAAAGAATCATCTCCCTTATAAGAGGAACCATCTTATCATGAGCCTCAACTAATATAAGTTCATACCATTGAATCCATTTGTCTTTCTTTGAAACCTTCCATAGAGTTCCTTGAATAATACATGGTTAATGATGAAATCCTATTTCAAGTCGATGATCCACCTCTCTTAATAAAAATAGCCATTAATACCACCCTCATTTGCAAAGTATTAGTAGATGAAGGGTATGGAATTAATGTGACATCTATTTGGCTCAATCAATAAATTGGATATAGTAAATACCATCTCAAGAAAACTCATTTGACATGTCATGGATTTGATAAGACTAATCAAAATACACTTTCTTTTATTTGACTCCCTCTTACTATTGGACCCAAAACTATACATACTAAGATTATGGTACTCCATTACCATTATCTTATAACATACTCATTAGACATATATAGACGCAATCACAAGAGGGATATTGACTCTTCCAAAATCTAATGTATCAAGTTCATTTATACTGGTAAATGGTATAAACACGAGGCTGATCCTAACCCATGGAGTATTCAAATTCCTAATCCTAAATCTCAATATTGGATTCCCACTATTCTAAAGATTAATAGTGCCCTTTTACTTGAATTCATCAATATGAATCCTGATTTACATGTCACTCTTACTTATTCTAACTATGATGAGCCCAAAATTTATATAATACATTAAATACAACCAAGCTACCTACTTACATCTTAGAGTGGATTTCTCCTTCCTTGTTACCTCATGATCATACCATCCCTCTTATCAATGAGATCAATCATTTACCTTCATGTAGTACACATGAAGAATCTTACATAGAATATGAATTCACATGTAATGACTATGGAGTGACCAAATTATTTCAATATCCTTTAATTATGTCACCACATAAATTTATCAATTTAGGCATCTAACCTTCTGAGTCACAAGAATTTACTATTTATCCAACTTATGATGATAACTACATTATGTCCCAAGCTCAATGAAGAGATTTGGATGTTCAAAATTATTAGAAAACCTTGGCCCAAATATATGTTTTTAACCACAATGTTTTATACCATTTCCATGGATTTAAGTTATAACCTGAAGGTCATATACCTCCAGTTAATTATCCACTTCTTGAACTCCTTGGGTGGTTGAACAAATATTGCCCCTCGCATATTCAAAAATTATATAACCTTCTATACCTCTTATCACATTGGTTAATCTACCCAATCCTCTTCTTGTTAATGTTTATAAAAATAAACCAATTGAATCTGATCAACCTTCCTCTATAGTTCCACCTACTCTTGAGATCAATCTCAATGCCAAGGCCATAGATGCATGCTAGATACATTTTGAATACCACCACCATGGTTGATAAATCATTGATATTGAAGTAGATGTGGAATATTATGGACCTCTTCCCACATTACCTAGTGATGAATCTATCCTTGAATTGCTCCATGTATGATAACCTCAACTTATTTGGCAATATCATAAACTTGGGAATTTTAAGCAAAAAGACCCTTATTTTAATAAATTCATTGTTAGCATTGATCCTAAAACCACTCCCATTTCCTCTCTTTATAACACACCCTATCATTTTAAAGATGGAAATGTTATGCTTATTGAGGAAACTACACAAATCAAATATGACACCCCCTCATGCCCTCGACTTATAACAATTTATAGAAAACTCACACCAACTAAACATGATAAATTTATATTAGTCTTTGACAAATATAATGAGACTTTCACTTGGTCATATGAGGACATGCCTGACATCGATCCTAGTATCATGGTGCATAACATCATCACATATCCTGATGCCAAACCCATTTGACAAAAATAACTTAAATTTCCCCTCAAAGTTTCCAACTTATGCTATAAATAAATTAGTAAAATTTTAAATGCCAAATTTATCAAACCTAAGGACTATTCTAAATGGGTCTCTAAAATTTTCCCAATTCACCAAAAAGTCACCATGGTCATTTGAATTTGCATCAATTTTCATAATCTCAAATCTCACTTATCCCAAAGACAAATTTCCATTACCTTTGATAAATGACATCATTGATTCCACTGTTGGCCATGAAATGTTGTCCTCATGTATGGTTTTTAGGCTATAATCAAATTCATATCACCCTCGAAGACCAACAAAAGACAACTTTTGCCATAGAATGGGGCAGTTATTTCTATGTCAAAATGCCCTTCAGCCTTAAAAATACTAGAGCTACCTATCAATAGACTATGACCCAAATTTTTCATGATATTATCCATAAAATTATGGAAACCTATGAGGATGATCTCATTGCTAAATCCAAAATCCGTAAGACTCAACTTTTTGATCTTAACATCATATTTGACCGACTCATCAATTATAAAGTTAGAATCAACCCTTAAAAATGTGATTTTGAAATTACATCTAGTAAATTACTAAGGTTTTAGTATCTCTTCATGATAGTAATGTTGATATCACTAAAATCAATGATATAGTCAACATGCCTATTCCTCACTCCATTTCATATATTCGTACTTACCTTGGTAAGCTTAAAGAAATCTGATGATTTATCCATGCAATGGATTATCACATTTATTCTATTAATTCCCTTATTAATAAAGAAAATGCTCTCAAATAGACCAATACTTATCAGAAGGCATATTAAAACATGAAAGAATCATTACTCCATCCACCCACCCTTCATCCACCTTCCAATGACCTTTCTTTAATTTTGTATACTTTTTCCACACTCTTATTAATTAGGGCAATGATTTCCCAACAAGATGATACTAGAAGAGAGTATGTTATCTACTATATCAGTTGAGGTCTCATTGATTACAAAAAATGTTATACCAAAGTAAAATGTGATTGCCTCAATATTTATTTCACAACTAAAAATCTCTGTCACTATATGCTTTATCAAATAACTTATGTCATAGTTCATTTTGACCCACATCATCATTATTTTATCTAAATCCTTTCTCCCTAGAAATATAATTAGTAACTAGATGGTTATTTTAATGGAATTTGACCTCCACATCATCATGCAAAAGGCTATCAAAGGAAAAGTTATTGTTGACCAACTTGTATCTCCACCCATACCCACTACCAATCATCTTAAAGATAGTCTCCTTGATGATAACATCCTCTATATTAGAGGTCTTAATCAGGGTATCTCTCTTAAAGATTACATCCATAACTTCACTATTAATTTATAAGTAATCACAAAGATTCCCATGTCATTCTTGATGCTATTAAATCTAAAGTAGTCATCAAAGAACTTCCTAAAATTGACATTGATTTACATGAAGACACTTGGAACCTTCATTTTGATGGTGCCAAATGCCTCTATATATATGGGGTAGGTTGTATACTCGCTAGTCATCATGGTAAAATTATCCATTTGGCATTTTGGCTTACCTTTGATATCACTAATCATGTCATAGTATATGAAGCATTAATCCTAGGCATAAGAGTGGAACTTGAATTAGATATTTCATATCTACATGCTTTGGGTGATTTCTAACTCATTTATCGATAGGTTAATGGTGATTATCAATGTAAAAGTGAAAATATTATTACTTATCATCAAAGGGCCACAACCCTTGCCAAAGAATTCACTTCTTTTACCCTCGATATCATTTTAAAAGATTAAAAATATATCATTGATTCACTTGCTTCTTCAACATCCTTATTTCATCCTCACTAAGTTCTCATTGATTCTAAATTTCTTATTCAAATAAGAAAGTCCCCATATTCCATATAACCACAAGATTCACTTACCTATCTTATTGAGGCTATCACCATTAGAAAAATCCCATTGTACAAAGACATTATCTAATTCCTTGAGCATCAAACTTATCTTTAGGATATGAATTCCTATAAAAAGACTTGAATTCACAAACAAGCTTTCAAAAATGTCTTTCGATATAACATCCTTTATTATTGCAACTTTGAAGGTACCCTATTGCACTATGTAATGAAAGAAGAGGTCCCTGCTTTACTTGAACAAGTACATGAGGGCATTTGTGATGGTCACTGTAGTAGATATGATACAACATGAAAATGCCTACGTATGGGATAATTTTGGCCTACTCTTGAAAATGATGCTATTAAATTTGCTAAAACATGTAGTCCTTGCCAAATTCATGATGATCTAATCCATTTTCCATCTGTTGGGTGAATATTTTGTCATCAACTAATTGAAGGCAAAATGGGTATATCAACCACAACATAATGAGATAAATCTCTCCTCTTAGAAAAGGGAGGTTCCCTATAAACTATAATATACTAATATAAACTGAAAATAGACTTAGGGGTGAGATCATACCATCCATCTCTCTTTTTTTAGAGATGATGTTCACAAGGTAAAGGAAAATTCTTGTGTAATAACTAAAAGAAATCCTCTTCTTTCAAAAATGATGTTCAGTAAACAGTAGGAAAACTTCCCAGGTAGTAACTAGATCCATGAGAAACCCACGAAAGCACAAAGTCTTTCATTGCTTCCCTTACTAATTTATAACATATATAATAGTAGAATGAAGTGCAGCTCAAATTATTCATTGAAAACTACAACAGAGTATAAGATCATAAAGGATAAAAGTAGTACAAAGCCTTTCTAATACCCTTTTCACTAAAACATAAAAAACACAAACTAAAGGTAATTATAGTAGCACAAAGACTTCATAATTAACTTTAGAATATCTTCTAGATAATTTATACACTACTTATTTAATCAAATAGATGAGATATTATTAGGAAAAAGGACATAAGAACAATTTCCTAAATAACATAAGTTATTCCAATGCAAAGTTTGAAAAGTCACCTGCTTTCTCATTCATTCAAGAAAATATGATTTATAATTTGAGCTCAAAGTCTAAAAAGGCATCTCAATTTGCGTAGAGTTTTTGCTTCTAATCACCAAAAATATCTCCCTCTTTTACAAAAAGAGGCTCTCTTTATTTACAGGGAGAAGCCTTGAGGATTTAAAAAAGATTTAAATAATTTGACTAGGTCAAAGATAGGAGTCTTTGTTGACTTTGGACTTTCCATATTTTTACATGTATTTACACCTGACAAAATTACATGTGCAAATGTCCAAAGTGATTACAAAAGTGCATTTAAAAATGGAGAATAAAGCAAGGAAGAATAGTTTCAATCTTTATCCCCAGTCTTCTTCATATGAGCATTGTACATGGCAATAACTGCTTGCATCCCGATACTATTTGGAGTAACGGTATTCTTGAAAATTACCTGAGCTCTGACTATGGAATATTTTTATTCTATAACTAATTTTTCATGATTTTTTAACCTAGTTTTAAGATTATCCAGATTTAAATGATTGTCCAGAATGTTATCCATAGGCCACTAAAAATGCTTTCTCCTTGAATTCTTTTCAGAACATACCTTCGAATTCATGAATCATTTCTTCAACTGAAATGAATTAGTTGTCTTGAGAGGTAAGTTTGCAAGGTATATCCTCCAACTTATGCAACAAATTGATATCACTTTGTTCACCAAGGTCTATTGAAGATTCAAGGTCACTGATCAATTCCTTAAGCACCTAACTCCTATATATCAATGCTTCTTTAGTTTCAGTATAAGAGTCTCTATTAGCAATGACACCAATTGACATTAGAGTGCTTATTTTCAGCTTCTTCATATATATTCACTTTTCAAGATACTTTTTTATGCTTTCAATATCCTAAGATATGATATTGATAAGATCATCTAGTTCTACTCTCACTTTCCTCATTTTACCCATTTTCTCAAACAACTCTGTGAGCAAGGAAATTCCTTGTGTATGTATCTTGTCCAAGTACTCTTCAAGTAATTTTCCCTTGAGATAAGTCCTTTTTAATTTCTGAATCATAGGGTCATCTATGGAGATAGCCTCTGGGGTTACTATTTCTAGAGTGAAAGTTATTCTCCTTATTACCACAATTAGTTGTTCCACCATTACTTTATAATAGTCCTTCATTTCTCTCTATCAAACTTCTAAACCAAGATGTCCATAGCTGACTGGATATCATTTTTAGTACTTTGATGATTTATCTTTCCTAACTCGACTCTAGAGATAGAGTAGTCACTTATATCAAAATTTTCAATAGTTGCATCTGGTGGAGGCCTTGCAACTTCCAAAAATTTGGGTCCCTTATCCCCAATCATCTTCGAAAGAATTTTTGGCTTCTTGGGAGCCTTTGATTTTACTGGCACCATTTTATTGAAATCAAAGTCATCTAGAGAGATGGCTTGTTTCTTATTTTTAGGTGTATAAGCTAAAAACTAAGGTGGGAGTGCAGAAGTACTTACATTAGTATCAATCTCCGTTGTTGGCATTATTGGAGTTATACTCACAATGGTAGTGGAAATAATGGGTGAAGTATCAGTAAGAACTGCACCTTCTGCTGAATGATCAAAAGCAAAACCATCTCTGATATCAAAATATGGAGATGACAAACTAGGGATTGACCCTGAGGAATGAAAAATATCTCCAAAAGTTCCTTGAGGGTCGTCAATAATAATTTTGGAAGGAGAGGCTGCTCCAGAAGAGAGAATACTAATTGGAGAAATAGGTGGAGTTATAATAGGTGTGCTAGGTGGGGAAGAAGAAATTCCTATTTCCAGCTTCATACCCTCTCACAGAGATAGAGTTTCCTTTTCCTATTGATCTACAAGCCTATCATTAGTCTCCATTTGCTCCATTGCTAGTTATTCAGCACTTTGCTTCTCAATCTCCATATCTGTTGTTTCTAGCTCTTTTCTATAACTTTTGACTTTTTCATCTGAAAGATGATCTTAGGCTTATGTGGCCTAGAAGAAGAAGGAACATCACTTTTATTCTTCATCCTATTTTTTGCTTTTCTCCTTGTTTCCTCTTGAAATTTACCTTTTGATCCTGTGATGAACTCTTTCAGGGTGATTCTCTTATTCACTAACCAATCATTGGTGTTTGCCAATATTGGTTCAAATATTTTCCTTAAGGAAGTTAATTCCTTTTGTGACCATTGGATTGGGGGAAGAGGGACATTGGCGACCTATTTGGCATGGTATCTATTATTGATCAAATCACCATTATCCACTAGACTTTTAGGGATATTAGTGAGTCCCAGATATTCTATCTACTCAAGAGATAATCTACTATAGTCCATCTTTTTGATGTCTTTTGCTATCCTCAAATTGACCCAAATATCTTTGATCATAGGCTCATGAAATTGGGTCTTCCTCTTAATTATATCCTTTATGCCCCTATAGTCAAAATTTGGTCTCCTTTTGAAATGCTTCATGGTTATGAGTTGCATTTCAGTCTCCATAACTCTAGCTTTTCTAGTGGTCAACACTGAGAACTTACCAATTTCAATCGGGAACTTGAAACTAGGTTTCTTGAGTTCCATTTGCTTGTTGTGTATGACAATAATTTACCTACACAGCTCCATCAAGACTAATTTGTTTGAAAGGAATGTTGGAAGCATATAAGGATGACCTTGGAAAAAGCCAACCCACAAATTAAAAAAAGAAGGGAATTGTAAGAACATACATCCAAAGTCATTCATAATTATCTAGGCTTCATTTGACACTCTTTTTTGTTCTAATTGGGGATCAAAGAGGCATAAAAATAATATGAATAAAGTGTCATTTACCCTCATAAAGTGATGGATAGAACCCTTCAATGTCAACTAAGAGTAATATTGATATACTGGGGTTACACTCCTGTCTCCTGATGTTAAACCTAGGAAGGTTCTCATTAATGCTATAATATATACCAGGTATGAAGTCATGCAGAATTTAGAGGTAGTGGATACCTTCATCAATTGCTCATGTAGAGCATTGCTGATTTGTTCTCCCCCAAAAATGACTTGTTTACCTTAGAGAATTATCTTAATGAAGGGGTACATCTATTCGTGAAACAATGAAGAAGGTAAACCTCTTACCCTGCTAATAAGGGTGATCAAGTCACCAACTTCTTCTATAAAATCACTCCTTGGAAAGCTCTGTGGCCATCTTGACAAGTTTTACCTTGGAGTTTAAGCCATCTATTGTTAATTAATTTATTCTCTCTTTCGAGATCTTTGTCATAATCCCTTTGTGATTCAATGAAATTGAGCTTTAATAATTCAGTAGTTAGAGGACACATGAACACTTTGTCGATGAATTCAAGGTCCAGTCTAATCACCACATTACCACCAACATCTAACATAACTCTGGTATCTTTATTTTAGAAATGAGTGCACTAGAGAATGAACTTTGTGTTATGAGCTACTACGAGAAAAGAAGATACCAGATGAATATTTCTCTCGATTATCTTCTTCATTGCATGGCTGGGATTGCTTGATCTAGTTCTTTCCATGAACTGAGCCATATCCATGTGATCGATCTCTGTATCCCTAATGTCATCAAAATTAAAAGTAACTGATATGATTGGAAAAACACCTTGATACTTGTACCACATTATCATCTACTTCAAAGAAACCTCAGTCATTTGGAAGAGCTTTTGTCAAAAGGATGTTGATGAAGAAGGATCCTTGAGATAAATTGCAATAAGAATCATGATCATGCAATCAAGGGAAAAATTGGCAATCTAGAAAAACTACATGTTGGTGATCACAACCATGGGAATGTGCTTGAAAAGGGCTAAGGTGTGAGCAGGCTAGAAAGTCAAAGGGAAGCAGGCTCAGAAAAGTGAAATTTAAAAATTTCTTAGATTTAGGATTTTTGATAAAATGTATGCAGGGGTGGCAAAAATCACTACCCTTACATGTGAGGGAAGGTTTGTTTATTTATGCATAGGCAACAATTTTTTCTGCCTTTACATGTGGACATTGTGTAGGGGCATCAATTATTGCTACCTGTGCACATGGCATGGAGAACATGTGTAAGGGTAGTGAAAATCACTACCCTTGCACATGGGGCAATAGATTTATGTAATGGTGGCAATTTTTTCTGCTATTACACATGTTAACTTAGTTTTATGCAAGGGCAATGAAAATCACCACCCTTGCACTAATAGCAATGGGTTTTTGGATTTTTAGGGTTTTTAGGTTTTTACCCCTTTGAGGAGGGGCGGGAGGAGGAAAAAGAAGAAAAACAAAAATCTAGAAAAGAAAAATGGAAAAATTTAACTTTAAAGAAATTAGAAAGAACAAAATGAAAACCTAGAAATAAAAGAGGGGAGAACACAAAACCTACTTGATAAATTGAAATCCAATGCTTGAAGCTAGAAAAATCACAATCCCACTCATTTATGTGGTTGACTAGTTGCAAAGAGGAGTAGACAACTTGGAATGATCCAAATGAGTCTCAAATCATCATTAAAAAGGTTAAATCTGATGCCAACCACTCGGCGTGCATGGTCATAAATGATGTGCATGAAAATTGACATCGTGCATGGGCATCAATTTTTTCTACCTTTGCATGGAAAGATGCAAGGGCAGCTATTTTTTCCACCTTTACACGAAAACAAAAACAACATGCAAAGGTAGAAAAAAATGTTGACCTTGCATGTAAACCAGAAACACTGTCTTTGAAATTTATCAAAATTTTAATGTTTTAATAACATCAAGACCACAATGAATTTCACATTTGTTGAGAAATCATGATGAGGGAAGGTCAAGGACTTTTCAAAGATGCTAGTAGACTATACTTGAGAACAAGAGAAACTTGTCTCAAATAATGAGCTTAGAGCAAAGAACATGAAATAGACAAGTTTCATAGGGGTTATCCATCAAAATAAGTGTAGCTAATTTTGAGAACAACAACTGGCTCTAGCTTGGAAAATTCCATCGATCAAACTTTGAAATGATAAAAGGGAGGAGAATCTAGTCTCTGAGTGCCTTCATCCATGCCATTGGGCCACATAGTCAAGCTATCAAAAAAGAAAAAGACACAAAAGCCAAATTAAAATAAATAAAAATATAAAACTATGCAAATGTACACATGAACTTATCCGATACTTCAAGGATTGAAGTGTTTTAGATGTTTCCCACTGTGAGGCAATGAGAATGGTGTTCCATCTTGATATTCTAGCAAGAACCTATTTTCACCATAGATTTGATGAATGGTAAATAGAACTCTCTATAAGGAATCAAATTTTCTATGCATTCCTTTTGATTCTCTCCTCTTGTCCCACAACAAGACTTGATCTCCAATCTGAAAATCATGAATCCTCACTCTCTTGTCAAAGAGTTTATTTACTTAATTTTGATGTGCAGTGATATGGTCCACTACCATAGTTCATTTCTCATCTAGTTTAGTTAGGCACATGATCTTTTTAGCGATTTTTTTTTTTGAATGTTTGATCTTTGACTACTTTTGCCAACTTCAGTGCTGGTAGTTCTAGGGTGATTGGTATCTCTGCATTCAAACCATATAAAAGCTAAAATAATGACACACCTATTACCCTCTTGGGTGTAATCCTATCTACCCACAAAGCATCAAACAATGCTTTATGTCAAACTCTCTGATTATCATCTACTAGTTCCCTGATAATAGTAACCAGATTCTTGTTACTTGATTATGCTTGACCATTTCCTTGTGGATAATAGTTAAAAGAGTGGAAAAGAATAATCCCGTAATTGTAGCAAAACTTAGTAACCTCATGAGAAGAGAAAAAAGCATTATTATCTGTTACAATCTTAGTTGGGACCCCAAATTAGGAGATGATATTTTATTTAAGGAAGTTACATACCACTTCTAAAGTAGCATGCTTAGTTGGAATAGCTTCCACCCACTTGGTAAAATAGTCTATCGCAGTGAGAACATAGTCATGTCTAGAAATTGAGGATGGGTTCATGGAACCAATGAAATCAATACCCCATTGTTGAAAAGGTTTTTCAATCACCACTAGCTTGAGAGGTCATGCAACTAATTTAGGTTTTACAACAAACTATTGACACAACTCACATCTACGTACCCAACTGTATGCATCTTGAAATAATGTAGGCCAATAGTATCTAGCTCATAGAATCTTATGGGCCATTACTAGTGTAGAAAAATGTCTTCCACAAGCTAAATCATGGAAGGACTCTAAAAGTTTACTTTGTTGCACCTTATCGATGCAATGAAGAAATACCCCATCAAGGCTTCTTTTATACAAACCATTGTCCCACAAGACATAGTTAGCAGCCTTCAACTTAACATTCCTTTTTTTTCTTAGGATAAATAGGTGGGACATTCACCATAAGTAAGAAAATAAGTGATATTAAAATACCACTCATCAGTAATAGTGATGAAGAGAACTATAGGCATGTCTTTGACCTTAATTTCTTCATGTCTTGTTTCCTTTGGCATGTTATTAGCAATCAATTGGCAGAGAACTTTTCCCCGCACAAGCTTGGTAAGTTTGATATCAAGATCAAACTCTTGAATTTCAGAAATCTAATTTCCTCTTTCAGTACCAAACTCTTATTGAGTTAAAATGGATTTCACTATTGTATCAGGCACTAGAATAATAGTGTGTGAGTTTAGGATATAGAATCAGAAATGTTTTATCACCTTAACCACAGCATAAGCATGCTTCTCCATATTTGAATATTTCAATTCATAAGATTTGAAAGGACAACTCATAAATGATATGGGAGATTCCATACCTTCTTTGCTTTGCTAGATCAAAATGGTTGAAAGTGTGTGTTCAAAAGCATAACTGTATACCATGAAGTCTTTGGTATAATCAGGACAAACTAAGATTGGGGCATGGGTAATTAATTTCTTGATATCTTCAAATGTTGACTTGCCTTCTGTAGTCTAATGAAAATTAGATTTACCCTCCATCATGTCAATAATGTGTTGAGTCTTCTCTACAAATTCTGGAATGAATCTTCATAGAAAATTCACTTTTCTAAAGAAAGAGTGAACTGCAGTCTTACTAGTAGGAAGAGTAGGATTTTAGATAGATTTGAATCTTTCTGAGTCAATTTTTATGCCTTTTCAAAATAAAGTATGACCAAAAAATTTACCTTCTATAACCCCAAACATTGACTTCTTAGGATTAAGAGAAATACCATTTTGCTGATAGTGTTCTAACACTTATTGTAAATGATGCACATGCTCAAGACAATGTTTGGAAAAAATGGTCAAGTCATCAAGATATACCACAATAAACTTTCCTATTTCATCTTTAAAGACAAGATCCATTGCTCTCTGGAAGGTGGCACCAACATTGATCAGAACAAAAGGCATTCTGCAATACACAAAAGTGCCCCACATTGTAGTGAAAGTGGTTTTATGTTGGTTTGCTTCATTGACTTCCACTTGATTATACCTAGAAAAACCATATAACATTGATAACATTTTTGAACTAGTCACTATTTACAACACTTGATCCATGATGGGTAAGGGGTAATTATCCTTTAGAGAAGATTGATTTAAGTTTATGAAATTAACATAGATATGAATTTCTCCATTCTTTTTTCTCACCAAAACTATGTTCACAATCCAAGTGGAGTGATGAATTGGAAAAATAATTCTTGCATTCAGCATCTTCTAGATCTTAGAAAGGATAGTACTTGATATTTTGGGGTTGTATTTCCTTTGCTTCTGCTTGTGAGGTAATGACCCAACTTTAAGAGGAATTTCATGCCAAATTTCTCTAGGCCCAAGAGATTTCAAATCATCATAAGAATACACCAAAACATCAATGTAATGGCGAAGAAGAATAACAAATTTGATTTTTTAACCAGAAGTGCAACAATTCTCAATGTTGACCATTTTAGGATTTTTTGTTGTACTCAAATTTACTTGATCAAAGTCCTTAGAGGAACTTGAAGCCATTTGTTGCTGCTTGACATACCTATCATGCTTATCAAATAACTTTTCAAGAGAAACCAAACCTTTTGGAATTTTATTACCCTTGAGTTGAAGGAACTCTTCACTAGTTTTTAAATCTATTTTGGGAACTGATTCCCATGGTGGAGATTCACTACCTTCAAAATAAAGATCCTTAAAGATATCCACCTTTTCTAGAAAAGCAATGATTTGATTATCATCATTAAACACCTACCAATGATTGGCATTATCAGGTACACTTGGTTGAAAGACCAGCTCAATAGTGTACTTGTTCCTTTGAAATCTTTATGGGGAACCATGAGGGTTGCTGAGATAGCCAATAAATCTATGTGATCATTGAACTCTTTCAACACAGCAAAAATATTGAAAGCATCAAAACCTTCAATACAATTCCATGCAAGATTATGATAATGTCACAATCTTTCATTTTTAGTTTGGTATAGATTCCTTACTTGACAAACCACTAGTTCAGCATCTCCCTGAGCATGAAGAATCTTAATACCTTTATCACGAGTAGATTCCAATCCAAGCAGCAAAGACTCATACTCAACAGTGTTGTTGGTATTATTTAATTGTAACTTATATGATTAAGGAAAAATTTCTCCTTGAAGGGATATCAAAATAATTTTGGCTCTAGAATCGATAGAAGAGCAACTTTCATCAAATTCTAAAATCCAAACATTATTATAATTTGATATTTTCAAATATTTATCTTCATTAGTAAGGGAAGATTCTTTATTATTTGAACTTTGCTCTAACAATTCTTCTAATTTTCTATCTAAATTTTCTAAACTTTCACTTAAAGAACTTTCATCTAATGAGCTAAAAATATTTTCAGTGGTCAAAAAATAGTTACCCATTCTTAATGATTCAAATAAAATTTGAGCTTCAGGGTCTGATGTTTGGGTGACAATATATTTTAAATCTTTCTCAGGAAGTAATTTTTTCATGATGCCTTTAATGGGTATATTTGCTTCAGATAGATCCATATTCAACTCTCCACCTACGTCTTTGCAAAAATTTGTTTAAGTATAATGCCATAAGAAGCTAGAACATCAGCTACTAATACTATCATTTTAATCTTTTTATCTGAAAAAGCCACAAATACAAATTGGACATCTTTGATTTGACCCAAGAGTGGTACTTGCTTGTTTTCCATGGAGAAGAATCTTCCAAAAGTCTTAGTTAAGGTGAGACCAAGAGAATCTACTACATTAGCAGGCATAACATTGTTATAGGCTTGAGAGTCTATTATATAGTTGCTCAATTTATGACCATTTATGAAAAGGGAAACATAGAAATGTTCTATTTTCCTAGGGGCAATAGGAGGAGTAATGACAAGATTATTCTGAGTGGATTTATTCTTTGAGGAATCATGAGCACCTTTGAAAAATCTTGTCTTGTAGGGAAAATTTTGTTTTTTTATGTATTCAACCAACCTATCAAATTATTCAAGATTGGCTCGTAAGTACTCAACTTCAGTCATTTGAATCTTGGTCTTTTTAGCATGATCAATTATGTCAAATAATTGAAATAAACTAGAAACAAAGGAAGGAAGTCCATCATCCAGATCTTTATTGGGTATGACACTAGTATGAGAAATAGAAGTAGAAGGTATATGATTTGAGGTACTTACTTTCTTATTGGTCACCAGGTCCTTTGATTGGAAAGGCAATGAAGTCTCCCATTTAGAAATTGAGACTACTCATTGAGGTTCTTCTCCTACTTTTCCTTTATCAGCTTGTTGAGTCGACTAATTTTGGGACCTAGTAAAGACAACATATGATCCATCAAACACTTCTTTTTTCTTAGCTTCCTCTTGGTAATCTAGAAAACTAATGTTGGAGTCGCCAGCTAATCCTTCTTCTCCTTCTACAAAGAGATTAGTGTCATCTTCTTGGTCAAATTTAGGTTGGAAATAAAGATCATGTTTGGCTTCATGATAACCAACTACTGAGTTGACTGGTGCTACTTCAATGATGAGCTTCCCTTGTGTGGAAGGAAGATGATTGGATTGCTGTTGATTTTTAATAGCATTGTCTTGATTGAATGGTTGGGAAATGTCCTCCTTGACATATCCCAATAAGGAGGAGTAGACATACCTTGTGACATTTGCCTTTTCAGATCTAGAAATTCATTTGCCAAATTTTGCACCATAGGATCTATGGTGCTTGTGGAAGAAATTTCAGCGGATGAGAAAAAAAATATTTTTATTAAAATCTTTTCTAATCTTACCTACTAGGATAAGATCATCTTCAACCTCGGTAGCCAAATTTTGGTCTACAAAAAGATCTATAGGGCCAGCCCACCTCAATAGAAAACTTACTTCAGGAAGTTGAAAATTCATGAAAAATCACTTAAGATTCTCTGGTGTTGGCTGAACAATTATAGGAATTCTATTCCTCAGCTTATTGAATTTAGTAATAAAGTCTTGCATAAGCTCATGGGGTATTTTATTCATTTGCATAAACTAAGCCAACAAAGCATGTGCATCTTCTATAGGTTTAAATCTAGCCTCAAACCTGGTCTTAAGAGTGTCCCAATTAGTTATAGTTTGAACTTGAAGGTGATAAAACCAATCCATGGTAGCACCTTGCAAATTTTTTATAAACAGTCTCACCACTATATCTTCATATTCAAAATCTATCACACTGCATGCTATGTAGAAAGTAGAAATATGCTCATTAAGATGGACTTTACCATCACCATAAAATTTGGGAAAATTCTTTCTCGAACTACGAGGTAGTTCATGTAAAGGTGGGGTTAGATTGAGGGGACCAAAAGTGTTGCCCCAAGGACCTTGGGCTGCCATGATATGATGATTAAAAGAAGGGATAATAAACCTTTGTGGGGTAAGTGTGGAAAAAAATGTACTAGCACTAAAACTAGAAGCTTTGTCTGGTATTAGAGATTTGATGTTGGTAGAAGGAAAATTTCTGGTGTGCTGAAGGTGAGATGGTGGAGAAAAAATCTCAAAATTATTTCATTACACCAACTCAAATATAGGATCAATAATACCTTGAGCTCTCTAGCTTCATGTGTATGGTGGATCTACTAGATTATAAAATAAAAAATAAATGGAAATGCTTCAATTTGAAGCTTAAGGCTTTAAAATGCACATTTGTGTCCCTAGCAGAGTCACTAAAAATTGTTGGGTGAATATTTTTTCATCAACTAAATAAAGGCAAAATGGGTATATCAACCATATTATAATGAGATAAATCTCTCCTCTTAGTAAGGGGAGGCTTCCTATAAACTATAATATACTAATATAAACTAAAAATAGACTCAAGGGTGAGATCATACCATCCATCTCTCTTTTTTTAGAGATGATGTTCATAAGGTAAAGGAAAATTTCTATGTAATAACTAAAAGCAATCCTCTTCTTTTAGAAATGATGTTAAATAAATAGTAGGAAAACTTCCCAGGTAGTAACTAGATCCACAAGAAACTCACAAAAGCATAAAGTCTTTCATTGCTTCCCTTATTGATTTATAACATATATAATAGTAGAATGAAGTGCAGCTCAAAGACTCCACTGAAAACTACAACAGAGTATAAGATCACAAAGGATAAAAGTAATACAAAGCCTTTCTAATACCCTTTTCATGAAAACATAAAAAACACAAACTAAAGGTAATTATATTAGCACAAAGTCTTCATAATTAACTTTAGAACATCTTCTAGATAATTTCCACACACTTCTTATTTAATCAAATAGATGAGATATTATTAATAAAAATGACGTAAGAATAATTTCATAAATAACATCAGTTATTCCAACGCAAAGTTTGAAAAGTCACCCATTTTATCATTCATTCAAGAAAATATGATTTACAATCTAAGCTCAAAGTCTCAAAAGGCATCTCAATTTGGGTAGAGTTTTTACTTCTAATCACCAAAAAGATCTCCCTCTTTTACAAAAAGAGGCTCTCTTTATTTATAGGGAGAAGCCTTGAAAAAATAAAAAAGATTTAAATAATTTGACCTAGTCAAAGATAGGAGTCTTTGTTGACTTTGGACTTTCCATGCTTTTACATGTATTTACATGTGACAAAATTACATGTGCAAATGTCCAAAGTGATGAACTCTTTCAGGGTGATTCCCTTATTCGCTAACCAATCATTGGTGTTTGCCAATATTGGTTCAAATTTTTTCCTTAAGGTAGTCAATTCCTTTTGTGACCATTAGATTAGGGGAAGAGGGGCATTGGTGACCTGTTTAACATGGTATCTATTATTAATCAAATCACTGTTATCCACTAGAATTTCTAGGATATCAACGAGTCCCATATATTCTATTTGCTGAAGAGACAATCTACTATAGTCTATCTTTCTGATGTCTTCTGCTATCCTCAAATTAACCCAAACATCTTTGATCATAGGCTCATAAAATGGGTCTTCCTCTTGATTATATCCTTTACACCTCATTAGTCAAAATCTGGTCTCCTTTTGAAATTCTTCATGGTTACGAGTTGCATTTTAGTCTCCATAACTCTAGCTTTTTTGTTGGAAATATTGTCATTGATGTCAAAGGTTTAGTATTATTGGTGATAAAGGCCCCATTGCATTTAATGTTATTTATCATGGCTAATATGAGTTAATATTTATCTAATATTAATGAATATAATTTTGGCTGCATATGAGACAAAATAAGGGCCCATGGAGAAGTCGAAGAGTCATGGGATAAAGACAAAAGAAGGATGGGACACATTTTCCCATGAAGAGTCATCTTGGGGAATACCAAGAGTCACCAAGTGAAGACAAAAGAGTAAAGGGTGAATTTCTCATAAAGGGACACTTTAAGGAATATGAAAAGTCACCAAAGATAAGGACAAAAGTGGGAAAGACATTTTTGGTCATGAAGGGTCACCACATGACTTTTCAAATGCTTGGATATGAAGGGTCATCTAAGATTGGCACCATTTTCTATGAGAATTGAAAGGTCACAAAGGGGGAAGGCCAAAGGTCATTTGGAAAGCTATAAATAAAGGCTTGAGTAGCCATTTGTAAGATGTGTGGAAGAGGTTGATTTGATATTGTGATATCTAGCTTAGAAGAGCAAATGTGAGAGATGAATATGATTTGTATTTGTTATATCTAGCTTAGAAGAGCAAAGGCGAGAGAGAGGAAGGAGATGTTGTATTGATCTATCATTTGTTGAGATAGCAACATTGAGAGATAGGTGTGTGGTATACACAAAGGGGTTGGTGCTCCTGTGGGTTGGTGCTCACGAATTGTTGCTGAGTTGGTGCTTGGCAAAGGGGTTAGTGCTCTTGTGGATTGGTGTTCATGAATTATTACTGGGTTGGTGCTTGGCAAAGGGGTTGGTGCTCCTATGGGTTGGTGCTCACGAATAGGTTCTAGGTTGGTGCTTGATGAAGGGGTTTGAAGCTCTTGTGGGTTGGTGCTTATGAATTGTAGCTAAGGTTTGTACTTGGCAAAGGGGTATGGTGCTCTCGTGGGGTTGTTCTCATGAATATATTTGAGATTGATTCTATATGGTTTTTCCCACATTGGGTTTCCACGTTATATCTAATGTCTCTCTCTATCTTTGTGTGATGTTTATTGTTTGAGTTTTATTGCATATCTTGAATGTTTGATTAAGTGGAATTTGATAAATGGAAAGTTTTATAAGATATATAATTTACTAATTCACCCCCCCTCTCAATATATTATGTACTTAACAATTGGTATTAGAGCAGGTTCCTTTTTGAAAAGTTTTACAGCTTGAAGGTAGATCGGGAAAGCACGATAGCTGGGTCACAGGAAGGATTTTCTAGAAATAAGGACCTTTGTTTGATGGGACAAATTATGCTTTTTGGAGCATGAGAATAAAGGTTTATTTGATAGCCCTTGGATTCGACATATGGAAATTAGTGGTGCAGGAATATGAAGAGCCATAGACATGTACAATTACTCCAACAGAAAAGAAGGCAAGTGAATGTAATGCTAAAGCTTTAAATGTTATTTTATGTGGTTTATGTGAATCTAAATTTGTTAAAGTTATGCAATGTAAATCTGCTCATGGAACTTGGGTAAAACTTGAGAATATTTACAAAGGTGATGGAAATGTTTAGCAAGCTAAGTTGCAGACTTTTAGAAGGTAGTTTGAAAGTTTGAAGATGGAAGAAGAAGAAGATATAAAAAGTTATCTCTTGCGAGTTGATCAGATAGTAAATCAGATTCAAGGTCTTGGAGAAACATTGGAAGAGTCAACGGTGGTGCAAAAGGTTTTGAGATCTCTACCAATGAGATATGATGCAAAGGTTTTGGCAATCAAGGAGATGAAGAATTTAGCCAAGCTGAAGATGGATGAGCTTCATGGTATTCTCACGGCATATGAGATGCGGACAGAACAAGATAAACCCTCAAAGAGAGAAGCGGCTTTCAAGACATCAAAGAAGGAGAAAGCTAAGATTCAAGAATCAAGTGATAGTTCCAGTGATGATGAAGATGACAATGAAGCACTTTTCATTTGCAGGCCAAAATGAGGAACAGGTAAATATCAAGGAAAATTACCTTTAAAATGTTTTAATTATGGAAAGATTGGACATTTTTCAGCTAGATGCCTAGATAAGGTTAAAGATGATGAAGAAGAAAAGCCTACATACAAGAAGAATTTCAAAGAAAAATCTAAGAAGGGATTCGAGAAGAAGAGCCTGTATTCTAAAGATCCTAGCTCAAGCGAAGATAGTGGAGTCAGTGATTCAGAAGAAAAAGAGATTCTATTCATGGTTATAGATGAAGATGATCAAGAAGAAGAGGAGGAAGCTGAATTAGATATGGAAGGAGAACTCAATTGTGCCCTAGAAGAGTTAAAAACTATTCAGAAGAAGAATCGAAGGTTAAAGTGCCAGATCGAGAAAAATGAACAAGAGTCAAAGGAAATGATTGAAGATCTACAAGCACACTTTGAAGAAGCCAAGAAGAATGAAAAAGATCTCACAACACAGTTGGAAATAACAAGAAAAGATTGTGAAAGGTATGTTATTGAAATTGCCTCTTTAAAAGAAGATATTAAGAAAGCAGTCAGTGATTCAAAATTTGAAGATAGCACTAACATGCTGAATAAGATATTGGAAAGTCAAAAAGCATATTCAGATAAGACAAGGATCAGTTTTGAAAAGAAAAAGAGCTATGTTGGAGCTCTGACACAAGAGGAAATAGAAAGGGGAGAAGTGAAGAATACAAAGGACATTCCAAATAGAGAAGGCTAGAAGGAACAAAGCTATAAAAGGCAATCAGGTCAGAGATATACAGATAGGTCTTATTTTTATGGCTATTGTTGTTATTATAATGGATATGGTCACAAGAAATTAAAATGTAGAAAAAGAGCTAACAATTTTAGAAATAAGGAGAAGGAAAGTCAAGTAGAGTCAAGCAGAAGCCACAACTCTTTTTCTCCTCTATCAAGCTTTGATGAAGAGACCATAGTATGTTACAAGTTCAACAACTATGGACACATAGCTCGGTATTGCAGAAGCGTGTTCAAGTCAGTCAAGAAGGATCAGAGGTTTAAAGTTCCATTCATCAAGAAGAAGAATCGGAGTGTCAAAGATCCATTCATCAAAAAGAAGATTCAGACATGTACATGGTAGAAGAAACAACATGAAGATTCTATGATGGTGCAGACAGCTCTGCATGTGGGAAGTAAAGATCAGCCATGGTTAATTGATAGCAGATGTTTGAGGCATATGACAGGAGATAAAAGTAATTTCATTTCTCTAAAGAAGATTAATGCTGGTATAGTGAGGTTTAAAGATAAAACCACTGCTAGGATAGATGAAAAAGGTACTTTGAGTTTGGATTATGGTAGAACTAAAACTAAAAATGTTTTGTATGTAAAAGGTCTTAAGCATAATTTGTTGAGTGTTAGTCAAATTTGTGATCAAGGATACACATTAAGGTTTCATGCCGAAGGTTGTGAGATTAGAAGAAAAGATTCAAATGAGTTGATTGCAGATGCTCAAAGGATAGGGAAAAATGTGTATGTATTGTCAGATATCTTCTCAAAGGCATGATAAAAGGATACATTCAAAGATCGGTGAGAGGAGTTGGGAGTAATTTCTATTACTTCCTGCCATTGATGTTCAGCATCAAGTGAGGGGGAGCTAAGTGTTACCTCCAGGTAGGCCCTTTGCCATTGATGTCAAAGGGGGAGAATAACAAGTATAGGTACAGGTGTAGAAAATAGGTACAATTTGCTACAGTAAGGGGGAGTTATTGTATGTTTTCAGATGATGGTATGTGCAGGTGACAAGATATGGCAGTTTCAGGATTGAGGTTGCCATCAATGACAAAGGGGGAGATTGTTGGAACTATTGTCATTGATGTCAAAGGTTTAGTATTATTGGTGATAAAGGCCCCATTGCATTTAATGTTATTTATCTTGGCTAATATGAGTTAATATTTATTTAATATTAACGAATATATTTTTGGTTGCATATGAGACAAAATAAGGGCCCATGGAGAAGTCAAAGAGTCATAGGATAAAGACAAAAGAAGGATGGGATGCATTTTCCCATGAAGAGTCATCTTGGGGAATACCAAGAGTCACTAAGTGAAGACAAAAGAGTAAAGGACAAATTTCTCATAAAGGGACACTTTAAGGAATATGAAAATTCACCAAAGATAAGGACAAAAGTGGGAAAGACGTTTTTAGTCATGAACGATCACCACATGACTTTTCAAATGCTTGGATATGAAGGGTCATCCAAGATTGGTGCCATTTTCCATGAGAATTGAAAGGTCATAAAGGGGGAAGGCCAAAGGTCATTTGGAAAGCTATAAATAAAGGCTTGAGTAGCCATTTGTAATATGAGTGTGAGAGGTTGATTTGATATTGTAATATCTAGCTTAGAAGAGTAATTGTGAGAGATGATTTGTATTTGTTATATCTAGCTTAGAAGTGCAAAAGTGAGAGAGAGGAAGGAGATGTTGTATTGATCTATCATTTGTTGAGATAAAAACATTGAGAGATAGGTGTGTGGTATACACAAAGTGGTTGGTGCTCCTGTGGGTTGGTGCTCATGAATTGTTTCTAAGTTGGTGCTTGGCAAAGGGGTTGGTGCTCCTATGGGTTGGTGCTCGGCAAAGGGATTTGAAGCTCCTGTGGGTTGGTGCTCATGAATTGTAGCTGAGGTTTGTACTTGGCAAAGGGGTATGGTGCTCTTGTGGGGTTGTTCTCATGAATATATTTGAGATTGATTCTCCATGATTTTTCCCACATTGGGTTTCCACGTTATATTTGGTGTCTCTCTCTATCTTGTGTGATGTTTATTGTTTCAATTTTATTGCATATCTTGAATGATTGATTAAGTGGAATTTGGTTAAAGGAAAGATTAATAAGATATATAATATACTGATTCACCCCTCCTTCTCAGTATATTCTGTGCTTAACATTTTCTAGTGGTCAACACTGAGAACCTACCAATTTCAATTAGGAACCTAAAACTAGGTTTCTTGAGTTCCATCTGCTTATTATGTATGACAATAATTTGCCTACACAGCTCCATCAAGATCAGTTTATCTAAAGGGAATCTTGGAAGCATATAAAGATAACCTTGGAAAAAGCCAACCCATAGATAAGAAAAAGAAGGGAATTACAAGAACATACATCCAAAGTCATTCACAACTATCCAGGCTTCATTTGACACTCTTTTTTGTTCTAATTGGAGATCAAAGAGACACAAAAATACTATGAAGAAAGCATCATTTACCCTCCTAAAGTGATGGATAGAACCCTTCAATGTCAATTGAGAGTAATATTGATATACTGGGGTTACTCGCCTATCTACTTCTGATGTTAAACCTAGGAAGGTTCTCATTGATGCTACAATATATACCAAGTATGAAGTCATGTAGAATTTGGAGGTAGTGGATACCTTCATCAATTTCTCATGTAGAGCATTGCTGATTTGTTCTCCCTAGAAAATGACTTGTTTGACTTGGAGAATTATCTTAATGAAGGGGTACATCCATTTGTGAAATAGTGAGAAAGAAGGTAAACCTCTTACCCTGTTGAGAAGGGTGATCAGGTCACTAACTTCTATAAAATCACTCCTTGGAAAGCTTTGTGGCCATCTTGACAAGTTTTCCCTTAGAGTCTTAAGCCATCTATTATTGATTACTTTCTTCACTCTTTTAGGATCTTTGTCATATTCCCTTTGTGCTTCAATGAAATTAAGCTTTAATAATTTATTAGCAGGAGGACACATGAACACTTTGTCAATGAATTTAGGGTCCAATCTAATTACCACATTACCACCAACGTCTAACACAACCCTAGTATCTTTATTGTAGAACTAAGTGCACTGGAGAATGAACTCTATGTTGTGAGCTGCTATGGGAAAAGAAGATACTAGATGAATATTTCTCTCAATTATCTTCTTCATTTCATGGCTAAGATTACTTGATCTAGTTCTTTCCATGAAATCAACTATATCCATGTGACCGATCTCTGTATCCCTAATGTCATCGACATTAGAAGTAACCAAGGTGATTGGAAAAACACCTTGATACTTGCACCTCATTGTCTTTAACTTCTTCAGAGAAACCTTAGTCATTTGGAAGAGCTTTTGTCAAAAGGATGGTGATGAAGAAGGATCCTCGAGAGAAACTACAACAAGAATCATGATTGTGCAATCAGGGGAAAAATTGGCAATCTAAGAAAACTACATGTTGGTGATCACGACCATGGGAATGCGCTTGAAAAGGGCTAAGGTGTGAGCAAGCTAGAAATTCAAAGGGAAGCAGGCTCAGAAAAATAAAATTTTAAAATTTCCCAGAGTTTATATTTTTGAGAAAATGTATGTAGGGGTGGCAAAAATCACTGCCCTTGTATGTGAGGGAAGGTTTGTTTGTTTGTGCATAGGCAGAATTTTTTTCCACCTTTGCATGTGGACATTGTGCAGGGGTGGCAATTATTTCTACCATGCACATGACATGGAAAACATGTGTAAAGGTGGTAAAAATCACTACCCTTGCACATGGGGTAATGTATTTGTGTAATGACAACAATTTTTCTACTATTACACATGTTAACTCAGTTTTATGTAAGGGTAGAAAAAATTGCCACCCTTGTACTAATAGCAATGGGTTTTTGGATTTTTAGGGTTTTTAGGCTTTCACCCCTTCGAGGAGGGGAGGAAGGAGGAAAAAGAAGAAAAACTAAAACCTAAAAAAGAAAAAAGGAAAAACTTAAATTTAAAGAAAAGAGAAAGAACAAAATGAAAACCTAGAAACAAAAGAGGGGAGAACACAAAACCTACTTGATAAATCAAAATCCAACACTTGAAGCTATAAAAATTGCAATCCCACTCATTGACATGGTCGACTGGTTGCAGGGAGGAGTAGACAACTTGGAATGATCCAAATGAGGCTCAAATTAGCATTAAAAAGGTTAAAGCCTATGCCAACCACTCAATGCGCATGGTTATAAATGCTGTACATAAAAATATAGATCGTGCATGGGTGGAAATTTTTGCTACTTTTACATGGAAAGATGCAAGGGCAGCTATTTTCACTACCTTTGCATAGAAATAAAAACAACATGCAAAGGTGGCAAAAAATGCTGACCTTGCATGTAAACCAGAAACTATCTCCTTGAAATTTATCAAAATTTTGACATTCTAATTACATCAAGACCACAACAAATTTCACATTTTTTGAGAAATCATGACAAGGGAAGGTCAGGGACTTTATAAGGAGCTTAGAGCGAAGAACATGAAATGGACAAGTTTCATAGGGGTTGTCCATCAAAATAAGTGTAGCTAATTTTGGGAACAACACCATCAACCAAACTACAAACTATGGAATCTCATTGGCCATTCTCCATGTGAGGATTAGATCCTAAATGCAAACTACCTAGATCACAAGATGTGCATGTTTTAATCATCATGACTACTAAATATTTTACCAAATGGGTAGAAGCTATGCCTCTCATCAATGTCACCAAAATAGCTATTTCCAAGTTCATCCTAAATCAAATAATTTATAATTTTAGATTTCCCCACATTATCATTTTTTATAATGGTGATAATTTAAAAAATAAGGATGTGAAACAACTATGTGCTAAAATTAAAATATCCCACAAATTTTCCACACCCTATCATCCATAATACAATGGACAAGCTGAAGCCACTAAAAAAATTGTAAATAAAATCCTTCAAAATACAATCCATAAAACCCACATGGATTGACATCTTCATTATATCCCACACTTTGGGTTTATCACACTAACATATGCAATGCCACTAGGGAAACACTGTCCTCGCTAGTCTACAGTTCAGAGTCTATCCTACTATTAGAAGTTGAGCTTCCCTCCTTACATATATCTCTGTATAGTATTACAATTGATGAGCAATTACATGAATCTCAGCTTCATGCTCTTGATATTCTTGATGAACATCATTTAACTACTTTATAACATAATTTCCAATACAAAGCTTGTATCACCAAGCAATATAACAAAAAAATTTAATGTTTGTACTTTTAATATTGGTGATATAGTACTTAAATTATAATATACCCATGATAAAAATGCAAATTCTCCCAAAAATGGTGGGGCACTTATTTAGTGAAAGATATTCTTGATACTAGCACCTATCACCTCTAAACTAATGAAAACCATGTTTTTAAAAAGCCCATTGATGCATAATTTTTGAATAAATAGTTTGATTATATATTTCCATTCTTATCATGACTTATATATGCTATCTTAATAACACTTTTTTTAGGATTTCTACATGGGTCTCACCCTCTACAATAGTTTATCTATCCATAAACCTTAGTTTTTTCTTTTGATCCTTTGGTTTATCTTTCTCATGAGTTGCATTGTAAAACTATGGATAGGACCCGATCTTCCTCATGAATTCCTTTTACTTTCATATCAACTTTGATATTACTTAATGCATTTTACACCCTCTTAGGTTTTTTTTGTGAGTTTTAATGGAAGACCATGCTAGGCCTTCCTCATAAATACCATCTTTCTCATTTTTATTTTCCACATGCTTTGTTTACCCTCTATATTTTCTATTTTATTTATGAGTTATAGTGTAAGACCATGGATATGACCATACCCTCCTCATAAAATCATCATCTTTAATTAATTCAGTGTTCAGTTTCTAGAATGTCAATAAATAGTTATAATTTTGTGATCCCTTATTCTCCACTTTGACTTTTGTTTCTTTTATAGACAAAACTTGTAAAAAAAATAATGTTAACATGCTTTCCCATATTTATAAAATTCTTATGATAAGGAATCATACTTCCATATCACTATATTCCCTTTCCACCTTTGTCACATTTTTTGCAATCTGAAGTAATTCAAATTGTTTCATGTTCGTTCCCCTTGATTTCCATTTCTTTCATTCCAATTTGTATAAAACAAGGTCAAAGTCAAGATAACACTTTTATTTCACATGAATAAATAAGATTCTTAGACACCATGCTCTCTAAGTTATCTTTTGTAGCAACCAAGTCTAGAGTTTTCAAATGATAGTCATCTTTAGCACCCATGTTTGGTTCTCCAAATCTGTATGGAGGAGGAACATAAAATCCATTAAAATTTAAAAACTAAATCATTTGAAACAAAAGGAAATGATACAAAAGGAAACATAGAATTTTAAAAATCAAATCACACTAAAAGACATGATATATATCACATCTCTTTTTTCTCATAAAAGTTTAAACTCCATAGTTAGACTTATGATAGAATCAATGTCCATTGGGGTACGATAGTCCAGTAGATTGGAATACAAGAATTCAAAAAATATATAGTGATACATAATTTATAATGCAAGTACCCAATCTTTGCAGTAGATTGATGACTCTGTAAAGGGTCATGAGGAATGGGGAACACGTTGTGGTAAGGTAGGTCCATTTTAATTTTCATGAATATATCCTTCATGGGATGGCATTCATACTTCATTTGGTGAAATAATATTTGTGTGGTTAGGAAAATTTCTTCAGATCCTTAATAACTAAAGTCCTCTTGTTTTGACAAACCTAATTTAAGTGTCTTGACTTTGATAAATAGTTTATTTACTTTGATTTTTCCTTCATTTCCCCCTCCACCCATTTCATTTCCTCCCTTGATAGGCAAGTTTGATTATAAATCTATTTTTCTACTTCTATATTCCCTTTTCTTCATATATTACAACATGTTGACACTAATTTGTTTTAATTTTATCTATCCTTAGAACAAAACAATATATTTGAGTGACTATGGATTAATTTATTTAGACCATTGCTTTTCATCTATAGAATTGCCTTGGTTCATTTAATTTTTTTTACATTATTGTACCTTCTTTTTTTGGGAAACTATGTTTGTTTCTATTTTTCATGTACTTTTTCCATTATTGAGTGAGGTTGGCTTATTAATTCTCACTCATCGATGTTGTTTTCCCTTTTCATGTCAGTTTTCCATTGATGATCGAGTAAGGATTATTATTTCTCATTCATTAATGTTGTTTTAACATTTGATTATCCATATTTATTTAAGGATTGTTACTAATTTTACATTCATGTTTGATTACTATTTTTGACTTGTATCCTTAGTTTTACTTGGTTTGTTTGCTTTTCTTAATCAAGGTTTCATTGTCTAACTTTTTTGGTCATTCAATTGCCTTGGATTTTTTTGGTTATTGGATTTAATCTAAAATTTGACTTGGTTATGTGGTCTTAACATAGCATTTTTCACCCTAGCTTACCAAATTTCTAAGTATGTCATGTCTACACCATGTCAATTATCTTGGCTTTCTTGCATTTGTTTATTTTTGCTCTTTAGTTTTGTATCCTTGTGTTTATCCAAAGTAGTATTTGTGCCCTCCATGATCAAAATGACAAACATAGTAAACAACCATACAAAGATCAAGGTAAGTCAAGGTATGCATACATTAATTTTATTTTCCATTATTTCCCTTTCATTCATTTACTTTCAATTATTTTATGCTTTAACATACTATAATTTTTTTAGCTTCAACATTTTGTGTTACTATGTTTTTTTTTCAAAGCACCATCCATTGTTACACTTGAGTGACATGTGATGAGATTTGAGTGGGGCATATGTATACACAATATTTTTAAACTTTATTAATTCCTAATGCTTTCTTTCTTATAAAAACCCATTGAGTCTCAATCTCTTTGAATGAATGCCTTAAAATGTGCATCAAGAAAGGGGTGGGTAGACCATTGGTGTTTTGTTTGATTGTTATCCCTTATGCGACCACTTACTATCTACACAACATTATCCTATGCAATTTCTTAAGCTTAAATCCTCTCTTGCACACTCTTCCAAGCAATTCATCACCTTTCTTAGTACCCACCTAAGCCTAAAACCATTTTTGATAGTTTACATTACACTATCAGCTTGTGCCAACCTTGTATTCATATTGTTAAAAGTACATTATGGGTCTAAGTTAGATTTGGCTGACTTAGATCAGGACCTAACATATTTTTATACATTAAAGATACAAAGTCGATTGGCCCAACCATGTTGGTTAAACTTTCAAAAAGGTTTAGGGTTAAATCCATATATATATATATACATATTATTTCACCATTTATTAGAGAGAGAAAAGAGTTAATTATTCATTTGTGCTTCTTTACAATCTACTCTTCCACTATTCTACTTGAGGAGTTATTGCTTAGGTTTTATAGTTGGAGAAGAATCTTATCTTGTGAAAATTCTTGGATGATTTGGCCTTTCTTAGTGATCCTTACAAACCACAATAACCTCTTGCAAAACACCTTTGGATAAGGGAGATATTGAGTCTCGATGAGTTCATCTTCAAGGTAAGTATCTCTAACTTTACACCTCTATTTTATTAGATAGAAGTAGCATAAGTAATGGATTTTGAAAAAATTACTCTCTCCATGCATTAGGGTTTTACCTATACATAGACTAATTAGGATTATCCTATGAATGTTTAGTTTTTATGTTTATTACTCTTAATTTGTGCCACAAGATTTGGTGAGCACTAGATTATATTTAATTTACTTTGCATATACTTTTTGAATATGAAAACATAGCACCTAGATAGGTTATTTCATGGTGTTTTTTGAATAGAGGCTTTAGAATCCTCTCTAATGATGCTATTGTGGTAAGAGATCCTTTAGTTAGGTCTAGTAGATCCATCTTAGTCATGACCCTGAATATCTAATGTATCAATAATCAAAAGTGTAAGTAGGATTTATCTTCTTAAAGCTAAGATTTATTAATAGATTAGTTTCATTTCCCTTTGTATACACATTCTACTTTAGCATCTTACATGAACATTGCATTCATAGGTCTAACAATTTATGCAAAGCTTGATATAAACTTTCTCATGTGGTTTATCTTTCCAAAGAAAGATTTGAGTTCCTTCTTGTTATTGGGAATGTAATTTTTGATATCCCTTGAAGTCTATTTGAGTTAATTGTAATTACATATTTGGTGATGATGTGACCCAAGAGCTTACCTTATGTGACACTGAATGTGCTCTTCTTAGGGTTAAATGAAATTCCAAACCTTTTTCATATTTCAAAGATTGACTGTAGGTGACCCACATGACTAGTCCTTGATTTTGAGAAAACCATGAGGTCACCCATGAAAATGATTATACATTTACCTATCAACCCCTAGAATGCATGGTCTAGGGCTCATTGAAAGGTGGAACCCACATTAATTATTCCAAATAGAATCCTCTTATATACATAAGTATCCCATTTCATGGTGAATGATATCTTTATCCTATCTTCTAATTCTACCAACACTTGGTTATATCCTAAAAATACATCCACGAAAGACATCATTCCTAAACTACTCACTATCTAAATGACCTCATCTAGGGAAGGCAACATATAATTATCTTTCTCAAAATCTTTATTCAAGTTACTAAAATCAACATAGAGCCTATTCTCCCCACTCTTCTTCTTGATTGTAACTAAATTAGCCACCCAAATATAATGTATGATAGAGAAAAATTCATTAATACTTAGCAACTTTTCCACTTCCTTTTGAATAAAAGGTTTTAGGATAGGATTTACCACCCTTTACCTTTGCCTCAATGGTTTATGGTCTATTTTATTGGGATTGTATGTGTGATGAACCTTTAATTTAAAACCTTTTAAGTCTTAATATGTACGTGCAATCACATCCTTATATTGAGTGAGTACATCCTTCACCATTTGACTTCCCTTTGGAGTGAAATTGAGATCAATGTTAACACAACGTGGGTTATATTCATCTCCTAGATTCTCCTTTTTAAATTTAGATTCACTTAATTCTGGTTGATTTTGTTATTATGCATGAGGATCTAAATCAAACATCCTTTCCATGTAAGCCATTCCTAGAGGGAGGAAATTTTCCTTTAGCTGAATGGCTCTTTCCCCCAATTCCTCTTGGCATAGGTAACTAATCTCCTTGTCATCAATGATTTGAGACTCAAATTGCCTTGAGTTAGTAAAAAATTGGATAATATTCTAGTCATTATCAAATACTTAGAAAATTTCCATGTTGTATAGAATAGAGGGATAAGGTACTAGCTCTATAGATAATATCTATACCTTGGATTCTTGTAGGGGTGCCAAATTGGTAGTTGAAATAGCCAGTGAATCAATAACTTGATTCCACTCTTTATAAAAAACCACTATGTTAAAGGCCTCAAAAGACTCAACTAAATCCTAGGATATATGTTTATACCTCTTTAGATATGATATCTTGTAATGGTATTTGTTTTAAACCTAATTAACTACCAGTTTTGAGTTTCCATAAATTAATAGGTGTTTGACATTATTTTTGAGAACAAAATGCAATCCCAAAATTAGTGCCTCATATTCCAATCTATTATTAGTGAAATGGAACTATAATATCTATGACACCAAGTATTTCTATCCTTTTGGGTCCACTAAATCAACATTAACACCCAATCCTTTCTTGGATATTGTACAGTCAAAGTGGAGAGTCCATAACTGGGAAAGTCCCTAGACTTATAGTTCTTTCACCTCATGCTTTGTAGTAAAGGTATAAACTATAAGATGAGGAGATTTATAGCTTATTTATTCACTCTTTGTGTTGTATTTAGTAATTATGTGTTTCATTATTAAATCTCAATTAACTTGAATTTGGTTTAGAATGCCTCTCCATGGTAACCAAATGTGAGATAAGTCTATTACTACATACCTATTCAATGTCTTAGACCAGTCTCTACTAAGGAGGAGTCTGTATCCTCCCAAGATGTCCAATATAAGTATGTTTATTTTAATTTTTACTCATGTCTTAGATGATATTTAGATGTGTACATCATTTAGTTGTCCTATTATAGGCACCACTATTCTATCTAGTTGTGAAACAATCCTTTTTGATGGATTTGGAGTCAAACCCAAAATTTGGCAAATTGAAGTAGGCATAACTATGGACGAGGTTCCAAAATTGACTAAACAATTATGGATTTTATTTCCAAACACTCAAATAGTCAATAAGAAAGTTAGAACTTCTGGTTTACTTTTGTATATTACATTTGTGTGAGCAGTCTTTATCTTTTTTACAGTTGCCTTCCCTATAATATACCTCCACAAGATCTCCTTTTATTTAGTGATGTAAGCCAATTAATGAAGAGTAATGTTGGATTTAATATTCTTCATGTTTGAATACTTTTATACCCTCCTTTGCTTTGCTCCTCTTTATTCTAGGTCTATTCATTCCCTTTTGGGGGAATTGGATTGTTGTCACCCCTCAGATTTGGTGGAATAGTGGTGTTGTTCAGAGTCGACATTGTGAAGGGATACTTACTCTTTAAATTGTAATTACCCTTTTGACACTAGTAAAAAACATGTATTTCATTAGATTTATCCTCTAGTTCATTATTATCTTCTCTTGGGAAGAAGGAATCAAGTATTTAAAATACCATTATGGTGTTTGAAGAGCTAACTAATGGGTAGAACTCAAGTGGATTATTCATCAAGTCTTGCCTTATCATCTCCCTCTGGAAGATCTCAAATGCTACATATAATGCCACACATTCAAATTCACCATGCTGTGATGTATTATGAACTATACATCAATTGGGAAGAGTCATTTATACTATGTTGATCTATGAAAACTTATTGGGATACTATTATGTATTGTTTTTAGGTCAATTAAAGGGTCTATTATATCTTTAAAATCTAGAATTCTAGATATTATTCTGGCTAGTAGTGTTACCCATCTTCTGTTACATGTTCAAGAAATCATTGCTCAATTTATAGACCATTCTTTGGATGGAATCTAGTTCTAATTTGGTATAATCAGTTCCCCATGTAACTAAAGTATTAAAAGACATTTAAAGTTGGTTCTAATGATTACTATTCATCTAAACCTAATTGTTCATGTAGCCATAGTTTTGATTGGGTGTTTACTACATTAGAGGAGGCAATGCATATAATTGATTTTTGTTGAAAGTAGGAACAATTTTATTAACATAAGGGACTAGATTCATGGCTATAAAACCAAAATTGATGTTAAGAGTGCTTGGTAGTTGAGGGTTCAACTATATATCAATATTGATAGCCTCTTCATATGCTAAAGTCAAAGTTGTGGTAGCAACAATTTTTCATAAGAACACTATAGTGATTGGGTCTAAGGCATTTTTATAAATCTCTAATGCCAATACTCCATCTAGTCTATACTCTAGGTTAAACCAAGTGTAAATCTTCTAAAATATTATGTTTAATGCCTAGATTAGCTTATTAGGCTCCCTCTTCATGCTGGTGAATTGTTAATACACCAGTCTATAACTAGTAACTTGTCCAAATTAGGAAAAAACATGATTTATCGTGCATTTTAGGAAGTGATTGATTTATGTTGAAGGTTGAGGTACCAATTATAGGTAGCATCCTATAAGATAAATGAGAAAATCCTACATGCAACATCTTCATTATTAATATTCATTAATAGTAAAGCATCCTTGAAAGACTTGATGTGTTAGTCTGTAGTTCTTCCTCCTCAGGGTGAGAAAGAAGGTAGATATTTCTCTAAGTTCCTAGGCAAATTGTGCATGTATCTTGGAATGGCAATTATAGATCCAACTAAACAAGGTTTTTATTGGGCCACAAGATGATTTATGGGATGTATATTTATTATTGGACATGGTGTTATAGCCCTAGGTCTATTGGGAATAACTGACACATATCTAGGCCTTGAATGTGATGACAAGGAAAAAACCAAAAGACTAGATTGGGACCTAAATATGGTAACTCTCTTGCTAATCTCAAGTGTAACTTAACATAAGGGATAAACTCTCACTAGGAAAGGCACATAAGTGGCCCTCCTTCTAGTGCCAACTTTTGTTCTTGTTAATGTGGGTCTTCTACACACTCCAAATTAAATGAAGTAGCCTCTAATGTTTTAGGATCTCAATGGAGGTAACTTCACTCCAGGGAATGAGTTGTAGGTATGGGTTAAATAACATTATGGTGGATAAAAATCAAAGCATGTAGGTTTTTAACTAGTTTTGATTATAGTGAAATGAATCCTAGTAAAGAAATTAAAACTTAAGTGAGTGGGATGGATGAGTGGTACTTAATCTAGAGTGGGTAGGTCTTAATCAAATAGAATTTAAAAGGAGGAGAGGGTAGTGTAAAAAGGAAGGTTATCTGGTCTCAAGAGGTCACTTCTTAGGCTAGTTACTTCATGGACAAGTGTTTCTAGATATAATTCTTGCTATTTGTAATTGTTTCACACTCATAGGGAAACGCAGTTAGGTAGTTTGGGGAAGCAGTATAGGAAAATTAATGGTCTTAACTGAAGGTTGATCCCTTTAGAGCTATTATCACACACCCTTAGTTAGGAGATTATAATTTAGACTAGGAAGGTGTATAAGGAAGTTGTGACACACACTTAGAAGACTATACTAGAGAGAAAACACTCCTACACACTCTGATTATTAACATAGTTTAAACCAATTTCTCAATAATCAATGTAATCTAATAAATTTCAATAGCTTTTTCACATCTAAGATTAGCATACATCAATATAGATAATCAAAATTATTTGTATCTTTTGAATAATTCAAATTGCTAAGTTAATATAACCAAGAAAGAAAAAACCTTAATAACACAAAAATAGAAGGAAATAACACCAACATATTTGCATAACAATCAAAACTAATTTATTCATTTATTGATAAAACTTCTAACCCTTTGGAATGTGTAATTACATGAATATATAGACTTGGGGAGGGGTTTCCTCATCCTCCAAGTACATGTAAACTCATAGTTTCATAACACAATCAAAACTTTAGTTATAATTTTAGTATCAAAATTACATGTGTTTATGCTCATAGTCAAATACAACTACATCAAGATCAATTGGATTGTACAATGCAATGTAATGTATACATGTTTACAAATAGTTTAGGTGGCTTTACATTTATGTGATAAGTATAAGTAAACTATAAGTACAAAGACAAGTACTATCTACATGTGTACATACAAAATTAGCCTTCAACTTAAGGCTTACTGGGTGTTTACATGGTACTACTAGTGGCTAGAGGTGTTGAAGTTATAGCTTGTGCTGAACTAGAAGTTGAAGTGTCAACTTTCTTCTTTGCCTCCAACACTTGATAGTGTTTTTCTCTGATTTCTTGATGGTACCTGATAATGTCCATATTAAGTAATGTATGTCTATACACCCTATTGACTTGTTTAATGATATGTGCATGCTTAGAATTTTATTCATAAAATTAATTATGAATATTTCAACATCTGTGTCATTTTTCCTTGCAAAATTCAGCTCAACTTCTATTTCTTCTAATGTTATTCTTTGTAATTTATATTTAAATCTTGTTAAAGCCTATTGTAGGAGCTGATCAAAATTGGCCTTGATGATAAGCCTACCTATAGAATCCTTGGCCTATAATATATTTAGCTCTTATATAATTTACAAAATGAGAGTATCATGCTCTATGTATTTAGGCATGACTACCCTAGCTACTATGATCCATTCTCTGGCCTCTTGTGTCTTGATGACTATCAAATTGAGGTCATTGGTACCCTCCATTGGTGCCATTAGATTTAGATGGGAATATGCCTTAATAGTTTTATATAGAATAAGAAATATCAATTTATTTTCACCTAGTTTCAAAGAATTAAAAATTTTAGTAGTTTTCACTATATGAGGTGCCAATTTTTCCCTCATTACAATAGTAACTTCTAAGATATTGTACAATCTAGATGCAAAATTTTTCACATTTGTATCTATCCACACAAGAAAGTACACAATTTACTATTATTCCCTTATTTATTCTAGTTCTTACTCTATATCTTTTCTTTCCATTTTAATTCCTTCATGTATCTCTATTAGAACATCCATATGAGTTTCAAAATAGGACTTGTAATACTTTATCTTTTGGGACTGCACCAATTTCCCATTATTCCTTATAGACAAGGTAAATACCTCTTACCTCTCTTCTAATATGACCCCTCTCCTAGTATCATATTCTATTTTATCTTCTTTACCCTCTGCACACTCCCTATATATTTTTTAAATATAGATATTATAGTGGGAAACTCTATAATTACAAGATTAGGCCTTTGATAAGCCTCTAACTACATATTTTTTACCCAATGTAGGAGGAATATCTAGGTTGTATCCATGGGTTGAGAGCCTTAAACATTAGTCTCACCAAATAATTGTCCTGATGTCTACTTCAAAGTTTCTTCTATTAGGGGACCACAAAGTGAAGGCCAAATAATTTTAGACCAATCCACTCCACCATACTCAAGTAGTGGGTGGACTATATAGACTGGCTTATCCTTTTTATCCTTCTTCACTATCACCATAGTAGCATCCCTTTTAGTATATCTAGACAGTAATATATATAATGGATTCTCTTTTTTATCCTTCTTGATGTTTTGCCTCCCCATCAGTGGATTCAACTCTAGGTGCATCTTTTGATGGTGCTTATAATGATGGTGTATTAATAAATGGAATCTATAGACTCTGGGATTGATACAACACGTAGATGGGTAGGTCCCTTAGAATATAAATAGTCAATATAAATAGGGTCATCTTATGCTCCCTTAAGTGAGGTATTAGGCACCCCTATCTCATTCTTTACTTATTTGAGTGTCATAGGGGGTGTCTCTGAGGGTTGCCATTGATTATTTTTGGTTGAGAGGGTTGATTAGTGGTGGGAGTCTAGTTTATGCATCCATTATTGAGATATAAAGCTACATTTGAATTATTTTCAAGAGGTCTTCTTTTTAATTGATTGATTATGACCATTCCTTGACCTAGGCATCATCATTAGAATTGAGAAATAAGAAATCATAGTCTTAGGATTCATGCTAATATACAATGCTAAGTCCCTTGATGTGTTTATTTACCTGACCATGTGGATCCCAGTCCTTGTACAGTAGTGTAGCTAGTGAATAATACTCCTTATATCTATCTGCTTCATAAAAATGCTTGAAGTTTATGTAGAACTTTATTCCAATCATGAGGTGAGAGCTATGAAAGTAAATATTCTTGATCTTATATATGTCTTCATATATTCCCCACCATAATTGGTAGGTAATTTATTACTCTACTAGCTTGTTAGGCACATACTTGGGGAGGTGTAGGGGTGCTACCTTATGGCCTATAACCATGATGATAGTGTAATTTGGGTACAACTAGTAGTCTCCCTAGATTAATAGTATATCCACAATGATTTTTGATATAATAGGTAGAGGGGAATCATAGATAGTCATCCATACTTAGGGGTACACATATTCTATAATGCATAAAATATTCCAAGTGTGTGTGTATATATGCATGAAAGAATAGGAACCACATAAATGATTCTTGATGAAATATGGAATTGGGATCTAGAGTGACTCTTTATGAACATAAAATATGGCAATTAAAGTTTCAAGGAGGTAATAAATCATGTATAAAGGGCCTCTTTGAGGCCTCTTATCCTTGTGTAATATCTACAATCATAGCCTTGTACTAATTACTTCACTTAGAGAAAATTCCAAATCCAAGGTAATTAGTAAGTCAAGCAATTAAATCCACTCATGGTGGAAGAATTTAATGCTCAAATATCCAAATAACCTATTCAAAAAAGCCATCCCAATTTTGAATCCCATCATGAATTTGGTCACTGGCACTAGGCACTTGTCCTTCAAATTGATGTTCTCCTCGAGGACCATCTAGTTACTTAGTGTTTTCTCAATTGATTTCTCTTTTTTCCATGCAACTAACCTATGCAAATAATAAGTAGCATCTACAATGGGGAGGGAGAGATACTTATTAAATTCATCACCCAAGATTCATGCCATGAATGCTTTGTGTTCTAAATGGTACAAGAAATAACCTCCAATTATGTTCTTGATGTAGAATAAGTCTCGTAGGAGGTTAATGCATGGCATGACAACTAGTTTTGATATTGCAAAGTGTAGCCTTTAGAGTTTGAAGAGAAGGAAGTCTATACCCAATTTTCTTTGATCCAGAGTCAAGATCTCTTTATGGGTATACGTGTCAACCTCATGTATCACCTCCCATAGTGTTAAGTAGTTATTGTAATCATTATTGAATACTAAGTGTTCAAAGAATGTATCCTTATATTCAGTCAAATATTTGATGGAAAAATTTATTAGGGAAGATTTACTCATAGTTATTTAGATGAGGATGCCATTGCTATTTGACTATGTTGATAAGCAATATAGTTTGAAAATTAGTAGCTCAGATCTCTTGAGTATTCTATTAGGCTCAAAACACTAGTAGCTAGGGTATAATAGCATGGAAATAATTAAGTTCAAATTTAGCTTGATATTAGTAAGCATTACATCATTCATAATGATTTGATATAGCTTTGACATTCATTTTTATTTCATGCACCATTAATTTCTAATGTCTATATCTTTTATTTGTTTGTTTAATTTAAACCTTACCACTTCATTTGGTAGGTAAGCCATATAGGAACTATTGATGCTTAGTAAGAATGCCACATCATTACATTTTTATAATTGTATTTTAATCATGTATTTCAATTTAGTTTGCCATGACACAAGGATATTAGAAGTTAGGAGTCATGATATAGATTTAAGATAATGTTTGTGAGGTGAACGAATCTCCCAAGTAAAAATTTCAAACATTTTTGATGAAGACCATAATGAGTCAAAGAAATTCCCAAACAATTTTGCTAAAGACCTCGATGACCTAAAAAATTATGATGAATAAATGTTATGAAGACCAAAATATAATTTTTTTTTTGTAAACATTTTTGTCAAACAAACTCTCCTAAGAGTCTGAAGAGCTGAACACTTTGCCATATAATCTCTCCAAAGACTTTTACCGAAGGATAATTTCATGTCAAGTAACTTCATCAAAGGATATTATCGAACAAACACTCAAAATAAAAAGATAATTTGAAGTGTAAAACTTCTAAAAACTTGATTCTTAAAGAGGAGGTCTTGAGGATTAAAAGGAAAAAATATTTAATTTATGGTAAATAAAGTTGTAGGGGCCCTATAAATAAGAATTTTGAATAGTTGCCCTGAATAGTTCATGTGAATAGAAAATCTGAAGATTAAATTCACACCAAGCTTTATATAAATGAAAAGTGTTGAAAACTACTAGAGATAGTCTTCCAAACAAATTTTTTAAAGACCATATCTTGCTAAACACAGTTCTGAACAAGTTTACCAAACAATTTTATCGAAGACCAAAATAAACTGAGACTTGTATATACACAACTTAAACAAAAATTAGTAGGTTAGCACTCAAACAAAACATGTTCATATGTTTGTTGAATAACTAAGTTATCATAATACATATATCTCTCTCTTTATAATATTATCAAGATAGGGCTAGACCTTTTTAGAAAGATAGTGGATCCCTATTTTAGGAAAAAATGGGGGTACGTTGGGTACAACAAGTCTTTTAAATTGTATCAAACTAGTTGATATATTTGGAATATGAAGAGAGATTTTTTTGAAATTGTATTAGAAATCTAAGTAATGTCTTGGCTATGGAAATTATTTTAAGTCCAAATCTATTTCTTAACTATATCAATAATACCAACATAGTTAGACTGCTCATAATTTTTTAAAACTATATGGACATGGTTGATAGAGTTATTTTTACCAAGTTTTTCAAAAATGATTTTGGAAATATATTTTGTCTTAATTTTAGAATGAAAATTGGATATTTATTGTAACATTGAGTTGGTATTTTCTAAGGGAGTATTAACGGGAGGTACATAAGATTTTATTCCTACACTTTCTTCTTCATCACTTGAACCAAAATGAGGATAAAGATAATAAGAAAGGTAAAATAGGTGAAGATAATAATAGAAAGCATGCATTTAAATGAATTCAAATTGATAATGAATCACATCTTAGTATATTTATTGATCTTTGGAAATGATGTAATCTTTATTATATACTGATAAAAGAGTGTACATTTGATTAGGGTTTTGAGGTTTGTCATTGTGAATATCCTTAATGGATATATTAAGTTGAATACAAGTTTAAGGAGAGAATATTAGTGGATATTAGATAATATTATCCACCCATATTATTTTAATTCACAATATTATTCATCATAGGGATCTTCATTTGAATTATGAGGAGGTGATCTATCACTATCATCATCAATCAAGGGAAACAAACTATCTCATGGTAGATGAGATGGAGGAAGCCATTCTAAGACATATGGTGGTAGTTATATAGACCTACATTTGGTATGATAATTTTATATACAATTATTTTCATGTTATTAGCATATATGGACTCTTTCTTGTAAATAGGACACTTATTGGCACATTTTACACCTTCTTCTCTACTTTGACTGTGAAGTCTTCTATTTGAGATTTATTGAGTTTCTTAAGTCTATCACAGGGATACCTAATTATATTATTTTGTATTTGATTTTTATGTGTGTTTATAATATTTCACAAAATCTTAGATAGTTCCAACTATCAACAACATCCTAGCGTATATTTTGGTTTTGATTTGTTTGGATTATATGACCCTTTGGGTCACTTTATTTTATCTTTTTAGGTCAAATTGTGTAAACTAATAGTTCCCTAATTTAAAATTTAGAGAAATATATAAGGAAATACCTTATGATAATTTAGGGGCAAGATATCATGTATAACAAAGGAATATAGAGAGAAAATAAACATCTAGGTTACTATTAGTCTAGACCTAAAGTTTTTAAATCTAACTACATGTGTGTATCAAAGAAGATCCTATAAATTTTCATTTATATTTTCATTCAATTGATTTTTAATATACACACACTATTAGGATAAATACATATGGTTTGAGCCTTATTTTGAGTATCATAACATAGGCAATGCTCAACTATTCAAATGGGATTAGCTAAGGTTAGTCTAAATGGACCTTGTTAATCCATTATTTAGGTCATCTTGGTGTCAAAAATGCAAGTTGGGTTTTTGAAGAAAAGAGAAGGAAAATAATTATATATATACAGGTTCAAAGGTAAATTAATACATAAGATTCATCTATAGACATGGGTGCATCTATCTTGATAATACAAAATTGACAGAGTCATTTTAAATAATACCAATAGATAGTGGATAGTACCAATTACTATAGGTGTTTAAGCTTCACTAATAGTGCCCTATAGGGTTTCAATAGTATACTTCCTAATCTAAACCATCACAAAGTTAATAGAGATTTACATTGATGACTTTGACATAGATAGTGAGTAAACATAAGATAAAAATAAGTGAAGTGTCTTCTCTCCCCTATGTGCATGATCATTTATATGTTTAGTAAGTGTAATAAATATATCTATTAAATTCATATTTGTGTAATTTATATAATATATTATGCAATTTTAATTTCAATATTTTTGACTTTTTTAGATATCTTCAATAAAAATTAAATTAAAACATTTAGGTGAACCTAATTATAGTTTTGAGCACTAAAATACCTAGTTCTTCTCCATTAGGGTTTCATCTTCCTTCTTAGGGTTTCATAATTTTCCATTAATGTCTAATTTTTAGATTTAATCTCTGATTTCCACTTCATTGGTGTCTATTTATCCTAGGGTTTCAATTATCTATCTTTGATCCTTAAAACCCTAGAGTTTTATTTTTGTTCTTATTCTTAGAGTAGGCCTTATGTTGGTACTCATTTCCATATTAAGGTTTTGAATTTTTCTATGTGTGTCCATCCTTAAAACCCTACTATGTATTATACTATGGATTCCTTTTATCTACCCTTATTTTGCCTTACAATTATGCCAATGATACAAATGTGGGTGTAGATGATATTGCTTGTGTGCCTAATTTTAGTGTGTATGTGAATGAATATCATGCTTGTGTTAGTGAAGGAAATGATTATGTTAATTATGATTATGATGATGTGGAAAATTTTTATGCTTGTGATATATATTTATACAATGGTAGTGAAGGAGAAGTAGAGAAAATTAATGCTGTAATTCAAGAGATTATATCTCATTTCCCTTATTTACAACTTTCTATTAGTCATAACATAGAACAAGAAAATAGTAAAAATGAATTAACACCCTTACTAATGCTATTAGGTTTCCAATTAAGAAATTTCATATAATAAATAAATGGATAAATGATAAACATGTTGATCCTCATGATGTTATACCTTATAATGATGTTTATAAAATGTAATGATTTTTATAGTGAAATGAAATGTGATGTTACTCTTCTTGAAATGAAAAGTACTGATAGTCCTTATCTTGAAATTTAATGTGATACAGCTTATTATATATAAATGAAAAGTGATTATATTTATTATATAGAAATCAATTTTGGTGTTAATCCTTCTACAAAGTATGATAATTATTCAAAACCATGCAATAATGCCTTTATTGATATGGAACGTGATAAAGTTTCTAATCAATTTAATGGTAGGTATATTTATGATAAGTCTAATATACTTATGTTTAATATCGATGGTGAGATGAAACCAATGAATAAATATTTTAGAACTAACACCATCCCTACCCTTATTAATGCTATTAGGTTTCCAATTAAGAAATTTCATATAATAAATAAATGGATGAATGATATACATGTTGATCCTCATGATGTTATACCTTATAATGATGTTTATAAAATGTAATGATTTTTATAGTGAAATGAAATGTGATGTTACTCTTCTTGAAATGAAAAGTGCTGATAGTCCTTATCTTGAAATTTAATTTGATACAACTTATTATATATAAATGAAAAGTGATTATATTTATTATATAGAAATAAATTTTGGTGTTAATCCTTCTACAAAGTATGATAATTATTCAAAACCATGAAATAATGTCTTTATTGATATGGAACATGATAAATTTTCTAATCAGTTTAATGGTAGGTATATTTATGATAAGTCTAATATACTTATGTTTAATATCGATGGTGAGATGAAACCAATGAATAAATATTTTAGAACTACCACCATCCCTACTATCCATATGGTATACATGATTCATGAAATTGATGAGATTCAAAAGGAAGTTACTACTTTAAATTTATGATTTAAGTCATCTCGTGCTCACTTGGATGATATTTTCATACTAGGGCATCTTATAATGCAAAGGAAGCTTAACTATCCATATTCCAAAGGATTTGTTATGCTTAAGTGTTTCTTGTTTTATGAATATAAAGACCCCCATGATCACATGGTTCAATTTGTATATTATTTTGGAAAACATTCAAATAATGGGAGAATATTTTTAAAATATTTTCATTAAATTCTAATTGGTCAAGCCTTGGATTGTTACTATAGTCTACCAAATGTATCTATAATTTTCTTTAAAAATATAGAAGATGATTATTTGTCTCTTTGTAATAATACTAAAGTTCCTTGATTAACATTGGAGCATCTTAAAAGTCTTTAAAAAGGTCATGATGTGTTTATAGAGGATTACATTTTTAGGTTAAAAAATATATTATATTGCTTAATGTAACATACCTTTGATTTATAAAACTAGTTCATGGTTTTAAAGTGTCTTTTACCTTAACTTAAGGAGAGATTAGTTTATAATTATTATCCTTATTTTGAGTGACATTACATGGATGTCTTTGCTTATGCATCTGATCTTACACATACACATATTTGCACTTATGATTTTGGTAGTTCTTAGAATCCAATAACCTCAGGTCTTAACATTAAATATTCACCTAAGAAGGAAGCTCAAAGTAATGTAATTGATAAGAAAGAAGCTCCAAATAAGGTAATTTATAAGATGACATCTAGCATGAGCCCTAAATTTTCAAAAGTGAATAAACTTATCCAATTTTATGACTTAAAAGATTAACCAAGTGTTATTTTACAAACACTCATTAATAATAAGTTGATCAAATAGCCTTCTAATCACCATCACCCTATAAATTATCTAATATGAGTGGAGATAAGATAATTATGCAACTCTCAACATATAAATGAGCATAGAGATAATAGTTATTAAGTATTAAAAATAGAATTAAACAAGTTATGGATAGGGGTGTTATAACTTACAAAAAATATAACATTAATCCTATAAGGTTAGCTTCTCCATCTACTTGTAGTTCATAAGCTGTGAAGGCTGATGTATCTAAATAAATTCCTAAAAAGGAACTACCGGTCAATTGAGCTTATAAATAATGTGAATATAGAATAATATATTCTACTATTTCACAATATAAGAAGACTAGTATATCTTGATACATTCTTAAAGAGGATCCAATGGTCATTTGAGATGCTATAGAAGGTGAAAGTATAAAAGGTATTGCTATGAATGACAAGATATAATAAAAAATCATGCATAATTGGTTTGATTTAGGAATTAGGATATAATTAGCATGAGTTACAATGTATGACCACTTATGAGGATGTAATATGGCATGTTGATACACCAATTTCTATTAGGTATAATATAGTAAAGACATTATTCTATGTGAAACATATTATTCAACAAATTAATGCAATACTTAGAAGATCATGGTTAAGGTAGATGGAAGAAAAATTGGACAAGAATTTTATGACTATTTGATTCAATTTCTAAGATGGTTTTATTGTATATTAGAGATATAACATATGATAAGAATAATATTATAAAAATTTTAGTTACATCTCAAAGCACATATGTATGGGTACCAAAGCAAAGTAAACAAAGTAAAAATCAAAGAATTAAGTAATAAATGATACTCCATAGAAAAAGTGAGAAAATAAATAATATTAAGATATTATAATTTGAAAAGTATAGTAGCATACATCATCTTAAGCATGATTAACACATGTATATAATGAAAGTACACGTGTTTCTAATAGTTCAACACCACATATACATCATCAAGATTTAGTTACTCATGGAGATCAATATAATGTAGAATTTTTATATCCCCATGGTTGGTTAATCTATTTCATCCTAATCAATGTTTATGATTATGAATATATTACTATTTATATATAATTAATGACATATGTGGTGATTCAATGTTATGTCATTCACACATCACATCTATTCATGCTATCATTTAAACTATTAAATGTTAATCAAACACATAAATTATGAAAGCATGAGATGAAATCAAATATTTAAAATTCATGATATAAAAAAAACATAATCAAAGAGTATGCATATAAGATGAAATATTTTTTTAATATATCAAATACATAACCTGATGACGAGAATATGGTGGTGCTCACCCTTTACATTACTATCATATTCTTTATCTTTTAGCCTATGGGCCCTAAAAAAAGATGTCACACTATCATCTTATTAAGATAGAAATCAAGTCATACTACATATCTCATGATCCTCAAATACAACTAATCTATACTAAATGTATGTTACTACCTTCACATGATCACCCTAGAGCCACACATACTCAATAAAAATTCTCTAATCCATATCCATGATAGGAGCTAATGGATGCATTTGATGACTCTTTAAACGGGCTCTTAACTTTATAACCTCACTCTTCAACTCACCTCACTTTCATGTAGCAATAATGTAGGTAGTGATATAAATTTAGACATTATTAAAAATGGGTGCATGTATTCCTACTATATCATCCACCCTCTCTACTAAACCACCTAGAATTACATCATTTGGTATGTGTTGCATGAGTACCCAAATTGATCCATGTTATGGGTGTCTAGGACCAGGTGCATGAGGGGAAACTATGCAGTAGAGATAACTCATAGTTATATAGAGTAAACACACACATAAGTATTACGAAAGAATAATCAACACACATTAAAATTGGAGTAGAAGTTTGATACTTGCATAATGCAACTTCTATTCAATATGAAAAATAGGGAAATGGTACAATGTGATACAATACATAAATAAAAAAGTAGATATTCAAATCATTTTATCTATCATTATGACCACGTATTAAATCAAACCCTAGATGAATTCATATGTTACATATTTATGCATGAAATATAAAAAGTAATTATAACTATTGTTAGTTACAAATAAGATAATTATGAGTCATTATATCTTCCTTGTTGGGAGATAATTGAGATTTTGAATATGTGGTGGATAACTACCCTATTAGATAACTAATAGGTTATAGGTTGACAATTTACACATGGAAATCCACATAGAGATAAGAAATTGACATGTGGATGTAGTAGAGCTGAGATAATTATAAGTGCATGAGTCTACGAGTAACTGCTAGTAAGGTGCACAAGACTATGGGTGAGATTGGTACAAAGGATTAACCATCATAACTATCTCAAGAATAATTTTGTGTGCCTTCACTCTTTATAATTGTGATTTATCTCTAATGAATATTTCCCCTATGTCCACCTAGTCTAGGGCCCTTATAACATAGATAATGAATAGAGGCCTCAATTATCATCATCTAATAGTCTTCTTCTAAAAAATATGATGTTTTAGAACATCATAAAATGATGAGAGAAATATGATAAATCTATTATACATTTAAAGTTACTATGTATGCATATCTTTATCTATAACAAGGGCATCAAGATCTCTAACCAGATGTCCCTCTCATCCATCTCTACCCTTAGTGACATCTAACTATGACTCAGGAATGGTCACACTACCTCCACCATAATGGGAATTAATAACTACCACCATGACTACATCTATTACTAGGTCTAATTTCCATACATCCTACATCATAAAAATATAAAATAACTATTGGGGCTTCCACTACTAGAATAGGAGCCAAATATTTGGCACTATATTGACTTCTCTCTTAAAGAGGACAATTGGCTTTGTGTGTCTGTGTCCAAGCCATCAATGCTAGTGGTAGCTCTATGTGATACCTAACTATTTTTTCATGCACTCATAAAGTGCTAATTTACATTAGGGATTTTGTTTTCAAACCAATAATTAACCCTGATCTTCCATAAATACACAACATCCTCATGCCATCCATAAAATCCTCCATAAGGGTTCTATATGATAGACTCAAAATTTAGGTGGTCTAATAAGATCCTAAAATCCATAATACTCTACCCACTATCACACATGATAATGATCCACCTCTTTACATGAATCTAAGGATGGGCCCACTCTATAAGTGTCCAACTTGATATATGTTTATATTCCTAAACATGTAAAAGTGTGATTGAACCAACTCCACCACTATAATCATCCTAAGAAATACAATAAATATATTTGCACATACGAGATAACATGTTCTGACCCTAGGAATACATCACCCCATGTATCTCAATGTCCTTAATAACGTAAATCATAAAATGATATTTAATAACACCTACTCTATCTATGAAAATGAATCAAATAAGTAATACCAAAATACTTTCACATCTATGGAATTTCACATAAGACTATCTCAAACAAAATGTTACTTCAATCATCAAGGGCATACTATGCCCCCCAATTTTACCTTACCATGTATCTATGAGCTTTCCCTTTCATGTCAAGACCATTTGTATCCCATACTATTATTCCTATGCCTATAACTATCAGCCATAATATACACAATACATCTTCCAATTTCATTATCACCTCCTCTATAGGGATTAAATATGTACAAGTGTCTAAATTCCACCTCTTTACCAACATAACGTAGCCCTACATTATCAACTAGGCACTACTTGACATCACTAAGTGTGATACTAACACTATCTCCATATGCCACTCATGGTATAACTATTTTACATGTATATTAACCAATAAACACATAAAAACCCAAATTTAAAATCAAAACTATGATAAAAATATTGAAAAATAAATAAAAAAGGTCAAAATGGAATTTTAAAAAAACATCCTTAGTAGAAGCATGTGGTAATGATGAGATGATTATAATAGACCCTGGTGATAGACATGCATATAGTATTAGTAGAGGATAAACACTACCAATAGGTATATGACACTACTGGTGCATAGAGCCAACTACTTAAAAAGTAATGAAAATAAAATCTAGAAAAATTTCAAAGTACTAGAATTGTAGCAAAAATTGAGTTTTATCTAAAATTAATAAGGTGTTTAACCCTAATTTGGATTAGTATTCTCTTGGGTAAATAAGGTTAAGGATATATAAATGATAGGGTACAAGGGTGAATATTATATTTACATTAGGCCAATTAAATTTTAAACTTAGATGTATCGTATGCTTAATTTATTAAATTGAGATAAGCTATTAATGGAAAATATAAATATGCTAGATATAAAAATGACATAAAACAAGGTACTTAGGTGGCTCTGATGGTAACACAATTATGGATCTAGAACATGCAAAAATTAGGTGAGAATAAAATTCTAAAATAGTTGTCAGATTATGGATTTAGTATCTCTAACTCTCCAAATAGTTATGTTAGCCTTAGATGGTTGTGTGAATACTACTATCTGAGTCTAACACTAGTGTCCTATATGGAAAATCTATTGAAACATTATGTGACCACCTATATGCTTCTAGGTTTTTCTTCACCTTCACTCTAGTACATTCAAATTTGGGTCATGGACTATCACTCCTTGTGAAATTGTAAAACCCTAGATTTTCATCTTCAATGTGACCTTGGAAAAAAATGGGTAAGTGGGCACATAGTGTTGAGATGAACTACAATAACCCCATTATTAAATGGTACTACCTACATAGTCAATAATACAAAAGAGGGCCTCATATTCATGTATTTATACCCCATGTGTTGGATTACATGTAAATCATGCAATATGTGTAAATCAAGTATAATAGTGACCTAACTTATAAATTTTCCAATAAGACCTTATGACTACTCCTTTAGTAATTTAGACCTGTAAATGTGTTGTACCTATGATTAGTGTGTAAATAAGGAAGATTTTATTAATTAAATACTTGATAGAGTGATTTTGATAAGTGTCTTGGTTTCTTGGTCTGATTTATAGGTGAGGAATGAATGAGGATTGATATTGTATTTATACCAATCTTATCATGAGATAACTCACATTAAAGCACTTAGGTTGACCATTTAGATATATTTCATTTATAAATTGGATAAATTTAGGGCAATGAACACTTGTGTTAGATAAGGATAATAATGTCAATGCTAATGTCAGTCTCAGATGTTAGTGTCTAGGGAACAAGAAAAAATTATTTTGAGGTAAGTTGTTTAATGAACTATTTTATCTTAGTCTTTAAGACAAGCCACTATGTATTCCACTTTTTTTGAGGTGAGTTGTGAACCTTACACAATAACTTAACTCAAAAATAAAAATTTATGTGCATGATATTATATAAAATATTTAAATATTGATTAATAATGATAAAATTTAAGATCATGGAATCATATTTATAATATAAGAAAAATAACAATGTATGATGCGTGTATAGATAAGCATACATAGTTTAATGTCTAGATAAATGTTAGAAATTAGGAACATAGTGAATAAATTATAAATACTAAGTATGTGAAAATACATATAAAAAATTAGGTAAATATTCATGATATGGATCATGGCTTGGATAAACTAGGGAGATGCATGATATCCATCTTGGCATCATAAACTAAGAAAAAAATTACAATAAGATTCATGCCCATGATGCATACATAAAGAGAACATAGAAAAGTAAACAAAAAGATAAAAGAGGAAAAGGGGACACATATAAGGGACATGTTCAAATGCCATTCACATGAATAATAGGGCTTACAACTAAAACCAAAGACATGTTAAAGTGTCCACAATCCAAAGAAAAGGGTACACACAAATCATGAAGGAAATAAGTAAACATGATACCCATGCACATATAAGTGAAATTCACTACATAATCAATTTGTAACATTAATATATTCATAAATTTAAGTATCCAATAATAAATGTTAAAGTGAGTTAGAAAATAACACTATATTTTTCACAATGAAATGAATTGTAGTATGAATAATAGGGATAGTCATAGAATGATAAAACCTATGTAAAATATTTCCAAAGTGAATTTGATGAGATGTAAACAATATTTAGAAAGCATATGAATGGGCTGGATTTTATAAATTAGAGCTTATTTTTAATAGGACAAGTTTGTTAGAATCAAACAAGAATGCGATGCATTATTGTATATAAAAAATAATTTTTGTTTGTGTAAATTTTCTAGCTCTAAGATAGTATCACCACCTAAAACTGCATATGAAGGTAAGAACATGTATGTTCTAGAACTCATATAAGTAAACTTGTGAATGATTATTTGATAGGTAATTGAATATATAGAGGCACAAATATAATGAAGTGAAAATCAAATAATGTATATGAACTACCCATATCATGCACATGCCTTGATTTTTAGAATGTTTAAACTATTCATTTTTTTGTATTTTTAAATATGTGAAAATCAAAAGGGAACATACTAATAAATGAATGACAAAAGAGATTAACAAGAAATTTGTCTTGTATATAGCATTGGAAGGGTGATCTTTCCTATATTGAAAATATAATGCCACTATAAATTAATTAGTATCAACTTGGAATCCAAAAACTAATCTTACTCTGTAACATAAGTGCCACTGTCATGGTGATAAGTTATAGTATGATGTATATGTGGTTTAGCATGGTGAACTCTATAACTCTTTAGAACTCATTATGAAGTGTATGAACTCTATGTTAGTGTTATTTTTAGAGCATGGTTAATCTCTTATAATACAAATCTAATATTTTTTGAAGTAAAGAATGGATCTCTGGAATTTGCAAAAAATCACTGATTAATTAGATTTTCAAGGATATCTCCCCTTGTCAAGTTTAGAACTTGTTTTAGAATTATCTAAGTAGGTTGAACATTTGTAGGTTTTTCAAATGAAATATGTTTTTAGTGACAAAAACCATGGGTTGTAGGGGATATTTATAAGGAATACCATGAAATGTGATAACTTCATCATAAAAAATATATTTGAAACATTTTTTTACTCTATAAGGTACTATATAGAGTTGTTGAATCCAAGGATGTGCCGATAACATATCAAAGACTCATGCACTATGCACTATTATGAACATAATGATAGCATGTGTTGGAACAAACTATAGTGGTAATGTGATCTTACAAGTATAAATCTAAACATGACCATTTAATTTATTTATTATTATTTATTTAAGAAATATAATCTTATTTATGTATCCAATATGAGAGCGAAGTGTGATAATAAACATATTCACACTAAAATCATTATCAATCATGACAATCTATATATGTTGATGATCCATGTAAGCTCCAAACATAGAGTGTAAATTAAAATCATCATCAACAATATCATGCTATGCAAATGTGATGAGTGGTCTAAAGTGAACTGAAACATGATATGTACAAATGATTCCATTCAAATGATATTGGGCCTTTTTATGAGGATGATAGGAAGTTAGTGGAGGGTGTGTTTTGTATGTGTAATGCATTTCTAATTTATATATTTTTTCTTGACATGTATGCTTAGGGAAATGGTCATTGAATATATTATTTATTATAATCTCACTTGGTTGTGAATTTTACTATTGGTAGATGTACCCACATCAATTTTATTATCATTTATCAAATGTTGAATATTATATCTGAAACTAATACATCTATTGGTAGTATGCCTGGTGCACTATGAAAATCACAAAAATATTTATAATCAAATACTTTTAGAAGAGGCCTAGTCACATCAAAATTTTTAATGGGAGGGATAGATATTATCTTGAATTTGCATTCTAATAACTTGTGTATCACTTTTTGAGGATATTATGGGAATTTGGTAAATTATCTCCTTGGAAGAGATGATAATACAATGTGTGGAATACATTATGAAACTCCATTCACTATTGTCTTTGTATCATCATCATTATTATTTTTAATTAAGATCACTTTTATGGTGATTTACTCATATTATTTTCATGATAAATAGAAACTAGGTTGATTTCATTGTTTAGCTTATTTGTTTACAATAACTTGACCTCTCTTTCCATAATTATGTGACATAAATCCATGAATGATATAAAATTATTAAACATAATAGATTCATGTTGAGGTGGAAACAACATATATTTGAATATGTATTACAATTCCTTATCTACCATAATATTCATCATCTTGGATAATATGGTCTTATAACGTAATACATATCCTATGATAGGCTCATTGGATTATTGTTTGAGCTCAACAATCTGAGCATATGAAATATTTTCACTTATATTGACTATGAAATGTGTAAGGAATAAATATGCCAATTCATTAAATGCATTAACTATTTGATGCGTTAAATTATAAAACCATCTTAGAGCATACTATTTTAAACTTTTGGGAAATAAATATTTCCACAACATATCTTTGGACACATAGTCTAAACATTCCATGAGAAATTCTCTCAAGTGTTTTTTGGGGTCACCTTTTCCATCATACAATGTAATCTTAGGTGTCACAAAACTAATTGGTAAAGGATATGCTAAAATATGTTGAGAAAATGGGGCATGTAGTAAATTCTATGAATCAAGTGCCTAATTAGGCTTCAAATCACTTTGTTCCATTTTTAACACCTTAGTTTGCAGAGCTAAAATAGTCTACATAAGGGATTTCTTGTAGGAATAAAATGTATGATAATAAAAGGTGGTGTCTCAAATGACTACATAAGAATGGGCATATTAATTTATTAAAACCCTTGTGTTTCCCACATAATAGTTGTTAGTATAAAATTTATATCGAATGATGTAGAAAAAGGTATGGAACCCCTAGTAGTAGAAGTCTTAGAGGATTAGCCTTGAGATGCTTTCTTGATTTCCTTTGTAAATTTTTTATAAACACATCTTGCATATCTTAATTCATTGAAAGAAATCATCTTAAGTATTTTTTATGTTTTTCATCAAATCTATTAGTTGAGTATGAATTTATGGTTTTAACAACTAAAATATGGAAATGTTCAAATTGAGTACCACTTAATCTATCACTTATTCTAAAAGAGGTATAAATAAATTTCTTAGATTTCATAAAACATGAAATTGAAACTTGGAAGATTATAGTTAACCAAAAATTAATGAAATATGAAAATCCTAAAACAATAATTGGAAACAATAAAAAAGGAAAGAAAACCTAGCAACATGAATGGTTATGATTTTTATATATTTAATCAATAGATGGGTTCACCAATATTTTTATCAGAATTAGGGAATAAAAAATGTGTTAATCAAATTATGAAAAACTAATGAATAAAATCAAAATGTATGAAATTTGAAATAAATCACACAAGAATGATCTAGAACTTATTATCTATAGAAAGATGCTAAAGGAGGAAATAAATAAGATAAATAACTTAGTTGGGACTTATATCTGATGGACTTCAATAAAGACTACATAATCAGTTGAGACTATCTAAGGACACTAAGAATGATGAATAGGGTTCCACATCTACCTACAATAAGGCCACACTCTTTAGATGAGGTTAGATTATACTATTATTTGTAAGGTGCACAAATATCATCTAGGTTTTCCCCCTTCTTTTTGAATTCTGATGGTTGTACCTCTAACTATAGTTCCTACATGACTATGCAAGATTTTTTGATCTATTGTAGGATCTATTGTATGCCTTCTTCTTCACTTGGAACTTTAGATCAATGAAAATAAGAAACAAATTTGATAGATGAGAAAAAGGTGTTAGTGGCTAAATTTTTTCTTGACCTCAACACCCCCTATGTTAAGCATTGCCTACGTGCTAGTATTATAAAGAGAGATCAAAATCCATGTAGTTCTCCCATGATACAATGGTGTGTATTAAATAATTGTGTACTTTATATTTTGGTGCAATCCTGGTGTAATTATATGATTTAAAAATGACTTATGACTTTGGAGTTGTCTTTAGACTTATCTTAGGGATACTTGGTTAGAATTGGGAAGAATAGATGATTTCCTCTCAATGTGTAGTTATAATAAATCTTATGTTTGCAATATATAAGCCTCTTGAAAAGTAGTGAATAAATGAATAGAAAAATATGATTTTATCATGGTATTTTGGAAATTTATTGGATGGTATATGAAAAACATATAGGATGAATTATTAGGTGAATTTTAATTAAATAAATTAGATGTTGTTTGGCAAGAGGACAAAACTACCAGAGTTAGACAATATTAGTAAATATGATATTCCTAAAGGAGTGGCCTTGTCTAAGGACCAAATAAAACTAAAACTAAAGTTTAAATTAGTGAAAAGATGAGCCTATGATACTTGTAATGAATAATAAGAGTATTTAGTAACATAATTAAATAAGGGAAAGGATCATTCACACATAAGTAGGGGAATAGTAGTTTAGAACTATGGAACTGAGTATAGGTTAAGTGTGTATAAGTAGATGGTCACAAGTGTATTATTTTTGCATTAAATATTAATTTTAGTGAGTACACTTGGTTACAATAATAACTTAACTGGGATTGAAAATATAATTATTTAGTGTCCCTTAAAATAATCATCTAATACAAAGAACATTGCCACATTAATAACCAAATTTGTATAAAAATATGAAAATTTGAGAAAACAAGATTCCTAGTGGTAATTTAGTTCATGCCTACAAAAAACCAAATTCCATTCATGACAAAAATTAAAATAATATTATTTTTCTAAGACAATGTAAAGTCAATCATTTAAAAATCATCAAAGAATCTTCCCATATAAAAATAATATTAATATATATGGGAAGATGTAGAGTCAATGAATATATGGATAAATATGAAAATGATATAAGTACCAATGTGGAGGACATGTTTCCAAAACATGCCCCCACTGTAAACTAGATATGTTGAATTCTAAGTAAATGTGGAGAACATGCTTGAATTTAGTCAAGTACACATTGAGGAGATCCAAAAAAGTAAAAGGTATTTATTTCAATGTCATTTTTATGAATATATTGATATAGATGTTGCTAAAGATGAATTCAAGCATCATTTGACATAATTAAAGTAATAAATCTTAATATAATTGATATGGATAAAGCATTATAAATCTTAATATTTGTTTCATAGATTGGATTAATTTATAATGATCCAAAGTTTTTTAGTTAAGTTAGTTAATAAATCAAAATTTGCATGATCCACACTCTTTTTTAACTCTTTATCAAGGTGGGAGACAAACCAATCAAGTGAGATACCTATTAGCTAAGTGGAAATATCACCCCTTGTCTTTCATGACCACTTATGAGCCCACTTGGAAAATGGATCAACATTTTGTGAGGAACCTCCTTAATTACTTAGAATAAAATATAAAAAGGTGATTAAAAGTATTTTGGACTCATTTGGTTCCTTGTGCACGATCCCCACTCCATTTTGGACTCTTGAGCAAGGTGAGAGACAAACCAACCAAGTGGGATACCTATTAGCTAAGTGGGAATCTCAACCCCTTGTATTTCATGACCACTTATGAAACAAATTGGAAAATGGAACCACATTTCACTATTCCACTCCATTGGCATGTTTCTTGACATCAAATGTTATAAATCCCCCCTTCTCCTTCACCCATGAAGAAGGGAGTTTCTGGGTGGAAGCACTCAATTTATAGGTTTGCTAATTTTGGAGGAGGTCATCATCTTGGAGGTTAAAGGAGTCAAATACCCAAATCTCTACCAAAATTTCAAGCTATCTTCATCAACAATCTTCAATAAGCCAATCTTCATCAACAAAGTTTGATTCAAAGGGTATAAAAAAAATTGGAGCAATGAACTATGAGTCATCCAACTAAAATATATCTCAATTGTAATTGGTACACTATGCATCTTGGACTGATCCACATCTCGATCATCCCTAAACTATAGTAGAACATGACCACACACTATCCAACTACATCGATCCTCACATAGAATCCATCCAACAAGTGACTACCCTTTTTAATATGTATGGCACATCTCAAGTTGATTCCTAATAATCTCTAACATCTTATGTAGGCCTTTGCTCAACACTAACAATGCTAGTAACACAATGCTAACTCATACCACACATCATTGATGACTGATCAAAATTTATCTTAATTTTTTTAAAATAAAACACTAGACTTTAGCACTCTAAACTCATACTCTATAAAGCTATCCATCCATGCCATCACTCTAAGCCTCTACTCCTAAGTCATCAGCATTGGTAATACCTCCTACAAAATTAAACATGTTATCATTTAATTAATTTTACTCAACATAAAATTCAAACATCCCCTACGTTACAATCATTCTAATATATAAAAATAAAACAAGGCAAATCAAAATTAGAAATATGAAAATATAATTATGCCAACATATAACTACTTGTTTGACACTTGTGTGTTTTTTATTATTTTGTATTTTTGTGTTGCTATTTTGCACCATTTTTTAAATTTATTCTATTTTATTATTAAAAAATATGTAGGCAATGCAAGACTGTTATTCACTGGTGATGCTCTTATATATTTTGGATTTACATTGAATATCAAACATAATGTATCATGGGAAGATATAAATAGACTTTTGATACAAGATATCCAAATGAATTTTATCTTGGTTGATCATGTTATTTTTTATAAATGGTATAATATGAGTTTTGAAAGGTTATAAAACCTTGTTATAATAAAATCCAAAAATAAGGCAAGACAAAAAAACAAGTGAATAAAATAAGAGACACACTAAGGATATACAAGTTGATCATGAGATGAAGAGTAGGCAGCAGTATGAAGTATCTGAACATGTTCAAGAGGAATATGTCTTCATTAGAGACCTATTTAAGGATTATATACTTGAGATCAGATTAGGTGAAGTGCCAAGGAAGAGGTCTGATCCATAAATAATTTAATCCAAAAAGAAGTATTTGGAACTATGATTCATCTCACCATGAGGATGATTCAAAAAGTTTTCCTTTTGATCCATGAAATGAGGTACATTGATCAATCACATAACATGTGACATATGAGAGAAAAGCTTTTGGGGGAGAAAACCCACTAGAACCTACAATTGGACTATTTGTCTTATAATAACAATAACTAATTTAGACTAGTTATAACTGATCAATGAACTATTTAGTGAGACTACAATCCCACAAGGTGTTATAACACCTATCTAGCTAAACTACAACAACAACCAAACTTTTAGTAAGTTTCACCTTGAAAGGAAGATGCAATCCCATTAGATTTTGAGATTCCAAAACAACACCTATGAACACATCCACCTTTGAACTAATGTGTTCAACACCTGATGATAGACCTTTGATTATCACTCTTTACCTTCGCTCATAATCAATCTATAAGAGCACTATTTTTCCAAATAAATTATGACCTATAGGTCATAAAAATTGTTCTCAATTTGAATTTATATCAAAATCATCCATAGGTCACTCCGCCCCTCCTTATGTGCCTATTCCTAGTGGTAATTTAGTTCATGCCTACAAAAAACTAAATTCCATTCTTGACAAAAATTAAAATAATATTATTTTACATAGAAAAAGGTGATGCAAGAGTATCCAAGGGTTTGTGAAATCTTTCATAAACCAAAAATAGAGGATGGTGTGTTTTTTTGGGTTTTAAGGTTGTGGCCTTATTTTTTTGAGATTGTTAAACTATTTTAATGATGTTTTTAAATCAATCATTTACTGTAAGAAATGTGTGGAGGTATTTTGTCTACTCATGTCATTATTCATAGACTATTAAGTCACATACATTTATCATAAATGGTTATAAAACTAAGGTAATAATTAGATGATGATTTTTTTAGGTCATACAATATGACACTTTTAATATTTTTACCAAGTTTTAGACCATTTGGAGTTACAGTAAAAATGTATCAGGTATTTATTTCAATCTCTGCTTATAAAAATTTACATGATAGTTATTCACCTACATTATGATTTGTATGGTTAAATTTGGTGATATGATATTACATGAAACTTAAATATACATGACAAATTTTAGAGAATTTGGAGTTACCTTGATAATGTACCATTTGTTTCTATCAAACTATGTCACTTGTCTAGTCTTTGACACTTGTAAAGATGGTTCTTTGATTGTGACAAGAATTAGATTGACAAAGTTGAAACAATGATAAAAAAATGTAGTATAAAATTTGTATTTAAATTTTAAACATAACTAGATAAATATATGTAATGTTACTATAGTTTTGGTAACTGTTATTTAGATTCAAAATGTCATCTATCTAGTTTGTGATACTTGGCAGGATGGTTCTTTACATGTAGTAGGATGCAATAAGAACTGGGTTACAAATTTTTTATTGATGATACAAAATTTATTATAAAAAATATTTTTAAAATTTCATATTGATTATATTAACATAAATACAATTATAATAGTTTTAATAATTATCATTCAGTTACAAAATGTCACCTACGTACTCAAGAGTTTTATTGATAGTTTGGCATTTAATCCCAAAAATTGATATATTACAAACTATCATACACTATTTTGATATCATAGAAGATGAAGAGACACCACATGAATCTTGGGATGTCAATAAGAATATGTGACAAAGAGAGAAAAATGTTTTTTAAGAGAAGGATGAGTTGTGAAGGATCAGAACTCTCCAAGAACATAATAGAGAGTTGTATCAATTTAAGAGGAATTGTATGAGAGTATTAAATAATCCTATAAAATAATTTGTGTGTGAATGTGTGTTCACATGCATTTCCATGTGTGTGTGTGTGTGTGTGTGTGTGTGTGTGTGTTTGAGAGTGTGAATGTATTATATTATGATTATTTAACATGAATACAATGAAGATGTGATAAGTGCATCAAGTTTGAATAAGTGATAAAAGTGTGAACATGTGTTAATGTCCTTCCATAGTAACACAAAGATAAAGGTAGAACTTAATTGGTTTCCATATCTTATGATTACACCACATGGTATTAGAGAAATGTATTTTCCTTGTGTATTTTTTGAGTAATTCTTGTATGAGTTTGTTTTAGGTTGTGAAAGAGATGTTTTTTTAGTGTTTTGTAGGTTGTGAAAGAGAATCTTGAAATTTTTTGTTGCAAGTGTGAGAGAAGTTCTACAAGTTGAGAGGGAGTTTGAGAGGCTCTATTTTAAGTATATTTTATGTTATTAAAGTTAAGATTACTGATTGGGTTGAGATATGGCACCTAAAATAGGAATATCATGAGAAGTGGATGACCTTACAAAGATGTTGAAGGATTTCTATGCAAGATTGGATATGATGGAAATGACTTCCTAAAGTGGTGTTGTTACAACTACAAGTGAATATGATGTTGAGGAGATAATGGTGGGGGTTTTAACCTTAAAAAAGGTTATATGCTTTGAAAATATGCCAAGTAAGTGTATGACAATATTTTATTAGAATACAAAAATCAGCATAGGTAATGGTCAAGGAACGAGTTAAGCCTATTGGTGTTTTTTTTATGGAAATGAGAGTTTAGAAAAGCTATTAAAATGGATAGTTGAGATATAAATATATTATGAAGATGAGAATATTGAAGATCCCATGAGGGTAAAGGATACAAGTAAGAGACTGTGTACAAGTGTAAGAGACAAATTATTTCCAAGATATTGGATCATTGTATACACCCAAAATTTTAGCTATAATGGTTGAAGAAGCTTGATGTGATGAGGCTTGAGAGAGGTAATAATAAGAAGGTTTCCATGAAAATAAATATGAATGGGAAGTTTACATGTGAGTAGCTAGAGTCTAATTTTATTAGTATCATGGTGAAGTATGTGTGTATGGATAAGAAGGTTCTCTTCAACGAAAAAAATAAGGTGATGTTTCCATTTAAAATTCCCAAATCTATTTTTGAGACTATAAAGGTGAAAGAGATCTATAACCAGTCCATAGAGGAATGAATCCTCATGAAGTAGGATATGTAGGTGATATTTAATGAATGAGAAGAAGGAGACTCATTGCTTGATGATGGGAAGGAGTTTGTGGTGTCCCATTAATGGGAAAAAGTAGAATCACCCTTGGTGAATGAAGGAAATGTATTTTTATTTTCTATTTATGAAGATATAATGGTTGAGTAAAACCATTAAAAGTTAGAGTTTTATGTAAATGAAACAACATAGTTGAATAAGGAGATAAGCCATGAGTTACATGTTTTCATGAAGGAAATAATAGATGTGGAAGAAGTACAAATCAATGATCATGATGAGAGTATGGTTGAATACCATCAATTTGGAGGAGAAGAAAACATAAATAATAATGAGTAGAAAAAAACATAGAAGGTTATTCAAAATGGTCCTTTGGGAGACCATCATGAGGGATAAATATGTGGGAATACTGTGAGCACTAGAGAAGACTTCGATAACATGTCCCTATAGTGCACATACGATATGGAAGAATTAATTTTAGGAACTCTTGATTCCATTAATATTTTTTAAAATGTGAAATCAAATCAAGGATATTAATATTGAGATGGTGGTCATGTTTATACCAATAATATTGAAAGATGAAAGCAATGGTGCATATGTGAAAACAACTGATATAGATGTTGGAGGGGAAACTCATATGATTGAAGGTTTGAATTTTTATGAAATGGATATGGAGAGTGCAAGTTTATTTGAACATGGGTGGTTTTAGAGATGAAATAAGGTGAAATAAATCAACATAGAGTTGATATAAAGAGTTTGATAAATGAAGACGAGTTCTTACAAGAACAATGGCAGAATGAAAGAAGCTTTAAGAAACTTGTGCTTAGTGAGAATCAATATAATATAAGCCAATATCAAGAGAAACAAGATATGATTATTATATCATCCAATAAATTTGTGAAGATGGAGGAAGCATTGATAGGGATTGTTAATTCTCATGTTTATAATTTGATTTGGGATTTTAGCTAGTGTATAGGTGCACAAATGGAGAGAGAAGATACTTCAAAGAGGCATTCCAATGTAAAGAGTTGAATCTAGAAATTAAAAATTATGAACTCAAGAATGAAAGTGAGGAGGAGAAACTCATTTTCATATCAACATAAGCATGTGGAGAAGAAGAGGACGTTGTAACAAAAATGGAGAGGTTACTTGGCATAAAAATGTATATATCAAGATATGAAGAGGTGAAGACTATCATATAGGTGGTACAAGAGGGTATGGGTTATCATTTGGATACCCAGAGGTATGTTGAGTCTATTTAGAGATGTAAATAATGAAGAATGATAGAAGGATGAGTCCAACATCATTTTGGATAATGAGTAAACAAAACCAAGTGGGATTTATGGGGAGGTGATTGGTCTTAGGTGGTTTTAAACACACATGGGAGAGTAAGATGAAATAATAAACATATTATTGAAATAAGATGAAATAATAAACATGTATATCAAGTTTTTGACCATTTGGAGTTATTGTAGAAATGTATCGAATATTTTTTTAGGTTGTACCTACGATCGTTTACATGATGTTTATTAACATGTGGTAAAAATTGGATAATTAAGGTTGGTGAGATAGTATTACATGGCATGTGGTAATAATTGGATAATTAAGGTTGGAGAGATGGTATTCTATGACATGTGAAAAATACCTACCAAAATTGAGATCATTTGGAGTTACCTCAGTAATGTACCATTTATTTATATCATATTATGTCACTTGTCTAGTATGTGACACTTAACAATATGGTTCTTTGGTTGAGATAAGAATTGGATTGATAATTTGGATTGGTATATAAACTATAGTGTAAAATCTATGTTTCAAATTTCAGCTCAATTTGTTAAATAGTGGTAACGTTATCATAGATTTTTAAAACTATCATTCAACCTAAAAATGTAATCTATGTAATATTCAACACTTGGTAGGATGTTTCTTTACCTACGATAGTAATTAGATTATCAAATTTGTAGTGTAATATAAAATGTAGTTTAAAATTTATATTTAAATTTCATATCAACTAGATTAATATTAATAAATTTATGATAGTTTTAATAACTATCATTCATCTAGAAAACATCATCTGAGTACCTAAAAGTTGTTACTGATAGTTTGGATTTTAATCACAAGAAAATAATGATTCCAAAATATCATACATTGTTTTTAGATCATGGAATTTTAAGAGACAACCCATGAGTCATGGGATGTCAATAGTAATATGAGAGAGAGAGAGATATAAAAACTAATTTTTGGAGAGAAGGATGAGTTGTGAAGGAGAAAAGCTCCCTAAGAGTTAAATAAAGAGTTATATTAGTTTAGGAGGAACTGTATGAGAGCCTATAACTCTCATATATTTAAACAATCATGTAAATTCATGCGCATGTGTATGCATGCGCACACGCGCACGCACACACACACACACACGTGTGTGTGTGTGTGTGTGTGTGTGTGTGTGTGAGAGAGAGAGAGAGAGAGAGAGAGAGAGATATATATATATATATATATATATATATATATATATATATATATATATATATATATAGATAGAGAGTGAGTGAGTTTGAATGTATTCTATTTTGATGATTTAATATGAATGCAATGGAGATGTGTTAAATGTGTCAATTTTGAGTAAGTGGTAAAAGTGTGACCATGAGTGAATGCCTAGCCTTAGAAATGTAAAGATAACATTAGATCTTAATTGGTTTCCATCTCTTGTGCATCCATAAAAAGGATAGAAAATAGTTTACATTTTTATTTAATCACCAATAAATAAAATAAAATTAAATATAAAAATTTAAAATGATAAACCCAAACACATAAACTAAGATCTCAAATGAAAATACTATGATATCAAATTTTAAAATTGATTTTTCTTAGAGAACATGCTAAGAGAATAATTTTCACTTTAAAAAAAATCAATATATTATTTAAAAATGGATCTCTAAAGAATGCACCATTGATTAAGAGAAAAAATTTAGTGGATAAATGACATGTGTGTGTGTGGGTATGTGTGTGCATGTATGCAGGCATGTGTGTGTATGTGTATCTAGTGAAACCAATTAGGAAAGGGACATACCTTTAAATAATTTTTAAAAGTCAATAAACCATGTACCCAAATATATTTTTAAATGGAAAACCCAATATCTACCAATATGGTGTTCAACAAATTCATTAAAAAATTGCATTTAGGAATCACTAGGTGCTTATACTATTTAAAATGTTTAACATAAAATTATTTTACTTATATCATATTATTTAATGGAATTAACAACCATAAATTTAAACAATTTTAAAAATAACATTTAATAATGGTAATATAATAATAGGTCTAATTCATTAAAAACCATATGTAAATGTTTTTGCATGATACAAATTTAGGCATTCCTAAAATACAAATTGTTAATTGGTTGAAAGAAATAAATTATTTGAATGCATTTAATGATATATCTCCTAAATTTTTAAATTTTTAGATACTAAATCTAAATTATATAGCACCTCAATCTTTCTACTTGGCAATTACTTCTCATGGTTGCATCCTTTAGTTCCTAGAACTTTCCACTATTGAAACGCTCACGTCCACTATCTCTTATTCATATTGCTTATCTCTTAGTCTAAGCATATGTTATTTTGATGACTAGCCCTTCTCTAATACTAAAAATGCTATAAAATTGATTATTATCATCCTTTTCAAGTTTTGGGCATGTACCTATTTTCTAGATTTCTAGGCACTTGTGTCAATCCAGAAGCCTACGTCGATGCAAGTGTATTATGCCAAACTAAGTGTCTAGTGCCATAAAGTCATAAAATTTTAAATCATAACTTATCTTTATGGTCAACCTAAGTCATTTAATGAAATATATTTCCCAAATGGATTGGAATATATGCATGATAAATTCGCTTTCATTCCTAACCTATAAAATACCTAGTAGCTCATAAGAAAACTTACCATATCATTCAATCAAGAATTCAAGTGAGAAATATTACATATTATTTCATATTTAAATATTAGTCATAGGGATATCCCATCTATAAGTCTGAAGTATTGAAGGATTATCCCATAATCTATATTTTAAAAGTTATAATCTAGGTCACTCTTTTCACTTGTGTATCCCACATTGCATCTTTATGAACACACAATACAACATGTAAGGGAGATCTACATAATTTTGAGGCTCTCTTTAGTGTATAGGCTATGTAGACATCACCCATTGATTAAGGGCTCCTTGGGGAAGATGAACTCCATGGTCCCACCAACATATTTTTCCAACACTCACTCCAAGGGTGAGAAAGCCAAGGTTTGATCATGTGATAAAGAGTGACAGTTTATGTATGACATCTAAACACACTAGAACAAAGGCAATAAAAATGCAAAAGATTACATCTAGATTAAATCAATATTATGTACTAGACACCTACATCTAATTTAGATAGGTGAATTGATGCAATCATCTAGATCTAACAAAAGTGTTCAAGGTCATAGAGTGTAATTTATAGATTTTGATGACTGATCTAGAATCAATATTAAATCTACTTCCAACCTATTTCATCCAGATCTACATGTGCACATTAAACTAGATAATTACTTTTGTTTTCCATTTATTTTAATATCAATCAATATTTATAATTTTTATTTTTATCATATCTTAGTATTTAAATTCATAATATTATTTCTTTGAGTTTAAAATTAATTGGCCTGCTATAGATCATTTAACACCGTTGTGCTTAATCATTTTTATATTATTCACCCTATATTATTGTTTTAACCTTTTGGGGTTTTAGATTATGTAAATTTATGTTTGATTAAAGGGATAAATAGTCTAAATTAGGGAAATAATATTAATAAAATAACCATTGATTTTTTACATATTTGACTAGCTTTGACTTTCTAAAAATAGTAATAAATATGTGTAAATAAAGACTTATTTAGAAAATACTTGATATGGATAATATGAGTGATGAAAAATAAGTTGGAAGTAGGTATGAGTGACATAAATAAAATCCATGTGTCATATCCCCTCTTAGATAGTAGAACCACATTTAGATAAAGATGCCATGTGGCTCTAATGTCCTAATATTAGTGATAATGTCTTATGTGCAAGACTATCCCAAAGTTTTCGGTACACTTGTGTCTATATTTCTAGGTTTTATTCCTATGTGCATGAAGTATAGAACTCTGTATTATGCCTATAATTATTGATTTATGGTGTAAACCCTAATCCTCATTGTAAATAAGGCATGTGATGAAAAGTGTGTTTGTTAGTAGGATAAATTGGACATCCTCAACACCCCGCTATGAAGATAAATTCAAACATACTAATACTCTTAAGGAGGGATCAAGCCCAATTTAGTTCTCACCACTTAAGTGTTGGTACAAGTGAAAGTGATGCTATTATGATAGTGGCCTTGAGTGCCTTGAGTGTGATTGAGATTGGAAATCTATAAAATATGAGCTTAGGGATGACATGGATGGTAGTATGCAAAAGTAGTGTAGAATAGGGATTAATAACCTTAAATTTTCTAGAATTTTTATGTGTTTGAATGGGTATTTTTAATCTAATTTCCATCTAGTGGATATAGGGATTAAATTCATGTATTTATAGTGTTTTATTGCTTATATGGATAATAAAATATGTCTAGGCCAAGTTAGGAAGATTTTAATTTTAAAAATATATTTATTCGGGAAAGTTAGGATAAAGGACATAGGTACCATTTTTTGGACACTATTTCCACATGGATCTAGTGTCCTTAATGTGGCACTAATTTCTAACTGGTAAAACACTAGGAATGAAGGGCCAGGATCAAGAAATGAGGGTCTAGGACTATGCTTAAGTTGACTAGGGATGCCTGTGGCCCACATGAAGTTTGGAAAAGTGTGATAATAGGCTCTAAGATAAGTCTATAGGGTTAAGATAGGAATAATTAGTCTCAAGTAACACTCTTAACACTCAAATACCACATTTAGGTGATTAAATTTACCTCCCCCTTTATGTTATAAATGTAGCAATGTGAAATGACTAGTATAAAGGAAAAATAAATGTACTTGAACTTACCTAGGAAGTGAAGACCGTGAAGTTGAGTCTAAGTATGTGAATTTGAGTTTGCTTATGTGAAACATGATCTAATGCATGACCTATAAGTGAAACATGCATAAATTAGTCCTTACTTAAGAGATATAAAAATCAAAAGACTATGCTAAGTAAATTAGTAATTAATTAACATTGAGTAAAGAGATGGGAAAAAGGAAAAAAAATAATACACCTCATTGGGTACATAAATCTATGCATGAACCTGGTGGTAACTTATGTGTGTGCATTTGTATAATGATCAAGCAATGAATAGATTGGAATAAATTGATAGCTTGATCAATCCTCATGTGTGGGTGGCTCCATAACTCAATCTAGTTTTGACTCCATCATTGCCCACCCTTTTTTGGTAGATTATGACATGTGAATAGCTTGTATTGGATTGATAGTGTGTTCAACCCTCTCATGTGGGTGGATAAAAAACTCAAATAGGCTATAACTCCATCATTTCTCACCCATGTTTAGTAGATGCATTTGAAACTAAATTATGTGAAGTACTAAAATTTTCTAAGTATATCTAAATGTGTATGTCAGTTCTAAAACCACTCAGGTACATTATGCATCTCTAAGCCACTCAGGAATGCCAACCACTATAGATGGAGTAAGGCATAAAACTAGTGATAACCTTGAATAATATTTCAAATTTATATAGTGTAAATAATGACATGGAATTTTCCATTCCATCTTATCAACTGGTGTGTAATTGAGCATATAGAAATAATATACCATGCACATGCCCCCAATCTAGTATTTGAGCATATTGATTCTAGACTAAGTTATAATAATTGTATCTAAGTATCTAAACTAAATATGGGAATGGTCATTCTATGCAGGATATCCCCAATCTAAGAAATTGATATGAATATGAGCCAAGATAGTATGAATTTGAGTAAAAATTAAGTATAACTAATAAAACTATAATTGGATCTATGTAAACCTATATTATACTTGATATACTATTTTGGCCAATATAAGTTGTTCTAAAATTGAGGATATTAGACAATATCACCAAATCTTAAATAGTAGTGCCATATGGCACTAGTGTCCCAATTTGGGCACTAATGTCATTCTAGTATGAAATCTATGTCATTGTATTGCTTATTGAGTCATTATTTTACTTATGTGTTTACCTATGTCTAATTTTATGTAACTAAGGCTATGTGCTAAAAATGTACTTTGAGTACAATATAGGAGCCTGATCTCTATGAAAAACCTCTATGAATTCCCCCTCTTTTTATGGGAGTTATTAAACCTATGTAATAACTATCCTCAAAAGAAAAAGCTCTATAAAATTTGTGTTAGCTAGATCATATATGAAAATTGCATGATTATCCAATATAATGTGAATATATAACATATAAAGTAAGGTGATTTGAGCATAAGTATGTAATGTAAGATGTATGTCATGGTTAACATTATACAAGGGTGTCAAGATAGATGTAATAAATGTATGTAATAGTAAATTTGAGTAAATTTGGGTAGTTACCTAGTGGGGATGGGGCATGATGTCCATTATGACACCCAAGGTTGAAGGGTAGATGCATGAGGTCCCTCATGACATTGAAAATTGGTGTGTGTAACAAGAAAATACAAGTGTCATGGCCATGATGGATATAAGAAAAGCATACATACAAAACATATAAATCACATAAAGTAGGCCAAGGGGCCATAAAACAAGGGATATGGGCACATGTCACTAAATTTGAGAACACAAGACATACAAGGACATGTTCAAATGTCCACATACACAAGCAACAAACAAGTTGGCTTAGATCCAAATATAATGACATGTTTAAATGTCTATATAAATAATTAATAAAGCACACACAAGGGACATGGGAACATTTCCAAAGCATACATACTATGAATAGAAGTGGCATAGAGCCAAAAAACAATGGCATATTTAAATTACCTAAAATAGAAGAAACATAAAGATACAATAAAGTCTAAACTAGGAAAGACATAAATGAAAGCATGAATTAATATGTAATATAAATCTATATAAGAGTGAGGATATACATATGCTGAGTCTAAAGTAGTAATATCTGGTAAAAAATATGAGTTTGAGTAATAATGATCAATATCAAGATATAATAATTCTAAAACTAGAATGTAGAGTGTGTAAGGATAAAACCTGGTGATTAAAATTGTGAATAAGATTCCCCCAAGTGGGTGAATATGTCAAGTTAATAACCATGGATTGGTGAATATGCCCATAGTGGGTATATGATAGCAAGTCTAGATCAGTGTAGTGGACCTGAAACCTATATCAAATATACAAGCACTCGACAAAAACAAGTGAAACATGTAATATGATAAAATTGACCATACTTAGATAGCTAGAATATGTAATGTTTGGCAAATATAAGAAGGGAAAACATAGAAATTCATACAATCTATAAGTTTTTTGTTTTTTGCATAATTATTTGAATGTTTTTATGTTTTTTGACATATATTATTTTTATATTTTCTGAAAATAAGCTATTACAAGCAATATGAAAATGAACTATGTACAAGGAACAAAGAGAGAAAGTATGTACAAGAGAGAGAAACCATACTAATGATGAGTGTCATGGGATACTCACTGTCATTATATAATGTGTCAAATATAAGAATGGTAATCTCTCATTCTAGGTGAATACTATGTAGTAATGGAATGTTGTTATAGTAGGAATCTAAGTATTGTTCATCATCAAAATCATAATAACATAGAATGTTAGAGGGAATTGCCTCATACTTTGGATTTGACCTTTTTGAATTATGCTTTGGAATATTGATTGTGATTTTTTCCTTTGAAACTGTGTTTATTGTAGGCATATGGTGTTTTAGAAATTATTTTGATAAAAACCCTCTTTTTAAAATGTTTGTTGGATTATCATGATTTTGACTTTATAACTAAATTTTTGGATATTTATATATCATTTCCTATGTATCTAGACTTGTTTCCTTGATAAATTGTATCTATGGATGATTTTACTTAGGATGTTTAATAAACCCTAAACCTTATTTGCCAACATTTTCAACTACTAGAATAGAAGTGATGCCTTAGGCCTGCTTGCTGAAACCTTAACCATGATAATTAAATTATTGTAGATATTTGTGGCCAAAATCATACCATTTTGAAAGTTGAGACTCATTTTGGAGAGCTATATGTGCATATTTTACTTGTTTTACATATGCTTGTATTATTTCTTACTCTAATTGTGTTGTGTGAACCTTTTTTGTTCTAATTTATTCTTTGGTAACCTTTTTTGTACTATTTCTAAATTTGACCCTTTTTAAATTCATAGATGTGTCAGTGCATGTTGTTTGGATGATGTGTCACTGTGTGAGTCATTTGTATCCATTATCTATTGTATTTTCTTTTTTAATTCTAAACATGAATTAATGTGGTGTCTATGCATTCTATGATATGAACAATAATATTTGAATCTCCTTAATGGGTGTAGAGTGGGTAGGTTGATCAAATTAGATGTAATAATTTCCCTTAGTACCTCACTTGAACTCTTATTTGATATTTGACTAATTTTTAAATCACTAGTTGTAGATGCACTTTATTATTATTTCAAGTTTTGATATGTAACATTGTTTGCCATAAATTGACTAGGTGAAAATGCATATACATGATTTCCACTATTACACCCTAGAGGCATTTATCTTGTAAATTGATTTTATAATATTGTAATATTTTAATTTAATAGTTTTTTTTGAATTTTTAAATGTGAAATTATCTTTCTCATATTGATAATTGGATCATATAGAGTCTCATAAGTGAAAAACCTAATTGTTTATGATTGAAAATATAGGCACACACCCTATAGGGAAGAGTTGTGAATAGGCTGAGTATGAGAATTATTCACATTGGTATAGGCTGTATCATCTCATGGAGGAGTGATAGCATGGACCTAGTTTGAGGGAAAGTAGCTATCACCCTCATGGAGATGAGGAGGAGAAGGATATCTTGTCATGTACATAAGATATGATATTGAAACTTGAAACATAGTCATTAGTTTGTGTGCTAAATCCTCTATGTGTATATGGGTTTGATTGTTAATGGAATTCCACATAGAATAAAGATAACATGTTATGAAATACAACATATATACATGTGTTTATGTCTTTTCTAAGTTGATTTTGAATTAAAGGAAACAAACATGAAAATTAAATAATTATACTTTGTAATAAAAATGTACACCTCTTTAGTCATTATTATCATGATTAGGTAAAATAAAATTAGAAAATGTATGGATCTAGAATTTAAATGTTATAAATATAAACCCTAAGTTTATCTAGGGTTAGGGTTTGTTTAATTTTCAAATCAAGTTAGGTTCACTAAATGTTTGAACCTTTTAAGGTTTTAGCTTATGTAAATATTATGTTTGATTAAAGGGATGAATAGACTAAATCAGGGAAATAATATACATAAAATAACCACTATTTTTTTTTATAGATTTTTCTAACTTTAAATTTCTAAAAATAGAAATAAATATGTGTAAATAAAGACTTATCTAGAAAACACTTGATACAAATGATCTACATGATGAAAACTGAGATAGAAGTAGGTTTGAGTGTCATCAACTGAATCCCTATGTCACAACCTCTTCTATATAGTGGCACCACATTTGGAGAGAGGTGTCATGTGGCTCTAGTGTCCTAATATTGTCACTAATTTCATTTGTGCAAGATTTTCCTGAACTTCTAGGTTTAACTATGTATGTGTTTATACTTTTTATTCTTGCATGCATGAAGTTTGAAACTCTATATTATATATGTAATGACCGATTTATGATATAGATCCTAATCCTCCTTGAAAGTAAGGTATGATATAAAAATTGTGTTCATTAGTAGGATATTATGGACATCATCAACACCTTTTTGTGAAGAGATTTTCCTACATACCAATACTTCAAGGAGAGATTAATCCTGATGTAGTTCTCCCCACCTAAGTGCTAGTGCAAGTGCAAGTGATGCTAGTATTTTTTATCTAATTTCTATCTAGTGGATATAAGGATAAAATTCATGTATTTAAAGTGTTATGTTACTTGTGTAGATAATAAAATATGTATAGGCTAACCTTAGGAGGGTTTTAATTTTAAAAATATATTTGTTTAGGGAAATTTAGGATAAAGGACATAGGCACAATTTTGGGGACACTAGAACCACATGGCTGTAGTGTCCTTAATGTGGTGCTAATGTTTATCTAGAAAAACACTAAACACAAAGGTCCAAGATCAATAATGAGGGTCTAGGACTATGCTTGACCTACCTAGGGATGTTTGTGGCTAGCATGAAGGATGGAAAAGTGTGATAATAAGATATAGGATAGGTCTAGGGATAAGCTAGGAATATGTAGTCTCAAGTAGAACTCTTATCACTCAAATACCAATTTTATGTGATTACAATTATATTAACCCATATAAATCTAGGATTAATTTATTTTATGAATTTGATATCAAACTTGATTATTTTTTGAAGAATAATTTTTTATTTCAAACATTTTTGCACTAGATTTTTTCTTTCAATTTCCATTTTTTTATTCTTACTCATGCATTTAAATAATTTGTTTTATTTTTATTAGAGGTAAAATGGGGGGTTTTAAAGTTCCCCAAACCTTATAAATTAATGTATCAAGCATAAACATGAAATTATCACCAAATAATACCATTATAAAATAGGGCTAACCAAAGGCCCAATAACAATTGAAACAAAAGAACTAGAACCCGTAAAACTACAAACAATTTAGACATCAAAGAAACAACCTAGAGAATACTAAGATGATCCAAAGTCACTAAAAGTTTTGTGCACATCCATTTCCTTAGTAATAAATTTGAGGTGGTCCTCAAAATTTTCATAATCTACCATCTTGGTTTATGTTTCCTTTCCTTTATATTTCATCCTAATTCTCTTGTTAGCTCTAGTTCTCACATTTTTTTTCATTTTTTTGCTTAATACTATCATACACAATAGTGATACTCATTGGTGTTTAAACTTTCTATACTACACTTTGGTGGTTTTAGGATCCTTGTAAAACCTAGTTTTTATCATATCAAATAAAAAATAGTGATACTCATTATATACTTTTTGATTTTAGTGATACTTATTTAGATTAGCTTGTCTATATTTGCTTGGAGAATGTTCCTTTCACTATCCATTAATTTATTTTTTCCTCCATCTGTAACATTTTTGTTTATTAAATTACCAATTATTTTAGTTACGGCCCTTATTTCCTTGTTCAAATTCAAATTCCCTTAATTATCTTTCCCATAAACCTAAAGATTCAATTGATTGATTTTGTTTCTAATGTCCTCATTTTAATTCAACACAAATTAAAGGGATTTCATTTAAACATTTTGGCTCAATTATTTATTAAAAATAGAACTAAGTATGTCATATATAATATGTAATTAGAATGGAACAACTCCCATCATGCCCTGACATTATTCAAAGCTAGAAAGGTTTCCTATTAAAATTTCCCAATCTTGTGCTTAATATTATAAACATTTAGTTAATATAAAACTAAAATGATATTTTCTACCCTAAAACACATATTTTACAGATACATTTTCTCAAAAACCAATCCATTCATTTTGAAATAAGGAGCATGGTATTGCTACCTTCTACCATTGCATAAAGGATTATCTAAACCCTAAAATGGTATATGTTTAAATATATATTCATATAAGTTATTTACATTGTGTGCTTATGTATGTAATGTTTGAATATTCAATAAATATAGCAAGGTAAAATAATATTTGAACAAGTTTTATGAAACATTTATCACCTTATACTTTAAAAAGTGTATATTTCAAGTTTAAATTTATTAACATGGTTATTATTTTCAAACTTATAATGAACACTCAAATGATAAATCTTACTTCTAGAACAAGAAGCACATAGAGAATTTCATACAAGATCTATCAAGCAATCACAAGGATATTAGAAACATTAAAAAATCATTAATATTTATCATTATTGAACCGAGTAATTCATTTAAAATACTTTTTTCACACTTCCAAAGTTATGTACCTCATTAGACTTGATTTTAATTGTATTTTTTTCAATATAATTTATTTTTAAAATTTTATAAAAATGCATTACATCCATTTTTAGTGACAAATCTAATCTTCTTACATTATTCTCAACGAGGAAAAAAATTAACACATTCACATTATACTATTTCCCTTTGATTGATATATTGATTCCCTTATTTTTTTGTTTGATTAGGTAAATCATAGGTTTTTTAGGAATATTGAATATAAAAAGTTAAATATACATATAATAGAGGATATAAAATATAAAAGAGAGACAAGTCCCTCAATCCATTCAATAGAAAAGGATTTTAGTAAAAACTCTGCCAACATCCTAAGACCAACCTAAACAACAAAAATAAACACAAAAAAAACCAAAAAAAAAACCTTAAAGACTCCTTAGAGACCACTTGATTCTACATGATTAATAATTCAACCCTATCTTTAAGTTCCTTCAATTTAGTCTTCAAGATTGTACCCCTAGTGTGGTTACTTAGACCTACTGTAGTCTAGTCTTTTTGCATAATTATCGTTGCCTTCTTTTCCTTGGGGTACATTTTATCATTCTTAATTTTTTCATTGACTTTGATTTTATTTATTCCCATAATTATTTTGGGGAGAGTTTTATAATTAGTATAAGTATCTCCTTTGGCCTCATTTACTTTCCTCTTTAGCATGGATTTTGCACCTATACCTTGTTAACCACCTTCCTCTAGTTTAAGGCTATTTTAGGCTAGTTTTAGCTTATTAGATTCAACCTTAATGATGTAAAATCCTCAATTACAGTGACCATTTATTGGCCTAGTTATTTCAATTTATCCTAAAATTATAAAAAGTTCATCTTATGTCCCACAAGGAGGTCCTTAATTTCCTTACTAACTTTTTTTCTTCTTCACTTCAACAACCCTAAAGGTTTGGATTTAAATCCTAGGCTTAGTTATCTTCCCATCATGGTATGGGGTAGATTTGAACTTTTTCTTCCCCTTTTTATCCTCTATCAGCCTTGGTTTCAAATGGGGTCTCCTTGGGGGGAGGTAGGTAATAAGGTGGGGGATTATAGGGGTATTAGGTCTACTCACTATCTATAACCTATTTTTTGGAGTCTTCATAAAAATTTACATACATATTTTTATTGATTATATAGACCTAAATCACCCATAGGGATTTACCCCTTTGAGGAGGAGGAATATAAGGGCTTGGTAGATGAGGTCATTATTGGAGTTGAATTGAAAGGCCAAAATAGTGATTTGAAGGGACATGAGGAAAAAGTATGGAAGATTGATTTTATGACCCTTGAAGTGATTTAAAAGAATAAAATGGTGGGATAATATGAGATTAAACTTAACCTTTAAGGTTATATATTTAATTATATGTAAGCAAACATCGAACTAGCACCTTGGTAAGTTTGTCCTCGAGAATCCTTTCTTCTCCATTTTGATTGCAGTGTGTATCTCAAAGAATGTATACATGAGCTATAGCTTCATTTGATTATATTTTAAGGATTTTGTTCCTTAATAGTACATATAACCCCCCTATCAATTATTTATAACATATATCTTTAACCCTCTAAAATGCACCTTTCACTGACTCCATCTGAGGTCAAAATCTTTATAAACCTTTCTAGCATGTCCCATAATTCTCATCATAAATTATATAAGGCTTCCCTTATATAAAATGTGCCACACCTTCATATTTACTTGTACTTCAACAAGAGAGATGGGATTCCTATCTCCACCCATGGCCTCAATCTCCTTGGTCGGATTCTATTATAGTTTGTAGAGACTTAATGGAAATACCCAATGACTACTATCTACTTGAAATGAGATTTTGTTATTGATATCACACCTAAATTTATGACCTTAGGTTTCCTATATAGTATGATAAGTGTAATCATCATTACACTTGGTGTTATGCAAATTTGGATTAGATATTAACACTACTCTCATGTGTGATCTAGCCAATAATGGGATTAATGAAAGATTTTGAATCATTATCTACTGGGTGGGAAAAGTGGGGTGGTATGATATTAATCCCATGCCTTTTTAATAACTCTATATTTAGGAATCCTAAGTTGGACAGCCCGTCTGCTATAGAGTTACCCTTTTGGTAAATATGGCCTATAGAAATTTCATTGAAAAATTAAATAGGCTTTTAGAATCCTCAATAAATTATTAAATGATATGGGATGGGCACACCTTAATTGAGAGGGTATTTAAGATGTTGAGGGAATCACCCTCAATTAATTTTTTTAAATCTCTAGTTTCATAGATATTTGAATTCCCCAAAGATCTACTTTAACCTCTATCATGTGGTTAGTCTGTGACCCCATAGGGCCTGAATAAGTAGTGAAAACAACCCTAGTGGAATCCATAATAACCCAACCAACCCTAAATTACCTATTTTACCCTTGGTATCCAAATAAAAATAAAAATTCAACCAACCTATAGGGTGAAAAGAACATGTTGTTAAACTTCTATCAAGTTTCTGCCCCAAGATTGAGATTTTGGGAATAATATTCCACTAGAGGAGGATAGACAGTTCAACCTAGAAATTAGTAATTTTTTGATTGGATAAAAAAACCTCCAAATCCTCCAAAATAATAACACACAATCTCTATAAATTATTCTTGAGGTTCCCCTTTTTATTCTCAAAGAGACACGCATTTCTAGTTTTTTAAATTTTCTAGAAGAAGTGGGGGAGAGCCAATAAGCATAAGAAATATAGCGAAGAAAGTTTCCAAGGAGGTTTTCATTTCAAAACGAGATCTAGGGTAGAATTGGTTTTGGTTCAATAAATAATAAATTTATGAAGGAGGAGGTCCAATATTTTAGATCCAAAAGAGCACTCCAAAAAGAGATGGAAAACTAATTTCTCATTGAATTTGAAGAGTATACACTTATTAGGGAAGAGGTGTGAATAGGCTGAGTATGGGGATTAGTTACATTAGCATAGGCTATGTTATCTCATGGAGGAGTGAATCATCGACCTCATTAGAGGGAAATTATCTATCACCCTCATGGAGATGAGGAGGAGAAGGAGATTCTGTCATGTACATAATATATGACATTGAAACTTGAAACATAACTGTTAGCTTATGTGTTAAATCCTCTATGTGTGTATGGGTTTGCTTCTTAATGTAATTCCACATGGGAGAAAGATAACATGATATGAAATATGACATATATTGTAATTGATTTAAAGCATCATCTATACATTTGTTTATGCCTTTTTTGAGATCATTTTGAACTAAAGGAACAAACATACAAATGAAAGTATTAAACTTTGAAATATAAAGTTATACACCTATTTAGTCATTATTACCATGATTAGGTCAAATAAAATTAGAAAAAGTATGGATCTAGAACTTAAATGCTATAAATTTAACACTTATGGTTATTTAAGGTTAGGGTTTGTCCAATTTTTGAAGTAAGTCAAGTTCAAAAAATGTTTTAACATTTTAGGGTTTTAGATTATGTAAATCCTATGTTTGATTAAAGATTTGAGTAGTCTAAATTAGGGAAATAATCTACATAAAATAACCATTGATTTGTTACAACTTTGACTAGCTTTAACTTCTAAAAATAGTAATATATATATGTGTAAATAAAGAATTATCTAGAAAACACTTGATACTAATGATCTAAGTGATATAAATTGAGATGGAATCAAGTATAAGTGTTTTCAACTAAATCCATATGTCATAACCTCTCTTAGACAATAATAACACATTTGGACAATGTCACCATGTGTCTATAGTATCTTAATATTGGCATTAATTTCCTATGTGTAGGATTGTATCAAACTTTTGGGTACACATGTGTCTGTGTTTATGGGTTATATTCTTATGCGTATAAAGTTTGAAACTCTATATTGTGATTGTAGTAACTAATTTATGATGCAAACCTTAATCTTCCTTGTAAGTAAGGCATGAGCTAAAAAATGTGTTTTTTAGTAGGATAGACATGACATCCTCAACACCCCACTATGAAGAGAGTTTCCTACATATCAATACTCAAAGAAGGGATCAATCCCAATGTAGTTATTCCCACCTATGTGTTGGTGTAAGTGAAATTAATGCTAGTATGATAGTGTCCTTGAGTACCTTGAGTGTTTTTGATATTGGAAATCTAGAAAATATGAGCTTAGGGATGTTGTATATGGTAGCATGTATAGATCCAAGAATATAAATGGAGCCACTAAGGTTTGGGAAGGGGTACATAGGGTACTTAAGCAAACACCTAGAAGATTGATTGGATCAAGGATGCTATGGGTTACTCGTGACCTATAGAGGCTATCCAATTTTCTATCTTGCACCAAACTATAGGAATACTCATAAACCAAGTTAGGGATATCATGATCAAGCACATAAAAGATGTAGGTATCTCTAATGGGTATAACCATAGTAAAGAAAGTAATAAAAGGGTAACATTAAATGTGTAAAGAATGAGAAAGCAAGTTATTTGAATAAGAACACTATCAAGCATGAAATAGATTTTAGAAACATGCAATCTTATGAATTGAAATATGATTTCAAAAAGGAAATGACGTTTAAAATAGATAGAGAGAGAGATAGGGAAAGCATACAATCTTAAAAACATAAGCTAATGTCTTTGTCTAAATGAAACTATCTATGGTATGTGAATTAGTGAGGGAATTCCATTTGAGTCAAGAAAACTAAATTATTTGAACATGAGGGAATACACCAAGTAATGTAACAATAAACAACCAAGTAGTTTAAGAAATGGAAGACATTTTCAAAGGGAAAGATGTTTTTAGGTTTAAGATAATGCATAAACTTCAAAAACTACTCTAAAACATATTCAAAATGAGCTAAACTAGTATGCAAATGGTAAAACCTAGCATAAATGCTACACTAAACAAAGGATTTTCACTTTGTATAACAAAGTTCCCTTAGATAAAGCTAAAATATATTATGCAAATGCTTTACCAACCAAGAATCCAAGTTTGAGACAATAATAAAGGAAGATAGGGTTGCAGTGTAGAACCAGATCTAAACCAATGTCCAAAACAACCAAGAAGAGGTAAAGTGAGAACTTTCAAGGGTCTAAAAACTCCAACCAAGTACATAAATTAGGTGTAATTCCAAATGTGGAAGCTAAGAGAAAGCCAAAAGGAAGTAGGAAGTAGGAATAAAGCAATAATGGAGTCTCCAAATTAATATGCAATAGTATATGGGATCCTCTGACACCAATCCAATTCAAGAGTGCAAAGAATGAATCAATAGGGATTCAATAAGGCATGAGATTTAAGATAAGGAAGAATAATGAATAGATCCAAATAAAAATTAATGAAATGGAGTGATATAGGGCACCCATACACCTAAAACCCCAAAAGCTAGCCATTTCTACCCATTAGAGGCCCAAAAATGACCATTTTGGTCAGGATGGAGCCTAGGCCATGGATTTTGTGATGAAAATGTGTAGCCTAGACAATAGGTTTCCCCCATAAGCCATGAAATAGGTCAACAACTCAGCCTAGGTGGTCAATAAGACCTCAAAAGGGCTCCAAGAAGTGTCTAGAGGGTCTACAAGTATGTAGATAGGTCAGGGAGGTGTAGGAGATATGTATACAGAGTAAGTGTCTATTGAAGTGGGAAATGTCTCAAATAAGAACACTTGGGTTAGTAGTCTACATGTGAGCTGATGTATAATCATAGGGAAGAGTAGGGTCATGGGAAGTATGATTACATATGCCCTCAAAGTACAAGAAGTTAATGTTTGAATGAATAAGGAGTATTATGTAGTACCTAAAAACCACATAAAAGCAAGAACTAAAATGATAAAAGATAACATTACCCACACTTACCAAATAAGGATGGTGGTGAAATAAGTTGATGGCATGATCCATGGGCGAGAGTGCAAATGTTGCATAATCCAAATCTAAGCCCAACTCTAGCTTTAGCTCCTACATAAAAGGGACATAAGTGTTATCAAATCACATTGTATAATCTAGAATGACATTCACTAGAGTGTTATCCCTACAAGGGATATGGGTGACCTAGACATCCTCAAAAAAGGAGAGCAAATCACAATTGCTTTGAAGAGGGGGAACAACTCAAAACTAAGGATAGAATAGGCCTTGGTGAGTTGAGACATGGATAAGAGTGAGTTAGAGAATAAATACACATAGGACATGCTTATCACATGAGCATCAATCAAAGCATTAATTATTTCATGATACTTGGCTATAATCATTCATCTTACTGGTAAAAAGGTAACCATATATAACAAGCTCACAGTCCCATGGGTCATTGATAATCAAAGTGGAAGTTGTGGATCCTAGGTTGTCTTGATTTCCACCATCAATGTTAATTACCATTAAGAGGTGCATGATGATGGGGGTCATGGATGAAAGAGGATGTTGTAGAAGGATTGTCTTAACATAAAGTAGGAAAATTGAGTTATACAAGGGAGACAAACAACACAATCAAGTCATAATCAAGGGACAAAGACCAACACTAAATATGGGATGAGGTGATGAAGGGTGGTAAGATTTCCATGAAGAGATGAAGATTGGTTAGTGAAGACTAGAGAAAGTCCTAGAACAATCTCAACCATGAGCCCACACCTATAGGATTCAAAATTAAAGATAAAGGAGTCAGTAGGGATTAGCTATGAAAGAGCTGAGAAACTACTGACTAAAAGAAGTAGAGAGATCAACTTCTATCCCATGGTATATCTAACAAGGAGTACAGGGCCTGATAGGCTAGAAGACCTAGGGGTATAAGAGACTAGAATAGTCTCAAAATAGACCCAAGGAAGCCTCAAAGAGATAAATGGACTCTACCATTATGTATATAATGGACCAAAACCCATAATATGGAGGTTTTATGGTTTTAGGAGTAATAACAAAATGAGATAGAGGTTAGGAAAGGGAAAAAAGAAGGCCTTTAGCCTAGGCTATAGATTGCCTAGGCAAACCTATGGCTTGGAAAACTACTAGGATACTAGACCTATGGCCTATCCCACTACCAAGCCATAGGTTAGCCCAAAAACCCATGGCCTAGGCTTGTAAGGGCTAAAAATAGGCTCAAAAAACCTAAAAAGGGCCCAAAACTTGCCCAAAGATGAATAAAAGGGTGGCAAAAAGAAAAAACATATTGGTTGCACATGTTTATCTCATTTTAATGCATGCATGATTGATATAAGGTCATCTTAATCTATTGTGTAGATATGAGGAAGAGTTAGAGTGCTAGAGGTAGGAAAGGCACCTTAGCTAGTAAAACTACAACCACTATGTAGTGGCTAACCATGAGAGAGTGTCTCAATGTCAATTGTAATGAAAGGTGAGGAGGGCTGGTAGGAGGCCCATGATAGATGAATACTAGCTAGGAAAGGCTGGAGAAAATTTTAATCAACCATAACCACTAACCCATATCATCTACATGAACTATGAAGGAGAGAAGGAGTTGGTAGAGGAATAACTACTAGTAAGCAGTAGTCTAACCAACTAAAAGAAGCAAAAGACTCTGCTTCTATCCCAAAGTACATCTAAGAAGGAGTGCCCAAGAAAAATGGATATAGAGACCTAAAATGTTTGATTATGGATGCTATGATAGGGGAAATCCACCAAACAAGGGCCTAGGGAGGGTGTTTTGGTAGGATTTGAGGCTCACCAAGGCACCATAGGCCCAGGCCTAGGCTTGCCCTTGAGGGTAAGCCACCACTTCACCCTAACTAGAGACCTACCCCTGAGGTAAGACACTATTTAGACTATGAAGAGGCTAAAAAAGAGGGAAAAGGTGGGAAGAAGGATATGGAACATCCATATCCTTGGGTTCACTAGTCATAACTTGAAACATAGGAGTGCTAAAGGTGGGATCATTATTAGTAAACAAGACCTCTAAAACCAAAGAAGTAAGAGGATGGTGATGTATATGATATGAAATAATGAGATTATTTTAATATCTCCTCTCATTGATTGGGTTGCTTGTTGTACCATAGATGGAATAACACTCAATATTGGATGTAATGACTCTAACAAGTTCTGAAAGAGATGTGTTGAGAGATCTGATACTTTGATTAGAGAAATATAAAGAAATGGGAATCTTGACATTCAAGGAGACATCTCAAAAGAGGTCTCCAAGAAGGGAAGATGTACCCTAGAGATGTGGGGTAGGAGAGGGAGTTGGTAAATGCATTTCAAAATCCAAAGGAGTGAACATTGATTGATACTTAGCCAAATCAAAATACTCATCCTTGAGAAAATAAGATTTAGAGGCAAGAACCTTGGATGAACCCATAAGGCCTTATGAGGATACAACCAAAGCCTCATTAGAGGGATTTATCTTAGCATAGATAAATTCCTAGGGATTTGGGTCTACCTCTATGGTATGATACTCACCTTCATGCATGAACTAGACCATGTGAAACATTGTCAACATGATGGATTGCATGGTAGTGATCCAAGGATTACCAAGGATTATGTTGTATGAAAGATCCAAGTATGACACATAAAACTTGATATTGACTATCTTGGGGCCAAACTTGACCTAAATCTTCACATTTCCCACTAACACAACTATATCATTGTTGAAACCAACATAGTTATGGTGAGAATCAAAGAGCTTATTTTGACTAATCCAAAGCTAGTTAAACACACATAGGGCCATGATGTTCAATGCATATCATTCATTAATGATGCATCTCTTGACATGAAAATCATAGATAGAGGTCTCAATGTAGACCAAGAACCTAGCCCTCCTACAAAAACCAAAGCATCCAAAAATAAGGTAGGCTTGAAAGATAACATGGGAAGATGAGGATGATCGAATATGTTGGAGTTGAATAAAAACTCGACATCAGCCCACAATAGAACCTCATGAGAGAGACTAAGCTCATCAAATATGAGACCCTTTTTTGAAGAGTAAAGGTGAAGAAGGTACCAAATAGAGATCCCATCTGAGAGGCCTTGTAACTCCTCTATGATGGAGTACAAATGTTATCTATCCTAGGGAAGGATGTTATGCCAAAATTAAATTCTAACTTTGGGGTTCCCTACCCTCATGGGTTGGGTAGAAGGCCCCATACCACTAGCATCTCCAATGGGATCAGTGGCCCAACCTAAATGCATGTTCATAAAGCACTCATACTTAGTAGAGGTTATGTTAATATCAAAAATGTCCTTGCTACTCTTGCACTTGGTCCCCCCTTTTAGGTTAGCTTGGGATGAAGAGTCAAAAGAGGTAGAAGAGCAAGAGGAGGAATGATGGGCTATAACCTTGGATTTATTCTTCTTCATCTTATTATTCTTATTTTCCTTGTCATGGTCAGGTAGAGGCTCCTTGGACACATTAAATTTGTATTTGGGTTACACAAGTGGATAACTCTAAGGAGAAGGTGATGCTTTCACACTAGACTTTTAGGTAGGACAATTCTTGTCATCATGGCCCTTCATCTGATATAATTTTTAAAACTTGGTGGCATCATAAGGGAACAACATCTATGGTTTCATGGTGCTCATTTGGGGGCCTTATTTTTAGTTGGCCTCTTACTCAAATATTAAACTCATGGTTATCCTTCTTGTCCTTCTTCTTGAGTGGATAATCAGTGGCACCATTGTTAGTCATATTTTAATTATAATCACGCAAAGAGGGTGACTTTTGGGTTAGCACAAAGAGAATGCACACATACAATTGAATACTTAAATATTTAGACACTTGTTAACAAATCCATCATAACAGGTGGGGTAATACTTGAAGACCTCAAGGTGAACCTCCTACCTCAATGCTCACATGAACATATCATAAAGTTAATCATCTAATAACCTTGTCTTGCATGTATGGATGGATAAATTCCACCTACATATAAATTCAAAATTTAGCTCACCCTTGGCTTGAAACTTAGAGGTAAGTGATTGCATTCCAAGGTTAAACAATCTAGAGATATAAAAGTACTAGAGGAATTCATCCAGAAGGAACTAGAAACTAGATAGAGAATCTAGAGGTAGATTATAAAACCAAACAAGGTATTTGACTTACAAAGAGTGATAAAAGAGCTTCAATAACATGTATTCATCTAATTCCCAATATATATACACCATCATAAATGATGTGATGTGATATATTGGAATAACACCTTGAGTACCATTAAACTCATGTAGTTTAGGGATAGGAGTAGGAAGGGGAATAACATGAACCCAAGGGGATAGAGGATTCTTACAAATATCCTCATATGCATAGTTGATATCAGGTTGGTGATGATCTCCATGAGGAGGCTCATGAAATCCATGATGTTACCTATGCTATTAGGACTCATCACAACCTTGATCATGAAGGGGATGATACTGAGGTGGTTCCTAATGTGGGATATGCTCATAATGGGAATATTCCCAATCATGGGGTGGATAATGACCATAGGAAAGGTATCATTCCCTATAGGGATAATGAGTCAACATGTCATTCCCACATAAATGGTCATGGTGACCTAAGTTTCCATGCTAATGGCTATGTGTCATAATACAAGGGCCCACATGAGGGATTTGATGTTTAGGATAAACATCCCATATATCTCTAGTTCACAAGTGGTGGTTAAAATCAACACGCTTATATGAGACTCTAAAAGAAGGGCTAAGAATATGGAAGACTCCACATGCTATGGATGCCTTGTCAAGTTAAGATGCCTATGTCCCTCAACATGGACATGAAGGGGTTATTTCCATAGATTCTCCTACTAAAAAAGAGGTATGGGATTCACACAAAAAATGGTTGAGGCAGTTGAACCAGATTAGGTATGATCTTTGTCTCTAAAGGAAGCATGGTGCCTATTCCTAGGGGAATAAAAGTGTTCTTCATTCACATGAAGCTACTTATGACAATCATAAATGATTTCAAATAACTCATCAAGATTCAATAATAAAAGGGGTTCATCTTCACCCCTAACAAGTGAATGAAAATTAGGCTCATGTCTCGAGAAGGTATCCTCAAATAAGTAATGCTTAGACTAGTGGAAAGGTGAGCAAGCCTATTGGTCATAGGTTTTCCAATCTTGTTACTTGTAAAATATCAGAGGATCAAGGTCACTATGCTAGATTGAGGGAACATCTTGGGTCCTAGGGTGTCTATGGTATTCCATTACAACCTTAGCCTGCTCATGAGTGAGCTCAAAGATAAGACCTTGGATTTGATGGGATTGACATCACAAGGGTGGGAGGTTGGCCATGGATGTAATGAAATAAGATAAACATAGGAGACAAAAAATGTAAATAGTTAGAAAACTAAAAGGGGGAAGTAAACAAAACCAAAGCAAGATAAAAATACCAAAGAGAGAGCCAAAACATAACTGAAAGTAAAGACTTATGGCTATTAGTGGTGAATTGGCTAAGACAGTTCTAAAGAGGATAGAACTATAATGAGACCTTATGTTGGGTCCCATTAAGCATGCCAAAATGTAGCTCCAATAATCTAAATGGTGCCACTAGGTAGGGGGGAACATAGGGTAATTAAGCAAATACCTAGAAGACTGACTGGATTAGGGACATTATGGGATACAAGTGACCTATAAAGGCATCTGGTTTACCATGTTGCACCAAACTATAAGGAGACTCATAAACCAAGTTAGGGATAGCGTGATCAAGAGCACAAAGGATGCAAGTATCTATAATGAGTATAACCATAGTAAATTAAGCAATAAGGGGTAACATTCAATGCATAAAGAACAAAAAGTAAGTTATTTGAACAAGATAACACTACGAAGCATGAAATTCATTTTAGAAACATGCAATCCTATGAATTTAAATATGATTTTGGAAAGTAAATGAAATTTTAAATAGAGAGAGATAGGGAGAGCATACAATTTTAGAAACCTAAGCTAATGCCTTTTTCCAAATGAAACTATCTCTAGCATATGAATTAGTGAGGGAATGCCATTTGATTCAAGAAAACTAAGCTATTTAAACATGAGGGAATACACCAAGTAATACAATAATCCATAACCAAGTATTTTAATCAATGAAAGACATTTTCAAAGGGAAAGATGTTTTTAGGTTTAAGAGAATGCATAAACTTTAGAAAATAATCTAAAACATGTTCAAAATGAGATAAAATAGTATGCAAATGGTAAACCCTAGAGTATATGCTACAATAAATGAAGGAGTTTCAATTTTCATAACAAATTTCCCTTAGATCAAGATCAAAAATATTGTGCAGATATTCTACCAATTAGTAATCCAAGTTTGAGACAACAATGGAGGAAGACATGGTTTCACAGTAGAACCATGTCCAAACCAATGTCCAAACAACTAGGAAGAGGTGAAGTGAGAACTTGTAATGGTGTAAGATATCCAATCAAGTGCAAAAATAAGGTGCAATTCCAAATGTGGAATATGAGAGCAAGCCATAGGGAAGTAGGAACAACTAAGAGCAACAATGGAGTCTCCAAGTCAATATGCAACAATATATGGGATCCTCTGTCACCAATCCAGATCAAGAGTGCCAAGAATGAATAAAAAAGGATTAAATAAGGCATGAGAGTCAAGAGAGGGAATAAAAATGAATAGATCCTAAGAAAAATCAATGAAATGAAGTGATATATGGCACCTAAATGCCAAAACCCCCCAAAACTAGCCATTTTTAGCTGTTAGAGGCCCAAAAATGACCATTCTAGTTAGGCTATGGCCTAGGCTATGGTTTTCCCCATAAGCTACAACCTAGGTCAACAACTCATCTTGGGTGGTGAATGGGACCCTAAAAGGGCTATAAGAGGTGTCCAAAGGGTCTACGAGTGTGTAGAAAGCTGAGGGAGGTGCAGGGGATCCATATGCAGAGAAAGAGAGTGTTTATGCAAGTAAGAAATGTCTCAAATAAGATCACCTAGGTTAGTAATCTTCACATGAGCTGATGTATAATAATAGGGAGGAGTAAGGTCATGGGAAGTATAATTATAGTGTGTAGAAGTAGGGTAGCATCTAATTAACATCTAGTGGATATAGGGCCAAAGCCATGTATTTATAGTGTTTTATTGCTTTTGTGGATTAAAAAATATGTCTAGGATAACTTTAAGATGGTTTTTATTTTTAAAATATATACATTTGGGAAATTTAGGGTAAAGGACATAGGCACCATTTTGGGGAAACTAGCACCACGTGGCTCTAGTTTCCTTATTATGACGCTAATGTCCAACTAGAATAACACTGGGCATGAGGGGCCAAGATCAATAAATGAGGGTTTGGGACTATGATTGAGCTAAATAAGAATGCTTGTGGCCTGCATGAAGGCTGTAAAAGTGTGATAATAGGCTCTAGGATTGGTCTATAGCTAAGATACAAATGTGTGGTCTCAAGTAGCACTGTTAACACTCAAATACCACTTTTAGGTGATTACAATTATATTTATCCATCTCAATCTAGGATCAGCCAAATTTTATGTATCTAATATAAATCTTGATTATTTTATGAATAATAATTGTTTATTTCAAATGTTTTGGCACCATATTTTTTTATTTAAATTTCTATTTGTTTATTCTTACTCATATGCATTTAACCAATTTGTTTTATTTTTATTAGAGGTAAAATGGGGGATTTTAAAGGTCCTAAAACCTTAAAAAGTAAAGTATCAAGCATAAACATGAAATTATAACCAAATAATACCATTATAAAATAGGGCTAACCAAAGGCCCACTAACAACTGAAACAAACAAACTAGAACCAGTAAAACTACTAAAAAAATCAACATGAAAGAAACAACCTAGAAAATACTAAGATGATCTAAAGTCACTAAAAGTTTTGGCCACATCCCATTCCTCAGTAATAAATTTGAGGTGGTCCTCAAAAGTTTCATAATCTACCATCTTGATTTATGTTGCCTTTCCTTTATCTTTCATCCTAATTCTCTTGTTGGCTCTAGTTTTCACATTATTTTTCATTTTTTGCTTAAGACTATCATGAAAAATAGTGATACTCATTGCATAATTTTTTATTTTAGTGCTACTTATTTAGATTATCTTTTTTATATCTACTTGGAGAACATTCCTCTCACTATCCATTTAATTCATTTTTTCCTTCATCTCAAACATTTTTATGTTTTAAATTCTTAATTGTTTTAGTTAAGGCCCTTGTTTCCTTGTTCAAATTCAAATTCCATTAATTATCTTTCTTCATTTTCCTTTGTCACAAATTAAAGGGCTTGTATTTAACCATTTTGGTTAAATTAATTAATTAATTTATTTAAAAATAGAACTAATATGTCATATATAATATGTAATCATAATGCACCAAATCCCATCATGCCCTAACATTTTTCAAAGCTAAAAATATTTCCTATTAAAATTTCCCAATTTTGTACTTAAGCTTCTATCCATTTAGTTAATATAAAACTAAAATGTTATTTCCTATCCTGCAACACATACTTTCTAAATCCATTTTCTCACAAATCAATCCATTCATTTTGAAACAAAGATCATGGTATTGCTACCTTCTACCATTGCATAAAGGATTATCTAAACCTTAAAATGTTATATGTTCAAATATATAATCATCTAAGTTATTCACCTTGTGTGATTTCATATGAAACCTTTGAATATCCAATAAATATAGAAAGGTAAAATAATATTTGACCAAATTTTATGAAACATTTTTCACCTTATACATTTTTAAAAGTGTGTATTTCAATTTTACATTTATTAACATAGTTATTATTTTCAAACTTTTAATGAACACTCCAATGATAAATCTTACTTCTAGAATAAGAATAACATAGTGAATTTCATATAATATCTATGAAGCACTCACAAGGATATTAAAAACATTAAGACATCTTTAGTATTTATCATTATTGAATCTAGTAATTCATGTACAATACTTTTTCACGCTTCCAAAGTTATGTACCCCATGATACATTATTTTATTTATATTATTTTATTTTTTCAATATAATTTATTTTTAACATTTTATCACAATACATTGCATCCATTTTTAGAGACAAATCCAATCTTATTACATTGTTCTCAATAAGGAAAAAAAATTAATAAATTCATATTATACTATTTCCCTTTGATGTATTGATTCCCTTATTTTTTTATTTGATAAGGTAAATCATAGGTTTTATAGGGATTTATAAACTATAAAGTTTAATAGACATAAAATAGAGGCCATAAAATATAAAATAGAGAGACAACCCTCTCAGTCCATTTGATAGAAAAGGATTTCAACAAAAAATCTACCAATACCCTAAGACCAACCTCGACAATAGAAATTAACACAAGAAAAAAAAACAAAAACTACCTTGAAGACTCCTTAGAGACCAATTGATCCTCCATGATTAATTATTCAACCCTATCTTTATGTTCCTTTAGTTTAGTCTTCATGATTATGCCCCTAGTGTGGTTACTCAGGCTTTTTGTAGTCTAATCCTTCTACACAATTATTATGGCCTTCTTTGCCTTGGGGTCCATTTTATCATTCTTAATTTTCTTATTGACTTTGATTTTATTCATTTTAATAATGATTTTGGAGGGAGTTTTATCATTAGTATAAGTATCTCCATTGGCCTCATTTACTTTCCTGATTGGCATATATTTTGTACTTGTACCTTGATAACCACCTTCCTCTTGTTTGTGGCTATTCTAGGCTAGTTTTAGATTGTTAAATTAAACCTTCATGACATTATAATCATCTATTAAAGTGACCATTTATTGGCATAGTTCTTTCAGTTTATCCTAGAATTCTTGTAGGTTCATCTTGTGTCCCATAGGGAGGTCCCCAATTTCCCTACTAACCTCTTTCTTCTTCACTTTAGTAGCCCTCAGGGCTTGGATTTAAATCCTAGGATTGGTTCTATTCCCTCATGGGATGGGGTATACTATAACTTTGTATTCCCTTTTTTACCCTTTATTAGTCATGGTTCTAAATTAGGACTCATCGGGGGCGGGGCGGGGGGGGGGGGGGAGAGGTATGTAATGGGGTGGGAGATTGTATGGGTATTAGGTGTACTCATACTATCTTCAACTAGTTTTTTAGAGTCTTCCTAAAAAATTCCATCCCTATTTTTCTCTACTATTGGATCTCAATCTCCTGCAGGGTTTTCCCCTATTGATAAGGAGGAATATAAGGGCTTGGTGGATGAGGTCATTGTTGGAGTTGGATTGAAAGGCCAAAATAGTGATTTGAAGGGACATGAGTAAAAAGTATGGAAGAATAATTTTGTCACCCTTGAAATTATTTAAAATAAGGAAATTGTGGGAGAAGATGAGAGTAAACTTAACCTTCAAGGTTATATATTTCATTATATTTAATCAGACATCCAACAAGAACATTGGTAAGTTTGTCCTCGAGAAGCCTTTCTTCTCCATTTTGAGGGAAATGTTTGTATCGAAGAACATTTGAATGAGATATAGATTAATTTTATTATATTTGAATGCTTTTGTGACTTCATATAACATACATATAACCTCCCATATAAATTACTTAGAGACATTTATCCTTAACCCTCTAAAATGCACCTTCCACTAGGTCCATCTGAAGGAAAAATCTTTATAAAGCTTTTCATCATGTCCCATAATTATCATCATAAATTTTATAAGACATATA